>JAGXJF010004972.1:0-95000 GCA_019208055.1 Stipa capillata
TTGGAGGGTCCGAGATGGTCGGGTTGGTTGGTTTGCTCGGATGGTTCGGGACCAATAGTTTGGCGGGTCCGAAACGGTCGGGTTGGATGGTTTGGTTGGATGGTTCGGGACAACTAGAGGAGATCCGGACCTTCTTCTGGACGGACCGTTTGGAAGTTCCTGGACGGTCGGGTTGGACGGTTTGGTCGGATGGTTCTGGACCAACAGTTTGGCGGATCCGAGACGGTCGGGTTGGATGGTTTGGTCGGATGACTCAGGACCAACAGTTCGGAGGGCCCGGTGTGGTCGGTTTGGACGGTTTGGTCGGATGGTTCGGGACACCTAGAGGAGATCCGGACCTTCTTCTGTACGGACCGTTTGTATGTTCTGGGACGGTCGGGTTTTGTCGGATGGTTCGGGTCCAACAGTTTGGAGCGTCCGTGATGGTCGGGTTGGACGATTTGGTCGGATGGTTCGGGACCAACAGTTTGGAGGGTCCGAGACGGTCGGGTTGCAGGATCTGGTCGGATGATTCGGGACCAACAGTTTGGAGGGTTCGGGACGGTCGGGTTGGACGGTTTGGTGGGATGGTTTGGGAGAACTAGAGGAGAGCCGGACCTTCTTCCGGACGGAACGTTTGGAAGGTCCGGGACGGTCGGGGTGGACGGCTTGGTCGGATGGTTTGGGACAACTAGAGGAGAGCCGTACCTTCTTCCGGACGGACCGTTTGGATGTTTCGGGACGGTCGGGTTGGACGGTTTGGTCAGACGGTTCGGGACCAACAGTTTGGAGGTTCCGAGACGGCAGGGTTTGACGGTTTGGTCGGATGTTCGGGACCAACAGTTTGGAGGGTCCGGGATGGTCGGGTTGGCTGGTTTGGTCGGATGGTTCGGGAGAACTAGAGGAGAGCCAGACCATCTTCCGGACGGACCGTTTGGAAGGTCTGGAAGGGTCGGGTTGGACGGTTTTGTCGGATGGTTTGGGACCAATAGTTTGGAGGGCCCGGGACGGTCGGGTCGATCGGTTTGGTCGGATGGTTCTAGAGAACTAGAGGAGAATCGGACCTTCTTCCGGACGGAGCATTTGGAAGGTCCGGGACGGTCGGGTTGGACGGTTTGGTCGGATGGTTTGGGAAAATTAGAGGAGATCTAGACCTTCCGGACGGACCATTTGGAAGTTCCAGGACAGTCGGGTTGGACGGTTTGGTCGGATGGATCGGGACCAACAGCTTGGAGGGTTTGAGACGGTCGGGTTGGACGGTTTGTTTGGACGGTTCGGGAGAACTAGAGGAGAGCCGGACCTTCTTCCGGACGGAACGTTTGGAAGGTGCGGGACGGTCGGGTTGGATGGTTTGGTCGGATGGTTTACGAGAACTAGAGGTGAACCGGACCTTCTTCCGGACGGACCGTTTGGAAGGTCCGGGACGGTCGGGTTGCATGATTTGGTCGGATGATTCGGGACCAACAGTTTGGAGGGTCCGGGACGATCGGGTTGGACGGTTTGGTCGGATGGTTCGGGACCAACAGTTTGGAGGGTCCGGGACGGTCGGGCTGGATGGTTTGGTCGCATGATTCGGGAGAACTAGAGGGGAGCCGGACCTTCTTCCGGACGGACCGTTTGGAAGGTCAGGGACTGTCGGGTTGGACGGTTTGGTCGGATGGTTCGGGACCAAAAGTTTGGTGGGTCCGGGACGGTCGGGTTGGACGGTTTGGTCGGATGGTTCGGGACAAGCAGAGGAGATCCGGAGTTTCTTCCGGACAGACCGTTTGGAAGGTCCGGGACGGTCGGGTTGGACGGTTTGGTCGGATGGTTCGGGACAACTAGAGGAGATCCGGACCTTCCTTGGGACGGACCGTTTATGTTCCGGGACGGTCGGGTTTGGTCGGATGGTTCGGGATCAACAGTTTGGAGCATCCGAGACGGTCGGGTTGTACGATTTTGTCGGATCATTCGAGACCAACAGTTTGGTGGGTCTGAGACGGTCGGGTTGCATGATTTGGTCTGATGATTCGGGACCAACAGTTTGGAGGGTCCGGGACGGTCGGGTTGGACGGTTTGGTCGGATGGTTCGAGACCAACAGTTTGGAGGGTCCGAGATGGTCGGGTTGGACGGTTTGGTCGGATGGTTCGAGACCAACAGTTTGGAGGGTCCGAGACGGTCGGGTTGGACGGTTTGGTCGGATGGTTCGGGACCAACCGTTTGGATGGCCCGGGACGGTAGGGTTGGATGGTTTGGTCAGACGGTGCGGGACCAACAGTTTGGAGGGTCCAAGACGGTCGGGTTGGATGGTTTGGTCGGATGGTTCGGGACCAACAGTTTGGAGGGTCCGGCACGGTCGGGTTGGCTGGTTTAGTCGGATGGTTCGGGAGAACTAGAGGAGAGCCGGGCCATCTTCCGGACGGACCGGTCGGAAGGTCCGGGACGGTCGGGTTGGACGGTTTGGTCGGATGGTTCGGGACTACTAGAGGAGATCCGGACTTTCTTCCGGACAGACCGTTTGGAAGTTGCAGGACAGTCGGGTTGGCCGGTTTGGTCGGATGGTTCGGGACCAACAGTTCGGAGGGTCCGAGACGGCCGGGTTGGACGGTTTGGTCGGATGGTTTGGGACCAATTGTTTGGAGGGCCCGGGACGGTCGGGTTGGACGGTTTGGTCGGATGGTTCGGGAGAACTATAGGAGAATCGGACCTTCTTTCGGACGGACCGTTTGGAAGGTCCGGGACAGTCGGGTTAGACGGATTGGTCGGATGGTTTGGGTGAATTAGAGGAGATCTAGACCTTCCGGACGGACCATTTAGAAGTTCCAGGACAGTCGGGTTGGACGGTTTGGTCGGATGGATCGGGACCAACAGTTTGGAGGGTCCGGGACGGTCGTCGGGTTGGACGGTTTGGTCGGATGGTTCGGGACCAATAGTTTGGAGGGTCCGAAACGGTCGGGTTGGACGGTTTGGTCGGATGGTTCGGGACCAGTTTGGAGGGTTCGGGACGTTTGGTCGGATGGTTCGGGACAGTTTGGAGGGTCCGAAACGGTCGGGTTGGACGGTTGGGTCGAATGGTTCGGGACAACTAGAGGAGATCCGGACCTTCTTCCGGACGGACCGTTTGGAACGTCCGGGACGGCCGAGTTGGTCGGTTTGGTCGGATAGTTCGGGACAATTAGAGGAGAGCCGGACCATCTTCCGGACGGACCGTTTGGAAGGTCCGGGACGGTCGGGTTGGCCGGTTGGTGACCAATAGTTTGGAGGGCCCGGGACGGTCGGGTCGGACGGTTTGGTCGGATGGTTCGGGAGAACTAAAGGAGAATCGAACCTTCTTCCGGACAGACCATTTGGAAGGACCGGGACGGTCAGGTTGGTCGGTTTGGTCGGATGGTTTGGGACAATTAGAGGACATCTAGACCTTCCGGACAGACCATTTGGAAGTTCCAGGACAGTCGGGTTGAACGGTTTGGTCGGATGGTTCGGGACCAACAGTTTGAAGGGTTTGAGACGGTCGGGTTGGACGGTTTGGTCGGATGGTTCGGGACCAACAGTTTGGAGGGTCCGGGACGGTCGGGATGGCTGGTTTGGTCGGATGGTTCGGGAGAACTAGAGGAGAGCCAGACCATCTTCCGGACGGACCGTTTGGATGGTCCGGGACGGTCGAGTTGGACGGTTTTGTCGGATGGTTTGGGATTAATAGTTTGGAGGGCCCGGGACGGTCGGGTCGGAAGGTTTGGTCGGATGGTTCGGGAAAACAAGAGGAGAATCGGACCTTCTTCCGGACGGACCATTTGGAAGGTCCGGGACGGTCGGGTTAGACGGTTTGGTCCGATGGTTTGGTAGAATTAGAGGATATCTAGACCTTCCGGACGGACCATTTGGAAGTTCCAGGACAGTCGGGTTGGACGGTTTGGTCGGATGGATCGGGACCAACAGTTTTGAGGGTTTGAGACGGTCGGGTTGGATGGTTTGTTTGGACGGTTCGGGAGAACTGGGCGAGAGCCGGACCTTCTTCCGGACGGAACGTTTGGAAGGTGCGGGACGGTTGGGTTGGACGGTTTGGTCGGATGGATCGGGACCAACAGTTTGGAGGGTCCGGGACGGTCGGGTTGGATGGTTTGGTCGGATGGTTTAGGAGAACTAGAGGTGAACCGGACCTTCTTCCGGACGGACCGTTTGGAAGGTCCGGGACGGTCGGGTTGCATGATTTGGGACCAACAGTTTGGAGGGTCAGGGACGATCGTGTTGGACGGTTTGGTCGGATGGTTCGGGACCAACAGTTTGGATGGGTCCGGGACGGTCGGGCTGGATGGTTTGGTCGCATGATTCCGGAGAACTAGAGGAGAGCCGGACGTTCTTCCGGACGGACCGCCTGGAAGGTCAGGGACTGTCGGGTTGGACGGTTTGGTCGGATGGTTTGGGACCAAATGTTTGGTGGATCCGGGACGGTCGGGTTGGACGGTTTGGTCGGATGGTTCGGGACCAACCGTTTGGAGGGTCCGAGCCGGTCGGTTGCATGATTCGGTCGTTTGATTCGGGACCAACAGTTTGGAGGGTCCGGGGCGGTCGGTTTGGATGGTTTGGTCGGATGGTTCGGGACAACTAGAGGAGATCCGGACCTTCTTCCGGACGGACCGTTTGGAACTTTCGAGACGGTCGGGTTGGAAGGTTTGGTCGGACGGTTCGCTACCAACTGTTTGGAGGGTCTGAGCCGGTCGGGTTGGATGGTTTGGTCAGATGGTTCGGGACAAACAGTTCGGAGGGTCCGGGGTGGTCGGGTTGGACGGTTTGGTCGGATGGTTCCGAAGAATTAAAGGAGATCCCGACCTTCTTCCGGACAGACCGTTTGGAAGTTCCGGGACCATCGGGTTGGACGGTTTGGTCGGAAGGTTCGGGACAACTAAAGGAGATCTGGACCTTCTTCCGGACGGACCGTTTGTATGTTTCGGGACGGTCGGGTTTGGTCGGATGGTTCGGGACCAACAGTTTGGAGCGTCCGAGAAGGTCGGGTTGTACGATTTGGTCGGATTGTTCGGGACCAACAGTTTGGAGGGTCCGAGACTGTCGTTTGCATGATTCGGTCGGATGACTCGGGACCAACAGTTTGGAGGGTCCGGGACGGTCGGGTTGGACGGTTTGGTCGGATGGTTCCGGACCAACAGTTTGGAGGAGGGTCCGAGACGGTCGGGTTGGGCGATTGGGTCGGATGGTTCGGGACCAACAGTTTGGAGGGGCCGGGACGGTCGGGTTGGATGGTTTGGTCGGATGGTTCGGGACAACTACAGGAGAACCAGACCTTCTTCCGGACGAACCGTTTGGAAGGTCCGGGATGGTCGGGTTGAACGGTTTGGTCGGATGGTTCCAGATAATTAGAGGAGATCCCGACCATCTTCCGGACGGACCGTTTGGAAGTTCCGGGACGATTGGTTTGGACGGTTTGGTCGGATGGTTCGGGACAAATAGAGGCGATCCGGACCTTCTTCCGGACGGACCGTTTGTATGTTCCGGGACGGTCGGGTTTGGTCGGATGGTTCGGGACCAATAGTTTAGAGCATCCGAGACGGTCGGGTTGGACGATTTCGTTGGATGGTTCGGGACCAATCGTTTGGAGGGTCCGAGACGGTCGGTTGCATGATTCGGTCGTTTGATTCGGGACCAACAGTTTGGAGGTTCCGAGACGGCAGGGTTTGACGGTTTGGTCGGATGTTTCGGGACCAACAATTTGGAGGGTCCGGGATGGTCGGGTTGGCTGGTTTGGTCGGATGGTTCGGGAGAACTAGAGGAGAGCCAGACCATCTTCCGGACGGACCGTTTGGAAGGTCTGGAAGGGTCGGGTTGGACGGTTTTGTCGGATGGTTTGGGACCAATAGTTTGGAGGGCCCGGGACGGTCGGGTCGATCGGTTTGGTCGGATGGTTCTAGAGAACTAGAGGAGAATCGGACCTTCTTCCGGACGGAGCATTTGGAAGGTCCGGGACGGTCGGGTTGGACGGTTTGGTCGGATGGTTTGGGAAAATTAGAGGAGATCTAGACCTTCCGGACGGACCATTTGGAAGTTCCAGGACAGTCGGGTTGGACGGTTTGGTCGGATGGATCGGGACCAACAGCTTGGAGGGTTTGAGACGGTCGGGTTGGACGGTTTGTTTGGACGGTTCGGGAGAACTAGAGGAGAGCCGGACCTTCTTCCGGACGGAATGTTTGGAAGGTGCGGGACGGTCGGGTTGGATGGTTTGGTCGGATGGTTTAGGAGAACTAGAGGTGAACCGGACCTTCTTCCGGACGGACCGTTTGGAAGGTCCGGGACGGTCGGGTTGCATGATTTGGTCGGATGATTCGGGACCAACAGTTTGGAGGGTCCGGGACGATCGGGTTGGACGGTTTGGTCGGATGGTTCGGGACCAACAGTTTGGAGGGTCCGGGACGGTCGGGCTGGATGGTTTGGTCGCATGATTCGGGAGAACTAGAGGGGAGCCGGACCTTCTTCCGGACGGACCGTTTGGAAGGTCAGGGACTGTCGGGTTGGACGGTTTGGTCGGATGGTTCGGGACCAAAAGTTTGGTGGGTCCGGGACGGTCGGGTTGGACGGTTTGGTCGGATGGTTCGGGACAAGCAGAGGAGATCCGGAGTTTCTTCCGGACAGACCGTTTGGAAGGTCCGGGACGGTCGGGTTGGACGGTTTGGTCGGATGGTTCGGGACAACTAGAGGAGATCCGGACCTTCCTTGGGACGGACCGTTCGTATGTTCCGGGACGGTCGGGTTTGGTCGGATGGTTTGGGATCAACAGTTTGGAGCATCCGAGACGGTCGGGTTGTACGATTTTGTCGGATCATTCGGGACCAACAGTTTGGTGGGTCTGAGACGGTCGGGTTGCATGATTTGGTCTGATGATTCGGGACCAACAGTTTGGAGGGTCCGGGACGGTCGGGTTGGACGGTTTGGTCGGATGGTTCGAGACCAACAGTTTGGAGGGTCCGAGATGGTCGGGTTGGACGGTTTGGTCGGATGGTTCGAGACCAACAGTTTGGAGGGTCCGAGACGGTCGGGTTGGAGGGTTTGGTCGGATGGTTCGGGACCAACCGTTTGGATGGCCCGGGACGGTAGGGTTGGACGGTTTGGTCAGACGGTTCGGGACCAACAGTTTGGAGGGTCCAAGACGGTCGGGTTGGATGGTTTGGTCGGATGGTTCGGGACCAACAGTTTGGAGGGTCCGGCACGGTCGGGTTGGCTGGTTTAGTCGGATGGTTCGGGAGAACTAGAGGAGAGCCGGGCCATCTTCCGGACGGACCGGTCGGAAGGTCCGGGACGGTCGGGTTGGACGGTTTGGTCGGATGGTTCGGGACTACTAGAGGAGATCCGGACTTTCTTCCGGACAGACCGTTTGGAAGTTGCAGGACAGTCGGGTTGGCCGGTTTGGTCGGATGGTTCGGGACCAACAGTTCGGAGGGTCCGAGACGGCCGGGTTGGACGGTTTGGTCGGATGGTTTGGGACCAATTGTTTGGAGGGCCCGGGACGGTCGGGTTGGACGGTTTGGTCGGATGGTTCGGGAGAACTATAGGAGAATCGGACCTTCTTTCGGACGGACCGTTTGGAAGGTCCGGGACAGTCGGGTTAGACGGATTGGTCGGATGGTTTGGGTGAATTAGAGGAGATCTAGACCTTCCGGACGGACCATTTAGAAGTTCCAGGACAGTCGGGTTGGACGGTTTGGTCGGATGGATCGGGACCAACAGTTTGGAGGGTCCGGGACGGTCGTCGGGTTGGACGGTTTGGTCGGATGGTTCGGGACCAATAGTTTGGAGGGTCCGAAACGGTCGGGTTGGACGGTTTGGTCGGATGGTTCGGGACCAGTTTGGAGGGTTCGGGACGGTTTGGTCGGATGGTCGGGACAGTTTGGGGGTCCGAAACGGTCGGGTTGGACGGTTGGGTCGAATGGTTCGGGACAACTAGAGGAGATCCGGACCTTCTTCCGGACGGACCGTTTGGAACGTCCGGGACGGCCGAGTTGGTCGGTTTGGTCGGATAGTTCGGGACAATTAGAGGAGAGCCGGACCATCTTCCGGACGGACCGTTTGGAAGGTCCGGGACGGTCGGGTTGGCCGGTTGGTGACCAATAGTTTGGAGGGCCCGGGACGGTCGGGTCGGACGGTTTGGTCGGATGGTTCGGGAGAACTAAAGGAGAATCGAACCTTCTTCCGGACAGACCATTTGGAAGGACCGGGACGGTCAGGTTGGTCGGTTTGGTCGGATGGTTTGGGACAATTAGAGGACATCTAGACCTTCCGGACAGACCATTTGGAAGTTCCAGGACAGTCGGGTTGAACGGTTTGGTCGGATGGTTCGGGACCAACAGTTTGAAGGGTTTGAGACGGTCGGGTTGGACGGTTTGGTCGGATGGTTCGGGACCAACAGTTTGGAGGGTCCGGGACGGTCGGGATGGCTGGTTTGGTCGGATGGTTCGGGAGAACTAGAGGAGAGCCAGACCATCTTCCGGACGGACCGTTTGGATGGTCCGGGACGGTCGAGTTGGACGGTTTTGTCGGATGGTTTGGGATTAATAGTTTGGAGGGCCCGGGACGGTCGGGTCGGAAGGTTTGGTCGGATGGTTCGGGAAAACAAGAGGAGAATCGGACCTTCTTCCGGACGGACCATTTGGAAGGTCCGGGACGGTCGGGTTAGACGGTTTGGTCCGATGGTTTGGTAGAATTAGAGGATATCTAGACCTTCCGGACGGACCATTTGGAAGTTCCAGGACAGTCGGGTTGGACGGTTTGGTCGGATGGATCGGGACCAACAGTTTTGAGGGTTTGAGACGGTCGGGTTGGATGGTTTGTTTGGACGGTTCGGGAGAACTGGGCGAGAGCCGGACCTTCTTCCGGACGGAACGTTTGGAAGGTGCGGGACGGTTGGGTTGGACGGTTTGGTCGGATGGATCGGGACCAACAGTTTGGAGGGTCCGGGACGGTCGGGTTGGATGGTTTGGTCGGATGGTTTAGGAGAACTAGAGGTGAACCGGACCTTCTTCCGGACGGACCGTTTGGAAGGTCCGGGACGGTCGGGTTGCATGATTTGGGACCAACAGTTTGGAGGGTCAGGGACGATCGTGTTGGACGGTTTGGTCGGATGGTTCGGGACCAACAGTTTGGATGGGTCCGGGACGGTCGGGCTGGATGGTTTGGTCGCATGATTCCGGAGAACTAGAGGAGAGCCGGACGTTCTTCCGGACGGACCGCCTGGAAGGTCAGGGACTGTCGGGTTGGACGGTTTGGTCGGATGGTTTGGGACCAAATGTTTGGTGGATCCGGGACGGTCGGGTTGGACGGTTTGGTCGGATGGTTCGGGACCAACCGTTTGGAGGGTCCGAGCCGGTCGGTTGCATGATTCGGTCGTTTGATTCGGGACCAACAGTTTGGAGGGTCCGGGGCGGTCGGTTTGGATGGTTTGGTCGGATGGTTCGGGACAACTAGAGGAGATCCGGACCTTCTTCCGGACGGACCGTTTGGAACTTTCGAGACGGTCGGGTTGGAAGGTTTGGTCGGACGGTTCGCTACCAACTGTTTGGAGGGTCTGAGCCGGTCGGGTTGGATGGTTTGGTCAGATGGTTCGGGACAAACAGTTCGGAGGGTCCGGGGTGGTCGGGTTGGACGGTTTGGTCGGATGGTTCCGAAGAATTAAAGGAGATCCCGACCTTCTTCCGGACAGACCGTTTGGAAGTTCCGGGACCATCGGGTTGGACGGTTTGGTCGGAAGGTTCGGGACAACTAAAGGAGATCTGGACCTTCTTCCGGACGGACCGTTTGTATGTTTCGGGACGGTCGGGTTTGGTCGGATGGTTCGGGACCAACAGTTTGGAGCGTCCGAGAAGGTCGGGTTGTACGATTTGGTCGGATTGTTCGGGACCAACAGTTTGGAGGGTCCGAGACTGTCGTTTGCATGATTCGGTCGGATGACTCGGGACCAACAGTTTGGAGGGTCCGGGACGGTCGGGTTGGACGGTTTGGTCGGATGGTTCCGGACCAACAGTTTGGAGGAGGGTCCGAGACGGTCGGGTTGGGCGATTGGGTCGGATGGTTCGGGACCAACAGTTTGGAGGGGCCGGGACGGTCGGGTTGGATGGTTTGGTCGGATGGTTCGGGACAACTACAGGAGAACCAGACCTTCTTCCGGACGAACCGTTTGGAAGGTCCGGGATGGTCGGGTTGAACGGTTTGGTCGGATGGTTCCAGATAATTAGAGGAGATCCCGACCATCTTCCGGACGGACCGTTTGGAAGTTCCGGGACGATTGGTTTGGACGGTTTGGTCGGATGGTTCGGGACAAATAGAGGCGATCCGGACCTTCTTCCGGACGGACCGTTTGTATGTTCCGGGACGGTCGGGTTTGGTCGGATGGTTCGGGACCAATAGTTTAGAGCATCCGAGACGGTCGGGTTGGACGATTTCGTTGGATGGTTCGGGACCAATCGTTTGGAGGGTCCGAGACGGTCGGTTGCATGATTCGGTCGTTTGATTCGGGACCAACAGTTTGGAGGTTCCGAGACGGCAGGGTTTGACGGTTTGGTCGGATGTTTCGGGACCAACAATTTGGAGGGTCCGGGATGGTCGGGTTGGCTGGTTTGGTCGGATGGTTCGGGAGAACTAGAGGAGAGCCAGACCATCTTCCGGACGGACCGTTTGGAAGGTCTGGAAGGGTCGGGTTGGACGGTTTTGTCGGATGGTTTGGGACCAATAGTTTGGAGGGCCCGGGACGGTCGGGTCGATCGGTTTGGTCGGATGGTTCTAGAGAACTAGAGGAGAATCGGACCTTCTTCCGGACGGAGCATTTGGAAGGTCCGGGACGGTCGGGTTGGACGGTTTGGTCGGATGGTTTGGGAAAATTAGAGGAGATCTAGACCTTCCGGACGGACCATTTGGAAGTTCCAGGACAGTCGGGTTGGACGGTTTGGTCGGATGGATCGGGACCAACAGCTTGGAGGGTTTGAGACGGTCGGGTTGGACGGTTTGTTTGGACGGTTCGGGAGAACTAGAGGAGAGCCGGACCTTCTTCCGGACGGAACGTTTGGAAGGTGCGGGACGGTCGGGTTGGATGGTTTGGTCGGATGGTTTAGGAGAACTAGAGGTGAACCGGACCTTCTTCCGGACGGACCGTTTGGAAGGTCCGGGACGGTCGGGTTGCATGATTTGGTCGGATGATTCGGGACCAACAGTTTGGAGGGTCCGGGACGATCGGGTTGGACGGTTTGGTCGGATGGTTCGGGACCAACAGTTTGGAGGGTCCGGGACGGTCGGGCTGGATGGTTTGGTCGCATGATTCGGGAGAACTAGAGGGGAGCCGGACCTTCTTCCGGACGGACCGTTTGGAAGGTCAGGGACTGTCGGGTTGGACGGTTTGGTCGGATGGTTCGGGACCAAAAGTTTGGTGGGTCCGGGACGGTCGGGTTGGACGGTTTGGTCGGATGGTTCGGGACAAGCAGAGGAGATCCGGAGTTTCTTCCGGACAGACCGTTTGGAAGGTCCGGGACGGTCGGGTTGGACGGTTTGGTCGGATGGTTCGGGACAACTAGAGGAGATCCGGACCTTCCTTGGGACGGACCGTTCGTATGTTCCGGGACGGTCGGGTTTGGTCGGATGGTTTGGGATCAACAGTTTGGAGCATCCGAGACGGTCGGGTTGTACGATTTTGTCGGATCATTCGGGACCAACAGTTTGGTGGGTCTGAGACGGTCGGGTTGCATGATTTGGTCTGATGATTCGGGACCAACAGTTTGGAGGGTCCGGGACGGTCGGGTTGGACGGTTTGGTCGGATGGTTCGAGACCAACAGTTTGGAGGGTCCGAGATGGTCGGGTTGGACGGTTTGGTCGGATGGTTCGAGACCAACAGTTTGGAGGGTCCGAGACGGTCGGGTTGGAGGGTTTGGTCGGATGGTTCGGGACCAACCGTTTGGATGGCCCGGGACGGTAGGGTTGGACGGTTTGGTCAGACGGTTCGGGACCAACAGTTTGGAGGGTCCAAGACGGTCGGGTTGGATGGTTTGGTCGGATGGTTCGGGACCAACAGTTTGGAGGGTCCGGCACGGTCGGGTTGGCTGGTTTAGTCGGATGGTTCGGGAGAACTAGAGGAGAGCCGGGCCATCTTCCGGACGGACCGGTCGGAAGGTCCGGGACGGTCGGGTTGGACGGTTTGGTCGGATGGTTCGGGACTACTAGAGGAGATCCGGACTTTCTTCCGGACAGACCGTTTGGAAGTTGCAGGACAGTCGGGTTGGCCGGTTTGGTCGGATGGTTCGGGACCAACAGTTCGGAGGGTCCGAGACGGCCGGGTTGGACGGTTTGGTCGGATGGTTTGGGACCAATTGTTTGGAGGGCCCGGGACGGTCGGGTTGGACGGTTTGGTCGGATGGTTCGGGAGAACTATAGGAGAATCGGACCTTCTTTCGGACGGACCGTTTGGAAGGTCCGGGACAGTCGGGTTAGACGGATTGGTCGGATGGTTTGGGTGAATTAGAGGAGATCTAGACCTTCCGGACGGACCATTTAGAAGTTCCAGGACAGTCGGGTTGGACGGTTTGGTCGGATGGATCGGGACCAACAGTTTGGAGGGTCCGGGACGGTCGTCGGGTTGGACGGTTTGGTCGGATGGTTCGGGACCAATAGTTTGGAGGGTCCGAAACGGTCGGGTTGGACGGTTTGGTCGGATGGTTCGGGACCAGTTTGGAGGGTCCGGGACGGTCGGGTTGGACGGTTGGGTCGAATGGTTCGGGACAACTAGAGGAGATCCGGACCTTCTTCCGGACGGACCGTTTGGAACGTCCGGGACGGCCGAGTTGGTCGGTTTGGTCGGATAGTTCGGGACAATTAGAGGAGAGCCGGACCATCTTCCGGACGGACCGTTTGGAAGGTCCGGGACGGTCGGGTTGGCCGGTTGGTGACCAATAGTTTGGAGGGCCCGGGACGGTCGGGTCGGACGGTTTGGTCGGATGGTTCGGGGAGAACTAAAGGAGAATCGAACCTTCTTCCGGACAGACCATTTGGAAGGACCGGGACGGTCAGGTTGGTCGGTTTGGTCGGATGGTTTGGGACAATTAGAGGACATCTAGACCTTCCGGACAGACCATTTGGAAGTTCCAGGACAGTCGGGTTGAACGGTTTGGTCGGATGGTTCGGGACCAACAGTTTGAAGGGTTTGAGACGGTCGGGTTGGACGGTTTGGTCGGATGGTTCGGGACCAACAGTTTGGAGGGTCCGGGACGGTCGGGATGGCTGGTTTGGTCGGATGGTTCGGGAGAACTAGAGGAGAGCCAGACCATCTTCCGGACGGACCGTTTGGATGGTCCGGGACGGTCGAGTTGGACGGTTTTGTCGGATGGTTTGGGATTAATAGTTTGGAGGGCCCGGGACGGTCGGGTCGGAAGGTTTGGTCGGATGGTTCGGGAAAACAAGAGGAGAATCGGACCTTCTTCCGGACGGACCATTTGGAAGGTCCGGGACGGTCGGGTTAGACGGTTTGGTCCGATGGTTTGGTAGAATTAGAGGATATCTAGACCTTCCGGACGGACCATTTGGAAGTTCCAGGACAGTCAGGTTGGACGGTTTGGTCGGATGGATCGGGACCAACAGTTTGGAGGGTCCGGGACGGTCGTCGGGTTGGACGGTTTGGTCGGATGGTTCGGGACCAATAGTTTGGAGGGTCCGAAAACGGTCGGGTTGGACGGTTTGGTCGGATGGTTCGGGACCAGTTTGGAGGGTCCGGGACGGTCGGGTTGGACGGTTGGGTCGAATGGTTCGGGACAACTAGAGGAGATCCGGACCTTCTTCCGGACGGACCGTTTGGAACGTCCGGGACGGCCGAGTTGGTCGGTTTGGTCGGATAGTTCGGGACAATTAGAGGAGAGCCGGACCATCTTCCGGACGGACCGTTTGGAAGGTCCGGGACGGTCGGGTTGGCCGGTTGGTGACCAATAGTTTGGAGGGCCCGGGACGGTCGGGTCGGACGGTTTGGTCGGATGGTTCGGGAGAACTAAAGGAGAATCGAACCTTCTTCCGGACAGACCATTTGGAAGGACCGGGACGGTCAGGTTGGTCGGTTTGGTCGGATGGTTTGGGACAATTAGAGGACATCTAGACCTTCCGGACAGACCATTTGGAAGTTCCAGGACAGTCGGGTTGAACGGTTTGGTCGGATGGTTCGGGACCAACAGTTTGAAGGGTTTGAGACGGTCGGGTTGGACGGTTTGGTCGGATGGTTCGGGACCAACAGTTTGGAGGGTCCGGGACGGTCGGGATGGCTGGTTTGGTCGGATGGTTCGGGAGAACTAGAGGAGAGCCAGACCATCTTCCGGACGGACCGTTTGGATGGTCCGGGACGGTCGAGTTGGACGGTTTTGTCGGATGGTTTGGGATTAATAGTTTGGAGGGCCCGGGACGGTCGGGTCGGAAGGTTTGGTCGGATGGTTCGGGAAAACAAGAGGAGAATCGGACCTTCTTCCGGACGGACCATTTGGAAGGTCCGGGACGGTCGGGTTAGACGGTTTGGTCCGATGGTTTGGTAGAATTAGAGGATATCTAGACCTTCCGGACGGACCATTTGGAAGTTCCAGGACAGTCGGGTTGGACGGTTTGGTCGGATGGATCGGGACCAACAGTTTTGAGGGTTTGAGACGGTCGGGTTGGATGGTTTGTTTGGACGGTTCGGGAGAACTGGGCGAGAGCCGGACCTTCTTCCGGACGGAACGTTTGGAAGGTGCGGGACGGTTGGGTTGGACGGTTTGGTCGGATGGATCGGGACCAACAGTTTGGAGGGTCCGGGACGGTCGGGTTGGATGGTTTGGTCGGATGGTTTAGGAGAACTAGAGGTGAACCGGACCTTCTTCCGGACGGACCGTTTGGAAGGTCCGGGACGGTCGGGTTGCATGATTTGGGACCAACAGTTTGGAGGGTCAGGGACGATCGTGTTGGACGGTTTGGTCGGATGGTTCGGGACCAACAGTTTGGAGGGTCCGGGACGGTCGGGCTGGATGGTTTGGTCGCATGATTCCGGAGAACTAGAGGAGAGCCGGACGTTCTTCCGGACGGACCGCCTGGAAGGTCAGGGACTGTCGGGTTGGACGGTTTGGTCGGATGGTTTGGGACCAAAAGTTTGGTGGATCCGGGACGGTCGGGTTGGACGGTTTGGTCGGATGGTTCGGGACCAACCGTTTGGAGGGTCCGAGCCGGTCGGTTGCATGATTCGGTCGTTTGATTCGGGACCAACAGTTTGGAGGGTCCGGGGCGGTCTGTTTGGATGGTTTGGTCGGATGGTTCGGGACAACTAGAGGAGATCCGGACCTTCTTCCGGACGGACCGTTTGGAACTTTCGAGACGGTCGGGTTGGAAGGTTTGGTCGACGGTTCGCTACCAACTGTTTGGAGGGTCTGAGCCGGTCGGGTTGGATGGTTTGGTCAGATGGTTCGGGACAAACAGTTCGGAGGGTCCGGGGTGGTCGGGTTGGACGGTTTGGTCGGATGGTTCCGAAGAATTAAAGGAGATCCCGACCTTCTTCCGGACAGACCGTTTGGAAGTTCCGGGACCATCGGGTTGGACGGTTTGGTCGGAAGGTTCGGGACAACTAAAGGAGATCTGGACCTTCTTCCGGACGGACCGTTTGTATGTTTCGGGACGGTCGGGTTTGGTCGGATGGTTCGGGACCAACAGTTTGGAGCGTCCGAGAAGGTCGGGTTGTACGATTTGGTCGGATTGTTCGGGACCAACAGTTTGGAGGGTCCGAGACTGTCGTTTGCATGATTCGGTCGGATGACTCGGGACCAACAGTTTGGAGGGTCCGGGACGGTCGGGTTGGACGGTTTGGTCGGATGGTTCCGGACCAACAGTTTGGAGGAGGGTCCGAGACGGTCGGGTTGGGCGATTGGGTCGGATGGTTCGGGACCAACAGTTTGGAGGGGCCGGGACGGTCGGGTTGGATGGTTTGGTCGGATGGTTCGGGACAACTACAGGAGAACCAGACCTTCTTCCGGACGAACCGTTTGGAAGGTCCGGGACGGTCGGGTTGAACGGTTTGGTCGGATGGTTCCAGATAATTAGAGGAGATCCCGACCATCTTCCGGACGGACCGTTTGGAAGTTCCGGGACGATTGGTTTGGACGGTTTGGTCGGATGGTTCGGGACAAATAGAGGCGATCCGGACCTTCTTCCGGACGGACCGTTTGTATGTTCCGGGACGGTCGGGTTTGGTCGGATGGTTCGGGACCAATAGTTTAGAGCATCCGAGACGGTCGGGTTGGACGATTTCGTTGGATGGTTCGGGACCAACCGTTTGGAGGGTCCGAGACGGTCGGTTGCATGATTCGGTCGTTTGATTCGGGACCAACAGTTTGGAGGCTCCGGGACGGTCGGGTTGGACGGTTTGGTCAGATGGTTCTGGACCAACAGTTTGGAGAAGGGTCCGAGACGGTCGGGTTGGGCGATTTGGTCAGATGGTTCGGGATCAACAGTTTGGAGGGTCCGAGACGGTCGTTTGCATGATTCGGTCGGATGATTCGGGACCAACAGTTCGGAGGGTCCGGGACGGTCGGGTTGGACGGTTTGGTCGGATGGTTCCGGACCAATAGTTTGGAGAAGGGTCCGAGACTGTCGGGTTGGACGGTTTGGTCGGATGGTTCGGGGACCAACAGTTTGGAGGGTCCGAGACGGTCGGGTTGGACGGTTTGTTGGATCGTTCGGGAGAACTAGAGGAGAACCGAACCTTCTTTCGGACGGACGGTTCCGAAGGTCCGGGACGGTCGGGATGGACGGTTTGGTCGGTTGGTTCGGGACAACTAGAGGAGATCAGGACCTTCTTCTGGACGGACCGTTTGGAAGTTTCGGGACGGTCGTGTTGGATGGTTTGGTCGGATGGTTCGGGACAACTAGACGAGATCAGGACCTTCTTCCGGACGGACCGTTTGGAAGTTTCGGAACGGTCGGGTTGGACGGTTTGGTCGGATGGTTCGGGACAACTAGAGGAGATCCAGACCTTCTTCCGGACGGACCGTTTGAAAGTTCCAGAACGATCGGGTTGGATGATTTGGTCGGATAGTTCGGGACAACTTGAGGAAATCAGGACTTTCTTCTGGACGAACCGTTTGGAAGTTCCGGGGCGGTCGGGTTGGACAGTTTGGTCGGATGGTTCGGGATAACTAAAGGAGATCCGGACCTTCTTCCGGACGGACCGTTTGAAAGTTCCGGGACGATCGGGTTGGACGGTTTGGTCGGGTGGTTCGGGACCAACAGTTTGGAGGGTCCGAGACGGTCGGGTAGCATTATTTGGTCGGATGATTCGGGACAAATAGTTTGGAGGGTCCGGAACGGTCGGGTTAGACGGTTTGCTTGGATGGTTCGGGACCAACAGATTGGGGGGTCCGAGACGGACGGGTTGCATGATTTGGTCGAATGATTCGGGACCAACAGTTTGTAGGTTCCGGGACGGTCGGGTTGGACGGTTTGGTAGGATGGTTCGGGACCAACAGTTTGGAGGGCCCGAGACGGCCGGGTTGGACAGTTTGGTCCGATGGTTCGGGAGAACTAGAGGAGAACCGGACCGTCTTCCGGACGGACCGTGTGGAAGGACAGGGACGGGCGGGTTGGACGGTTTGGTCGGATGGTTCGGGACAACTGGAGGAGATCGGCACCTTCTGCCGGACGGACCGTTTGGAGGTTTCGGGACGGTCGGGTTGGAAGGTTTGGTCGGACGGTTCGGTACCAACAGTTTGGAGGGTCCGAGACGGTTGGGTTGGATGGTTTGGTCGGATGGTTCAGGACAAACAGTTCGGAGGGTCCGGGTTGGTCGGGTTGGACGGTTTGGTCGGATGGTTCGGGAGAACCGGACCTTCTTCCGGACGGACCGTTTGGAAGTTCCGGGACGATCGGGTTGGACGGTTTGGTCGGATGGTTCGGGACCAACAGTTTGGATGGTCCGAGACGGTCGGTTGCATGATTCGGTCGTTTGATTCGGGACCAACAGTTTGGAGGGTCCGGGGCGGTCGGTTTGGACGGTTTGGTCGGATGGTTCGGGACAACTAGAGGAGATCCGGAACTTCTTCCGGACGGACCGTTTGGAAGTTTCGGGAGGGTCGGGTTGGTAGGTTTGGTCGGACGGTTCGCTACCAACTGTTTGGAGGGCCTGAGACGGTGGGGATGGATGGTTTGGTCAGATTGTTCGGGACAAACAGTTCGGAGGGTCCGGGGTGGTCGGTTTGGACGGTTTGGTCGGATGGTTCCGGAGAATTAGAGGACATCCCGACCTTCTTCCGGACGGACCGTTTGGAAGTTCCAGGACTATCGGGTTGAACGGTTTGGTCCGATGGTTCGGGACAACTAGAGGAGATCCGGACCTTCTTCCGGACGGACCGTTTGTATGTTCCGGGACGGTCGGGTTTGGTCGGATGGTTCGGGACCAACAGTTTGGAGCGTCCGAGAAGGTCGGGTTGGACGATTTGGTCGGATGGTTCGGGACCAACAGTTTGGAGGGTCCCAGACTGTCGTTTGCATGATTCGGTCGGATGATTCGGGACCAACAGTTTGGAGGGTCCGTGATGGTCGGGTTGGACGGTTTGGTCGGATGGTTCCGGACCAACAGTTTGGAGGAGGGTCCGAGACGGTCGGGTTGGGCGATTTGGTCGGATGGTTCGGGACCAACAGTTTGGAGGGTCCGGGACGGTCGGGTTGGATGGTTTGGTCGGATGGTTCGGGACAACTACAGGAGAACTGGACCTTCTTCCGGACGGACCGTTTGGAAGGTCCGGGACGGTCGGGTTGAACGGTTTGGTCGAATGGTTCCAGATAATTAGAGGAGATCCCGACCATCTTCCGGACGGACCGTTTTGAAGTTTCGAGACGAACGGGTTGGACGGTTTGGTCGGATGGTTCGTGACAACCAGAGGCGATCCGGACCTTCTTCCGGACGGACCGTTTGTATGTTCCGGGACGGTCAGATTTGGTCGGATGGTTCGGGACCAATAGTTTGGAGCGTCCGAGACGTTCGGGTTGGACGATTTGGTTTGATGGTTCGGGACCAACCGTTTGGAGGGTCCGAGACGGTCGGTTGCATGATTCGGTCGTTTGATTCGGGACCAACAGTTTGGAGGGTCCGGGACGGTCGGGTTGGACGGTTTGGTCGGATGGTTCCGGACCAACAGTTTGGAGGAGGGTTCGAGATGGTCGGGTTGGACGATTTGGTCGGATGGTTCGGGACCAACAGTTTGGAGGGTCTGAGACGGTTGTTCGCATGATTCGGTCGGATGATTCGGCACCAACAGTTCGGATGGTCCGGGACAGTCGGGTTGGACGGTTTGGTCGGATGGTTCCGGACCAATAGTTTGGAGGAGGGTCCGAAACGGTCGGGTTGGACGGTTTGGTCGGATGGTTCGGGACCAACATTTGGAGGGTCCGAGACGGTCGGGTTGGACGGTTTGGTTGGATGGTTCGGGAGAACTAGAGGAGAACCGGACCTTTTTCCGGACGGACCGTTTGGATGTTCCGGGACGATCGGGTTGGACGGTTTGGTCGGATGGTTCGGGACCAACCGTTGGAGAGTCTGAGACGGTCGGTTGCATGATTCGGTCGTTTGATTCGGGACCAACAGTTTGGAGGGTCCGGGTCGGTCGGTTTGGACGGTTTGGTCGGATGGTTCGGGACAACTAGAGGGGATCCGGACCTTCTTCCGGATGGACTGTTTGGAAGTTTCGGGACGTTCGGGTTGGAAGGTTTGGTCGGGCGGTTCGCTACCGACTGTTTGGAGGGTCTGAGACGGTCGGGTTGGATGGTTTGGTCAGATGGTTTGGGACAAACAGTTCGGAGGGTCCGGGGTGGTCGGGTTGGACGGTTTGGTCGGATGGTTCGGGAGAACTAGAGGAGATCCGGACCTTCTTTCGAACAGACCGTTTGAAAGTTCCAGGACGATCGGGTTGGATGATTTGGTCGGATAGTTCGGGACAACTAGAGGACATAAGGACATTCTTCTGGACGGACCGTTTGGAAGTTCCGGGGCGGTCCGGTTGGACGGTTTGGTCGGATGGTTCGGGACAACTAGAGGAGATCCGGACCTTCTTCCGGACGGACCGTTTGAATGTTCCGGGACGATCGGGTTTGACGGTTTGGTCGGGTGGTTCGGGACCAATAGTTTGGAGGGTCCGAGACGGTCGGGTAGCATTATTTGGTCGGATGATTCGGGACCAATAGTTTGGAGGGTCCGGAACGGTCGGGTTGCACGGTTTGGTTGGATGGTTCGGGACCAACAGATTGGAGGGTCCGAGACGGTCGGGTTGCATGATTTGGTCGAATGATTCGGGACCAACAGTTTGGAGGTTCCGGGACGGTCGGGTTGGACGGTTTGGTAGGATGGTTCGGGACCAACAGTTTGGAGGGTCCGAGACGGTCGGGTTGGACAGTTTGGTCGGATGGTTCGGGACAACTAGAGGAGATCAGGACCTTCTTCCAGACGGACCGTTTGAAAGTTCCGGGATGATCGGGTTGGACGGTTTGGTCAGGTGGTTCGGGACCAACAGTTTTAGGGTCCCGGACGGTCGGGTTTGGTCGGATGGTTCGGGACCAACAGTTTGGAGCATCCGAGACGGTCGGTTGCATGATTCAGTCGGGATGATTTGGGACCAACCGTTTGGAGGGTCCGGGACGGTCAGGTTGGACGGTTTGGTCGGATGGTTCGGGACAACTAGAGGAGATCAGGACCTTCTTCCGGACGGACCCTTCGGAAGTTTCGGGACGGTTGGGCTGGACGGTTTGGTCGGATGGTTCGGTACCAACAGTTTGAAGGGTCCGAGACGGTCGGGTTGGATGGTTTGGTCGGATTGTTCGGGACCAACAGTTCAGAGGGTCCGGGGTGGTCGGGTTGGACGGTTTGGTCGGATGGTTCGGGACAATTAGAGGAGATCCCGACCTTCTTCGGACGGACCGTTTGGATGTTCCGGGACATCGGGTTGGACGGTTTGGTCGGATGGTTCGGGACAACCAGAGGATATCCGGACCTTCTGCCGGACGGACCGTTTGGAAGTTTCGGGACGGTCGGGTTGGACGGTTTGGTCGGATGGTTCGGGACCAATAGTTTGGAGCGTCCGAGACGGTTGGGTTGGACGATTTGGTCGGATGGTTCGGGACCAACAGTTTGGAGGGTTCGAGACGGTCGGTTGCATGATTTTGTCGGATGATTCGGGACCAACAGTTTGGAGGGTCCGGGACGGTCGGGTTGGACGGTTTGGTCGGATCGTTCGGCACCAACCATTTGGAGCGTCCGAGACGGTCGGGTTGGACGGTTTGGTCGGTTGGTTCGGGGCCAACAGTTTGGAGGGTCCGGGACAGTCGGGTTGGACGGTTTGGTCGGATGGTTCGGGAGAACTAGAGGAGAGCCGGAGCTTCTTCCGGACGGACCGTGTCGAAGGTCCGGGGACGGTCGGGTTGGACGGTTTGGTCGGATGGTTCGGGACCAACAGTTTGGACGGTCCGAGACGATCGGCTTGGACGGTTTGGTCGGATGGTTGGGGACCATCAGTTTGGAGGGTCCGAGACGGTCGGCTTGGACGGTATGGTCGGATTGTTCAGGACAACTAGAGTAGATCAGGACCTTTTTCCGGACTGACCGTTTGGACGTTTCGAGACGGTCGGTCTGGAAGGTTTGGTCAGATGTTTCGGGACAACTAGAGGAGATCCGGACCTTCTTCCGGACAAACAGATTGTATGTTCCGGGACAATCGGGTTTGGTCAGATGGTTCGGGACCAACAGTTTGGAGGGTCCGAGACGGTCGGGTTGCATGATTTCGTCAGATGATTCGGGACCAACAGTTTGGAGGGTCTGGGACGGTCGGGTTGGACGGTTTGGTCGGATGGTTCGGGACCAACAGTTTCGAGGGTCCGAGACGGTCGGGTTGGACGTTTCGGTCGGATGGTTCAGGACCAGCAGTTTTCGAGGGTCCGAGACTGTCGGGTTGGATGGTTTGGTCGGACGGTTCGGGACCAACAGTTTGGAGGGTCCTGGACGGTCGGGCAGGATGGTTTGGTCGGAGGGTTCGGGACCAACAGTTTCGAGGGTCCAAGACGGTCGGGTTGGACGTTTCGGTCGGATGGTTTCAGGACCAACAGTTTCGAGGGTCCGGGACGGTCGGGTTGGACGTTTGGTCGATGGTTTGGGACAATTAGAGGAGATCTATACCTTCCGGACGAACGATTTGGAGGTTCCAGGACAGTCGGATTGGGTGGTTTCGTTGGATGGTTCGGGACCAACAGTTTGGAGGGTCTGAGACGGTCGGGTTGGACGGTTTGGTTGGATGGTTCAGGACAACTAGAGGAGATCCGGACCTTCTTCCGGACGGACCGTTTGGAAGTTCCGGGACGATCAGGTAGGACGGTTTGGTCAGATGGTTCGGGACCAACAGTTTGGAGGGTCCGAGACGGTCGTGTTTGACGGTTTGGTCGGATGGTTCGGGAGAACTAGAGGTGAACCGGAACTTCTTCCGGACGGACCGTTTGGAAGGTCGGGGACGGTCGGGTTGTACAGTTTGGTCGGACGGTTGGGGACAACTAGAGGAGACCAGGACCTTCTTCCGGACGGACCGTTTGGAAGTTTCGGGACGGTCGGGTTGGACGGTTTGGTCGGACGGTTCGGTACTAACAGTTTGGAGGGTCCGAGACGGTCGGGTTGGATGGTTTGGTCGGATGGGTCGGGACCAACAGTTCGGAGGGTCCGGGGTGGTCGGGTTGCACGGTTTGGTCGGATGGTTCGGGACAATTAGAGCAGGTCACGACCTTCTTCCGGACGGACCGTTTGGAAGCTGGAGGATGTCTCGGAGTCGGGACCGTTTGGAGGGTCCGCGATGATCGGGTTGGACGGTTTGGTCGGATGGTTCGGGGCTCAGCAGTTTGGAGGGTCCGGGACGTGATCGGGTTGGACGGTTTGGTCGGATGGTTCGGGACCAGCAGTTTGGAGGGTCCGGGACGGTCGGGTTTGGACGTTTGGTCGGATGGTTCGGGACCAACAGTTTGGAGGGTCCGAGACGGTCGGGTTGAATGATTTGGTCGGATGATTCGGACCAAAAGTTTGGAGGGTCCGGGATGGTCGGTTTGGACGGTTTGGTCGGTTGGTTCGGGACCAACAGTTTGGAGGGTCCGAGACGGTCGGGTTGGACGGTTTGGTCGGATGGTTCGGGACCAACAGTTTGGAGGGCCCGAGACGGTCGGTTGGACGGTTTGGTCGGATGTTGGCTCGGGACCAACAGTTTGGAGGGTCCGGGACGGTTGTGTTGGATTGTTTGGTCGGATGGTTCGGGACCAACAGTTTGGAGGGTCCGGGGTGGTCGGGTTGGACGGTTTGGTCGGATGGTTCGGGACAATTAGCGAAGATCCCGACCTTCTTCCGGATGGACCGTTTGGAAGTTCCGGGACGGTCGGGTTGGACGGTTTGGTCGGATGGTTCTTTTGTTCCGGGATGGCCTCCTGATCTTGGCGTTAGTGGACATCCGGAGGATTGTCGGAGGCCGAAGACTTAAGAGGAAAAACTTGGTGTCTCTGGGATTGGAAGTCCTTCTCTGAGGCTCTGACTGGAGTTCTGGAAAGTCGGAGGCTCCGGGATTGATGTCAGAGACTCCGACATTTCCTGGAAACCTCTGAATCGATTGCTTTGAACTTCCTCGATGTCCTTTTTCTCCATCCTAAGCGTGCAAATGATCAAGGCATTATGTAGCACACCATTCAAGCTCAAATTCAGTGGGCATTCATTAAGGAAAAGATTCACCTGTTGAGCGTTTTGTCGAGTTCTTGCCCTTGTCATGGGTCCTTGTTGAACTTGGGGTATTGGAATGTCAATTGATGAGGATGAGCTAGGGTCATTCTCATCATCCTCCATTTCTTCAAGAGAAGCCGACCTCGGCTTTTGATAAACTGGGGATGTGCTAAACAAAAGAAACAATGTATATGCATGGTGTATATATATATCATCCATTTTGGTGCCCTTTTGATTTTGCACAATGCAACCAGTACAATAGCTGCAAGTGTTATATGTCATGTAGATGGAACTACCATGTACATAGCTTATTTTAGTTTTATCACTCTGATTGGTACAATTTTTATTTATATCATTGTCCCTCCCTTGAAGAAAAATCATCTTTGATTTTTTAAAGTTATTACAGGATAGCACAGAGACTTGTTGGTCGGATGGTTCGGGACACCTAGAAGAGATCCGGACCTTCTTCTGGACGGACCGTTTGTATGTTCCGGGACGGTCGGGTTTGGTCAGATGGTTCGGGACCAACAGTTTGCAGCGTCCGAGACGGTCGGGTTGGACGATTTGGTCGGATGGTTCGGGACAAACAGTTTGGAGGGTCCGAGACGGTCGGGTTGCAGGATTTGGTCGGATGATTCGGGACCAACAGTTTGGAGGGTACGGGACAGTCGGGTTACACGGTTTGGTCGGATGGTTCGGGACCAACAGTTTGGAGGGTCCGAGACGGCCGGTTGGACGGTTTGGTCGGATGGTTCGGGAGAACTGGAGGAGAGCCGGACCTTCTTCCGAACGGACCGTTAGGAAGGTCGAGGACGGTCGGGTTGGACGGTTTGGTCGGATGGTTCGGGACCAACAGTGTGGAGGGTCCAAGACGGTCGGGTTGGACCGTTTGGTCGGATGGTTTGGGACCAACAGTTCAGAAGGTCCGGGATGGTCGGATTGGACGGTTTGGTCGGATGGATGGGGAGAACTAGAGGAGAACCGGTCCTTCTTGCGGACAGACCGTTTGGAAGGTCCGGGACGGTCGGGTTGGACGGTTTGGTCGGATGGTTCGGGACCAACAGTTTGGAGGGTCCGAGACGGTCGGGTTGCAGGATCTGGTCGGATGATTCGGGACCAACAGTTTGGAGGGTTCGGGACGGTCGGGTTGGACGGTTTGGTTGGATCGTTTGGGAGAACTAGAGGAGAGCCGGACCTTCTTCCGGACGGAACGTTTGGAAGGTCCGGGACGGTCGGGGTGGACGGCTTGGTCGGATGGTTCGGGACAACTAGAGGAGATCCGTACCTTCTTCCGGACGGACCGTTTGGATGTTTCGGGACGGTCGGGTTGGACGGTTTGGTCAGACGGTTCGGGACCAACTGTTTGGAGGTTCCGAGACGGCAGGGTTTGACGGTTTGGTCGGATGTTTCGGGACCAACAGTTTGGAGGGTCCGGGATGGTCGGGTTGGCTGGTTTGGTCGGATGGTTCGGGAGAACTAGAGGAGAGCCAGACCATCTTCCGGACGGACCGTTTGGAAGGTCTGGAAGGGTCGGGTTGGACGGTTTTGTCGGATGGTTTGGGACCAATAGTTTGGAGGGCCCGGGACGGTCGGGTCGATCGGTTTGGTCGGATGGTTCTGGAGAACTAGAGGAGAATCGGACCTTCTTCCGAACGGACCATTTGGAAGGTCCGGGACGGTCGGGTTGGACGGTTTGGTCGGATGGTTTGGGAAAATTAGAGGAGATCTAGACCTTCCGGACGGACCATTTGGAAGTTCCAGGACAGTCGGGTTGGACGGTTTGGTCGGATGGATCGGGACCAACAGCTTGGAGGGTTTGAGACGGTCGGGTTGGACGGTTTGTTTGGACGGTTCGGGAGAACTAGAGGAGAGCCGGACCTTCTTCCGGACGGAACGTTTGGAAGGTGCGGGACGGTCGGGTTGGATGGTTTGGTCGGATGGTTTAGGAGAACTAGAGATGAACCGGACCTTCTTCCGGACGGACCGTTTGGAAGGTCCGGGACGGTCGGGTTGCATGATTTGGTCGGATGATTCGGGACCAACAGTTTGGAGGGTCCGGGACGATCGGGTTGGACGGTTTGGTCGGATCGTTCGGGACCAGCAGTTTGGAGGGTCCGGGACGGTCGGGCTGGATGGTTTGGTCGCATGATTCGAGAGAACTAGAGGAGAGCCGGACCTTCTTCCGGACGGACCGTTTGGAAGGTCAGGGACTGTCGGGTTGGACGGTTTGGTCGGATGGTTCGGGATCAACTGTTTGGAGCATCCGAGACGGTCGGGTTGTACGATTTTTTCGGATCATTCGGGACCCACAGTTTGAAGTGTCCGAGGCGGTCGGGTTGCATGATTTGGTCGGATGATTCGGGACCAACAGTTTGGAGGGTCCGGGACGGTCGGGTTGGACGGTTTGGTCGGACGGTTCGGGATCAACAGTTTGGAGGGTCCGAGACGGTCAGGTTGGACGGCTTGGTCGGATGGTTCGGGACCAACAGTTTGGAAGGGTCCGGGACGGTCGGGTTGGCTGGTTTGGTCGGATGGTTCGGGAGAACTAGAGGAGAGCCGGACCATCTTCCGGACGGACCGTTTGGAAGGTCCGGGACGGTCGGGTTGGCCGGTTTGTGACCAATAGTTTGGAGGACCCGGGACGGTCGGGTCGGACGGTTTGGTCGGATGGTTCGGGAGAACTAGAGGAGAATCGAACCTTCTTCCGGACGGACCATTTGGAAGGACCGGGACGGTCAGGTTGGTCGGTTTGGTCGGATGGTTTGGGACAATTAGAGGAGATCTAGACCTTCCGGACAGACCATTTGGAAGTTCCAGGACAGTCGGGTTGAACGGTTCGGTCGGATGGTTCGGGACCAGCAGTTTGGAGGGTTTGAGACGGTCGGGTTGGACGGTTTGGTCGGATGGTTCGGGACCAACAGTTTGGAGGGTCCGGGACGGTCGGGATGGCTGGTTTGGTCGCATGGTTCGGGAGAACTAGAGGAGAGCCAGACCATCTTCCGGACGGACCGTTTGGATGGTCCGGGACGGTCGAGTTGGACGGTTTTGTCGGATGGTTTGGGATTAATAGTTTGGAGTGCCCGGGACGGTCGGGTCGGACGGTTTGGTCGGATGGTTCGGGAGAACAAGAGGAGAATCGGACCTTCTTCCGGACGGACCATTTGGAAGGTCCGGGACGGTCGGGTTAGACGGTTTGGTCGGATGGTTTGGTAGAATTAGAGGATATCTAGACCTTCCGCACGGACCATTTGGAAGTTCCAGGACAGTCGGGTTGGACGGTTTGGTCGGATGGATCGGGACCAACAGTTTGGAGGGTTTGAGACGGTCGGGTTGGACGGTTTGTTTGGACGGTTCGGGAGAACTAGGGGAGAGCCGGACCTTCTTCCGGACGGAACGTTTGGAAGGTGCGGGACGGTTGGGTTGGACGGTTTGGTCGGATGGATCGGGACTAACAGTTTGGAGGGTCCGGGACGGTCGGGTTGGATGGTTTGGTCGGATGGTTTTGGAGAACTAGAGGTGAACCGGACCTTCTTCCGGACGGACCGTTTGGAAGGTCCGGGACGGTCGGGTTGCATGATTTGGTCGGATGATTCGGGACCAACAGTTTGGAGGGTCTGGGACGATCGGGTTGGACCGTTTGGTCGGATGGTTCGGGACCAACAGTTTTGAGGGTCCGGGACGGTCGGGCTGGATGGTTTGGTCGCATGATTCCGGAGAACTAGAGGAGAGCCGGACCTTCTTCCGGACGGACCGCCTGGAAGGTCAGGGACTATCGGGTTGGACGGTTTGGTCGGATGGTTTGGGACCAAAAGTTTGGTGGGTCCGGGACGGTCGGGTTTGACGGTTTGGTCGGATGGTTTGGGACAAGTAGAGGAGATCCGGAGTTTCTTCCGGACGGACCGTTTGTATGTTTCGGGACGGTCGGGTTGGACGGTTTGGTCGGATGGTTCGGGACAACTAGAGGAGATCCGGACATTCTTCGGGACGGACCGTTTGTATGTTCCGGGACGGTCGGGTCTGGTCGGATGGTTCGGAATCAACAGTTTGGAGCATCCGAGACGGTCGGGTTGTACGATTTTGTCGGATCATTCGGGACCAACAGTTTGGTGGGTCTGAGACGGTCGGGTTGCATGATTTGGTCTGATGATTCAGGACCAACAGTTTGGAGGGTCCGGGACGGTCGGATTGGACGGTTTGGTAGGATGGTTCGAGACCAACAGTTTGGAGGGTCTGAGATGGTTGGGTTGGACGGTTTGGTCGGATGGTTCGGGACCAACCGTTTGGATGGCCCGGGACGGTAGGGTTGGACGGTTTGGTCAGATGGTTCCGGACCAACAGTTTGGAGGGTCCGGGACGGTAGGGTTGGACGGTTTGGTCGAATGGTTCGGGGCAACTAGAGAAGATCCGGACCTTCTTCCGGACGGACTGTTTGGAAGGTCCAGGACGGTCGGGTTGGACGGTTTGGTCGGATGGTTCGGGACAACTAGAGGAGATCCGGAGCTTCTTCCAGACGGACCGTTTGTATCTTCCGGGACGGTCGGGTTTGGTCGGATGGTTCGGGATCAACTGTTTGGAGCATCCGAGACGGTCGGGTTGTACGATTTTGTCGGATCATTCGGGACCAACAGTTTGGAGTGTCCGAGGCGGTCGGGTTGCATGATTTGGTCGGATGATTCGGGACCAACAGTTTGGAGGGTCTGGGACGGTCGGGTTGGACGGTTTGGTCGGACGGTTCGGGATCAACAGTTTGGAGGGTCCGAGACGGTCAGGTTGGACGGTTTGGTCGGATGGTTCGGGACCAACGGTTTGGAGGGTCCGGGACGGACGGGTTGGCTGGTTTGGTCGGATGGTTCGGGAGAACTGGAGGAGAGCCGGAGCATCTTCCGGACGGACCTTTTGGATGGTCTGGGACAGTCGGGTTGGACGGTTTGGGACCAATAGTTTGGAGGGCCCGAGACGGTCGGGTCGGACGGTTTGGTCGGATGGTTCGGGAGAACTAGAGGAGAAGCGGACCTTTTCCGGACGGACCATTTGGACGGTCCGGGACGGTCAGGTTGGACGGTTTGGTCGGATGGTTTGGGACCAACAGTTTGGAGGGTTTGAGACGGTCGGGTTGGACGGTTTGGTCGGATTATTCGGAACCAACAGTTTGGAGGGTCCGGGACGGTCGGGATGGCTGATTTGGTCGGATGGTTCGGGAGAACTCGAGGGGAGCGAGACCATCTTCCGGACGGACCGTTTCGAAGGTCCGGGACGGTCGGGTTGGACGGTTTTGTCGGATGGTTTGGGACCAATAGTTTGGACGCCTGGGACGGTCGGGTCAGACGGTTCGGTCGGATGGTTCGGGAGAACTAGAGGAGAATCGGACCTTCTTCCGGGCGACCATTTGGAAGGTCCGGGACGGTCGGGTTAGACGGTTTGGTCGGATGGTTTGGGAGAATTAGAGGAGATCTAGACCTTCCGGATGGACAATTTGGAAGTTCCGGACAGTCGGGTTGGACGGTTTGGTCGGATGGATCGGGGCCAACAGTTTGGTGGGTTTGAGACGGTCGGGTTGGACGGTTTGTTTGGATGCTTGGGAGAACTAGAGGAGAGCCGGACCTTCTTCCGGACGGAACGTTTGGAAGGTCCGGGACGGTCGGGTTGGTCGGTTTGGTCCGATGGTTCGGGACCAACAGTTTGGAGGGCACGGGACGGTCGTCGGGTTGGACGGTTTGGTCGGATGGTTCGGGACCAACAGTTTGGAGGGTCCGGAACGGTCGGGTTGGACGGTTTGGTCGAATGGTTCGGGACAACTAGAGGAGATCCGGACCTTCTTCCGGACGGACCGTTTGGAACGTCCGGGACGGCCGAGTTGGTCGGTTTGGTCGGATAGTTCGGGACAACTAGAGGAGATCTGGACCTTCTTCCGGACAGACCGTTCGGAAGTTCTAGGACAGTCAGGTTGGACGGATTGGTCGGATGGTTCGGGACCAACAGTTTGGAGGGTTTGAGACGGTCGGGTTGGACGGTTTGTTCGGATGGATCGGGGCAACAGTTTGGAGGGTTTGAGACGGTCAGGTTGGACGGTTTGTTTGGATGCTTGGGAGAACTAGAGGAGAGCCGGACCTTCTTCCGGACGGAACGTTTGGCAGGTCCGGGACGGTCGGGTTGGTCGGTTTGGTCCGATGGTTCGGGACCAACAGTTTGGAGGGTGTGGGACGGTCGTCGGGTTGGACGGTTTGGTCGGATGGTTCGGGACCAACAGTTTGGAGGGTCCGGCACGGTCGGGTTGGCTGGTTTGGTCGGATGGTTCGGGAGAACTAGAGGAGAGCCGGACCATCTTCCGGACGGACCGGTCGGAAGGTCCGGGACGGTCGGGTTGGCCGGTTTGGTCGGATGGTTCGGGACCAACAGTTCGGAGGGTCCGAGACGGCCGGGTTGGACGGTTTGGTCGGATGGTTTGGGACCAATTGTTTGGAGGGCCCGGGACGGTCGGGTCGGACGGTTTGGTCGGATGGTTCGGGAGAACTATAGGAGAATCGGACCTTCTTCCGGACGGACCGTTCGGAAGGTCCGGGACAGTCGGGTTAGACGGATTGGTCGGATGGTTTGGGTGAATTAGAGGAGATCTAGACCTTCCGGACGGACCATTTAGAAGTTCCAGGACAGTCGGGTTGGACGGTTTGGTCAGATGGATCGGGACCAACAGTTTGGAGGGTCCGGGACGGTCGTCGGGTTGGACGGTTTGGTCGGATGGTTCGGGACCAATAGTTTGGAGGGTCCGAAACGGTCGGGCTGGACAGTTTGGTCGAAAGGTTCGGGACCAACAGTTTAGAGGGTCCGGGACGGTCGGGTTGGACGATTTGGTCGAATGGTTCGGGACAACTAGAGGAGATCCGGACCTTCTTCCGGACGGACCGTTTGGAACGTCCGGGACGGCCGAGTTGGTCGGTTTGGTCGGATAGTTCGGGACAATTAGAGGAGAGCCGGACCATCTTCCGGACGGACCGTTTGGAAGGTCCGGGACGGTCGGGTTCGCCGGTTTGTGACCAATAGTTTGGAGGCCCGGGACGGTCGGGTCGGACGGTTTGGTCGGATGGTTCGGGAGAACTAGAGGAGAATCGAACCTTCTTCCGGACGGACCATTTGGAAGGACCGGGACGGTCTGGTTGGTCGGTTTGGTCGGATGGTTTGGGACAATTAGAGGAGATCTAGACCTTCCGGACAGACTATTTGGAAGTTCCGGTACGGTCGGGATGGCTGATTTGGTCGGATGGTTCGGGAGAACTCAGGGGAGCGAGACCATCTTCCGGACGGACCGTTTCGAAGGTCCGGGACGGTCGGGTTGGTCCGGACGGACCGTTTCGAAGGTCCGGGACGGTCGGGTTGGACGGTTTTGTCGGATGGTTTGGGACCAATAGTTTGGACGCCTGGGACGGTCGGGTCAGACGGTTCGGTCGGATGGTTCGGGAGAACTAGAGGAGAATCGGACCTTCTTCCGGGCGGACCATTTGGAAGGTCCGGGACAGTCGGGTTAGACGGTTTGGTCGGATGGTCTGGGAGAATTAGAGGAGATCTAGACCTTCCGGATGGACAATTTGGTAGTTCCAGGACAGTCGGGTTGGACGGTTTGGTCGGATGGATCGGGACCAACAGTTTGGAGGGTTTGAGACGGTCGGGTTGGACGGTTTTGTCGGATGCTTCGGGAGAACTAGAGGAGAGCCGGACCTTCTTCCGGACGGAACGTTTGGAAGGTCCGGGACGGTCGGGTTGGTCGGTTTGGTCGGATGGTTCGGGACCAACAGTTTGGAGGGTACGGGACGGTCGTCGGGTTGGACGGTTTGGTCGGATGGTTCGGGACCAACAGTTTGGAGGGTCCGGAACGGTCGGGTTGGACGGTTTGGTCGAATGGTTCGAGACAACTAGAGGAGATCCGGACCTTCTTCCGGACGGACCGTTTGGAACGTCCGGGACGGCCGAGTTGGTCGGTTTGGTCGGATAGTTCGGGACAACTAGAGGAGATCTGGACCTTCTTCCGGACAGACCGTTTGTAAGTTCTGGACAGTCGGGTTGGACGGATTGGTCGGATGGTTCGGGACCAACAGTGTGGAGGGTTTGAGACGGTCGGGTTGGACGGTTTGGTCGGATGTTTGGGACAACTAGAGGAGATCGGACCTTCTTCTGGACGGACCGTTTGGAAGTTCCGGGACGGTCGGGTTGGACGGTTTGGTCGGACGGTTCGGGACCAACAGTTTGGAGGGTCCGACACGTCGGGTTGGACGGTTTTGGTCGAATGGTTCGGGACCAACAGTTTGGAGGGTCCGGGACGGTCGGATTGGCTGGTTTGGTCGGATGGTTCGGGAGAATTAGAGGAGAGCCGGACCATCTTCCGGACGGACCGTTTGGAAGGTCCGGGACGGTCGGGTTGGACGGTTTGGTCGGATGGTTCGGGACCAACAGTTTGGAGGGTCCGGGACGGTCGTCGGGTTGGACGGTTTGGTCGGATGGTTCGGGACCAACAGTTTGGAGGGTCCGAGACGGTCGGGTTGGACGGTTTGGTCGGATGGTTCGGGACCAACATTTTGGAGGGTCCGGGATGGTCGGGTTGGACGGTTTGGTCGGATGGTTTAGGAGAACTAGAGGATGAACCGGACCTTCTTCCGGACGGATCGTTTGGAAGGTCCGGGACGGTCGGGTTGCTGGTTTGGTCGGATGATCGGGACCAACAGTTTGGATGGTCCGGGACGATCGGGTTGGACGTTTGGTCGAATGTTCGGGACCAACAGTTTGGAGGGTCCGGGACGGTCGGGTTGATGGTTTGGTCGGATGGTTCGGGACCAACAGTTTGGAGGGTCCGGACGGTCGGGTTGGACGGTTTGGTTGGATGGTTTGGGGAGAACTAGAGGACAGCCGGACCTTCTTCCGGACGGAATGTTTGGAAGGTCCGGGACGGTCGGGTTGGATGGCTCTGGTCGGATGGTTGGGGCCAAATTGAGGAGATCCGGACCTTCTTCTGGACGGACCGTTTGGATGTTTCGGGATGGTCGGGTTGGGCGCTTTGGTTGGATGATTCGGGACAACTAGAGGAGATCTGGACCTTTTTCTGGACGGACCGTTTGGAAGTTTCAGGACGGTCGGGTTTGGACGGTTGGGTCGGATGGTTGGAGACAACTAGAGGAGATCCGGACCTTCTTCCGGACGGACCGTTTGGATGTTTCGGGACGGTCGGGTTGGACGGTTTGGTCGGACGGTTCGGGACCAACAGTTTGGAGGGTCCAAGACGGTCGGGTTGGATGGTTTGGTTGGATGGTTCGGGACCAACAGTTTGGAGGGTCCGGTACGGTCGGGTTGCCTGGTTTGGTCGGATGGTTCGGGAGAACTAGAGGAGAGCCGGACCATCTTCCGGACGGACCGGTCGGAAGGTCCGGGACGGTCGGGTTGGACGGTTTGGTCGGATGGTTCGGGACTACTAGAGGAGATCCGGACCTTCTTCCGGACAGACCGTTTGGAAGTTGCGGGACAGTCGGGTTGGCCGGTTTGGTCGGATGGTACGGGACCAACAGTTCGGAGGGTCCGAGACGGCCGGGTTGGACGGTTTGATCGGATGGATCGGGACCAACAGTTTTGAGTGTTTGAGACGGTTGGGTTAGACGGTTTGTTTGGCCGGTTCGGGAGAACTGGGGGAGAGCCGGACCTTCTTCCGGACGGAACGTTTGGAAGGTGCGGGACGGTTGGGTTGGACGGTTTGGTCGGATGGATCGGGACCAACAGTTTGGAGGGTCCGGGACGGTCGGGTTGGATGGTTTGGTCGGATGGTTTAGGAGAACTAGAGGTGAACCGGACCTTCTTCCGGACGGACCGTTTGGAAGGTCCGGGACGGTCGGGTTGCATGATTTGGTCGGATGATTCGGGACCAACAGTTTGGAGGGTCCGGGACGATCGGGTTGGACGGTTTGGTCGGATGGTTCGGGACCAACAGTTTGGAGGGTCCGGGACGGTCGGGCTGGATGGTTTGGTCGCATGATTCCGGAGAACTAGAGGAGAGCCGGACGTTCTTCCGGACGGACCGCCTGGAAGGTCAGGGACTGTCGGGTTGGACGGTTTGGTCGGATGGTTTGGGATCAAAAGTTTGGTGGGTCCGGGACGGTCGGGTTGGACGGTTTGGTCGGATGGTTCGGGACAAGTAGAGGAGATCCGGAGTTTCTTCCGGACGGACCGTTTGTATGTTTCGGGACGGTTGGGTTGGACGGTTTGGTCGGATGGTTCGGGACAACTAGAGGAGATCTGGACCTTCTTCGGGACGGACCGTTTGTATGTTCCGGGACGGTCGGGTTTGGTCGGATGGTTCGGAATCAACAGTTTGGAGCATCCGAGACGGTCGGGTTGTACGATTTTGTCGGATCATTCGGGACCAACAGTTTGGTGGGTCTGAGACGGTCGGGTTGCATGATTTGGTCTGATGATTCGGGACCAACAGTTTGGAGGGTCCGGGACGGTCGGATTGGACGGTTTGGTCGGATGGTTCGAGACCAACAGTTTGGAGGGTCTGAGACGGTCGGGTTGGACGGTTTGGTCGGATGGTTCGGGACCAACCGTTTGGATGGCCCGGGACGGTAGGGTTGGACGGTTTGGTCAGATGGTTCCGGACCAACAGTTTGGAGGGTCCGGGACGGTAGGGTTGGACGGTTTGGTCGAATGGTTCGGGACAACTAGAGGAGATCCGGACCTTCTTCCGGACGGACTGTTTGGAAGGTCCGGGACGGGCGGGTTGGACGGTTTGGTCGGATGGTTCGGGACAACTAGAGGAGATCCGGAGCTTCTTCCGGACGGACCGTTTGTATCTTCCGGGACGGTCGGGTTTGGTCGGATGGTTCGGGATCAACTGTTTGGAGCATCCGAGACGGTCGGGTTGTACGATTTTGTCGGATCATTCGGGACCAACAGTTTGGAGTGTCCGAGGCGGTCGGGTCGCATGATTTGGTCGGATGATTCGGGACCAACAGTTTGGAGGGTCTGGGACGGTCGGGTTGGACGGTTTGGTCGGACGGTTCGGGATCAACAGTTTGGATGGTTCGGGAGAATTAGAGGAGAGCCGGACCATCTTCCGGACGGACCGTTTGGAAGGTCCGGGACGGTCGGGTTGGACGGTTTGGTCGGATGGTTCGAGACCAACAGTTTGGAGGGTCCAGACGGTCGGGTTGGACGGTTTGGTTGGAGGGTTCGGGACAAGTAGAGGAGATCCGGACTTTGTTCCGGACGGACCGTTTGGAAGGTCCGGGACGGTCGGGTTGGACGGTTTGGTCGATGGTTCAGGACAACTAGAGGAGATCCGGACCTTCTTCCGGACGGACCGTTTGTATGTTTCGGGACGGTCGGGTTGGACGGTTTGGTCGGACAGTTCGGGACCAACAGTTTGGAGGGTCCGGAACGGTCGGGTTGGACGGTTTGGTTGGATGGTTTGGGAGAACTAGAGGAGAGCCGGACCTTCTTCCGGACAGAACGTTTGGAAGGTCCGGGACGTTCGGGTTGGACGGCTCGGTCGGATGGTTGGGGCCAAATTGAGGAGATCCGGACCTTCTTCCGGACGGACCGTTTGGATGTTTCGGGATGGTCGGGTAGGACGCTTTGGTTGGATGATTCGGGACAACTAGAGGAGATCTGGACCTTTTTCTGCACGGACCGTTTGGAAGTTTCAGGACGGTCGGGTTGGACGGTTGGGTCGGATGGTTGGAGACAACTGGAGGAGATCCGGACCTTCTTCCGGACGGACCGTTTGGATGTTTCGGGACGGTCGGGTTGGACGGTTTGGTCGGACGGTTCGGGACCAACAGTTTGGAGGGTCCAAGACGGTCGGGTTGGATGGTTTGGTCGGATGGTTCGGGACCAACAGTTTGGAGGGTCCGGCACGGTCGGGTTGGCTGGTTTGGTCGGATTGTTCGGGAGAACTAGAGGAGAGCCGGACCATCTTCCGGACGGACCGGTCGGAAGGTCCGGGACGGTCGGGTTGGACGGTTTGGTCGGATGGTTCGGGACTACTAGAGGAGATCCGGACCTTCTTCCGGACAGACCGTTTGGAAGTTGCAGGACAGTCGGGTTGGCCGGTTTGGTCGGATGGTTCGGGACCAACAGTTCGGAGGGTCCGAGACGGCCGGGTTGGACGGTTTGGTCGGATGGTTTGGGACCAATTGTTTGGAGGGGCCGGGACGGTCGGGTCGGACGGTTTGGTCGGATGGTTCGGGAGAACTATAGGAGAATCGGACCTTCTTCCGGACGGACCGTTTGGAAGGTCCGGGACAGTCGGGTTAGACGGATTGGTTGGATGGTTTGGGTGAGTTAGAGGAGATCTAGACCTTTCGGACGGACCATTTAGAAGTTCCAGGACAGTCGGGTTGGACGGTTTGGTCGGATGGATCGGGACCAACAGTTTGGAGGGTCCGGGACGGTCGTCGGGTTGGACGGTTTGGTCGGATGGTTCGGGACCAATAGTTTGGAGGGTCCGAAACGGTCGGGTTGGACGGTTTGGTCGGATGGTTCGGGACCAACAGTTTGGAGGGTCCGGGACGATCGGGTTGGACGGTTTGGTCGAATGGTTCGGGACAAGTAGAGGAGATCCGGACCTTCTTCCGGACGGACCGTTTGGAACGTCCGGGACGGCGGAGTTGGTCGGTTTGGTCGGATAGTTCGGGACAATTAGAGGGGATCTGGACCTTCTTCCGGACAGACCGTTTGGAAGTTCTTGGACAGTCGGGTTGGACGGATTGGTCGGATTGTTCGGGACCAACAGTTTGGAGGGTTTGAGACGGTCAGGTTGGACGGTTTGGTTGCATTGTTCGGGACAACTAGAGGAGATCCGGGGCGGGTGTGCACAGTGCCCACGTAGAGGTACGACCTACAGAGAAGTTAGTGCGCTGTCTCGAGCGTCTCTGCACTTCACGTTCAGCATCCATAGCAAGGTGGAAGAGACGGGTCATAGAATTATAATCTTTATAAGCAAGAATATCAGCAATTTCTCTATTTAATCCAGCCAAAAATCGGGCCATAGAAGCTTCCTTATTTTCAATTAAACCACAGCGTAACATTCCTATATGCAATTGTTGATAATATTCTTCCACTGACTTATCGCCTTGATTCAAACGCTGTAATTTATTTAGCAAGTCTCTAGCATAATATGATGGAACAAATCTATGCCTCATTAGTCATTTTAAAGCTTCCCAAGTGGTTGGAATATTATGTGGATGAACTCTACAGTGCTCTTTCCACCAAATAGAAGCAAAGTTAGTGAATTCGCTAGTAGCAGCCCTAACACGTCTATCCTCAAGGAAATATTAAGTGGTTGGACGGTTTGGTCGGATGGTTCGGGACCAAGAGTTTGAAGGGTCCGGGACGGTCGGGTTGGACGGTTTGGTCGGATGGTTCAGGACAACTAGAGGAGATCCGGACTTTCTTCCGGACGGACCGTTTGTATGTTTCGGGACGGTCGGGTTGGACGGTTTGGTCGGACGGTTCGGGACCAACAGTTTGGAGGGTCTGGGACGGTCGGCTTGGACCGTTTGGTTGGATGGTTTGGGAGAACTTGAGGAGAGCCGGACCTTCTTCCGGACGGAACGTTTGGAAGGTCCGGGACGGTCGGGTTGGACGGCTTGGTCGGATGGTTCGGGACAACTAGAGGAGATCCGGACCTTCTTCCGGATGGACCGTTTGGATGTTTCGGGACGGTCGGGTTGGACGGTTTGGTCGGACGTTTCGGGACCAACAGTTTGGAGGGTCCAAGACGGTCGGGTTGGATGGTTTAGTCGGATGGTTCGGGACCAACAGTTTGGAGGGTCCGGGACGGTCGGGTTGGCTGGTTTGGTCGGATGGTTCGGTAGAACTAGTGGAGAGCCGGACCATCTTCCAGACGGACCATTTGGAAGGTCCGGGACGGTCGGGTTGGATGGTATGGTCGGATGGTTTGGGACCAATAGTTTGGAGGGTACGGGACGGTCGGGTCGGACGGTTTGGTCGGATGGTTCGGGAGAACTAGAGGAGAATCGAATCTTCTTCCGGACGGAACGTTTGGAAGGTCCGGGACGGTCAGGTTGGACGGTTTGGTCGGATGTTTCGGGACCAACAGTTTGGAGGGTCTGGGACGGTCGGGTTGGACGGTTTGGTCGGATGGTTTAGGAAAACAAGAGGTGAACCGGACCTTCTTCCGGACGGACCATTTGGAAGGTCCGGGACGGTCGGGTTGCATGATTTGGTCGGATGATTCGGGACCAACAGTTTGGAGGGTCCGGGACGATCGGGTTGGACGGTTTGGTCGGATGGTTCAGGACCAACAGTTTGGAGGGTCCAGGACGGTCGGGTTGGATGGTTTGGTCGCATGATTCGGGAGAACTAGAGGAGAGCCGGACCTTCTTCCGGACGGACCGTTTAGAAGGACAGGGACTGTCGGGTTGGACGGTTTGGTCGGATGGTTCGGGACAAGTAGAGGAGATCCGGACTTTCTTCCGGACGGACCGTTTGGAAGGTCCGGGATGGTCGAGTTGGACGGTTTGGTCGGATGGTTCGGGACAACTAGAGGAGATCCGGACCTTCTTCCGGACGGACCGTTTGTATGTTCCAGGACGGTCGGGTTTGGTCGGATGGTTCGGGAGCAACAGTTTGGAGCATCCGGGACGGTCGGGTTGTACGATTTTGTCGGACCATTCGGGACCAACAGTTTGGAGGGTCGGAGACGGTCGGGTTGCATGATTTGGTCGGATGATTCGGGACCAACAGTTTGGAGGGTCCGGGACGGTCGGGTTGGACGGTTTGGTCGGATGGTTCGGGACCAACAGTTTGGAGGGTCCGGGACGGTCGGGTTGGTTGGTTTGATCGCATGATTCGGGAGAACTAGAGGAGAGCCGGACCTTCTTCCGGATGGACCGTTTGGAAGGTCAGGGACTGTCAGGTTGGACGGTTTGGTCGGATGGTTCGGGACCAAAAGTTTGGTGGGTCCGGGACGGTCGGGTTGGACGGTTTGGTCGGATGGTTCGGGACAACTAGAGGAGATCCGGACCTTCTTCGGACGGACCGTTTGTATGTTCCGGGACGGTCGGGTTTGGTCGGACGGTTCGGGATCAACAGTTTGGAGCATCCCAGAAGGTCGGGTTGTACGATTTTGTCGGACAATTCGGGACCAACAGTTTGGTGGGTCGGAGACGGTCGGGTTGCATGATTTGGTCGGATGATTCGGGACCAACAGTTTGGTGGGTCCGGGACGGTCGGGATGGACGGTTTGGTCGGATCGTTCGGGACCAACGTTTGGAGGGTCAGAGACGGTCGGGTTGGACGGTTTGGTCGGATGGTTCGGGACCAACAGTTTGGAGCGTCCGGGACGGTAGGGTTGGACGGTTTGGTCGGATGGTTTGGGACCAAGGGTTTGGAGGGTTCGGCACAGTAGGGTTGGACGGTTTGGTCGAATGGTTCCGGGCAACTAGAGTAGATCCGGACCTTCTTCCGAACGGACGCTTTGAAAGGTCTGGTACGGTCGGGTTGGACGGTTTGGTCGGATGGTTCGTGATAGTAGAGGAGATCCGGACCTTCTTCCGGACGGACCGTTTGGATGTTTCGGGACGGTCTGGTTGGACGGTTCGGTCGGATGGTTCGAGACAACTAGAGAAGATCCGGACCTTCTTCCGGACGGACCATTTGGATGTTTCGTGACGGTCGGGTTGGACGGTTTGGTTGGATGGTTCGGGAGAACTAGAGGAGAGCCGGACCTTCTTCCGGATGGAACATTTGGAAGGTCCTGGACGGTCGGGTTGGACGGTTTGGTCGGATGGTCGGGACCAACAGTTTGGAGGGCCCGGGACGGTCCTGTTGGACGGTTTGGTCGGAGGGTTCGGGACCAACAATTTGGAGGGTCCGAGACGGTCGGGTTGGACGGTTTGGTCGCACGGTCCGGGACCAACAGTTTGGACGGTCCGAGACGGTCAGGTTGGACGGTTTGGTCGGATGGTTCGGGACCAACAGTTTGGAGGGTCCGGGATGGTCGGGTTGGCTGGTTTGGTCGGATGGTTCGGTAGAACTAGTGGAGAGCCGGACCATCTTCCGGATGGACCGTTTGAAAGGTCCGGGACGGTCGGGTTGGACGGTTTGGTCGGATGGTTCGGGACAATTAGAGGAGATCTAGACCTTTCGGACGGACTATTTGGAAATTCCAGAACAGTCGGGTTGGACGGTTTGGTCGGATGATTCAGGACCAACAGTTTGGAGGCTTTGGGATGTTGGGTTAGACGGTTGGGTTGGATGGTTCGGGAGAACTAGAGGAGAGCCGGACCTTCTTCCGGACGGAACGTTCGGAAGGTCCGGGACGGTCGGGTTGGACAGTTTGGTCGGATGGTTCGGGACCAACAGTTTGGAGGGTCCGGGACGGTCGGGTTGGACGGTTTGGTCGGATGGTTGGGGACCAACAGTTTGGTGGGTCCGGGACGGTCGGCTTGGACGGTTTGGTCAGTTGGTTCGGGAGCAACATTTCGGAGGGTACGGGGTGGTCAGGTTGGACGGTTTGGTCGGATGGTTCGGGACAAGTAGAGGAAATCCCGACCTTCTTCCGGACGGACCGCTTCGATGTTTCGGGCAGGTCGGGTTGGACGGTTTGGTCGGACGGTTCGGGACCAACAGTTTGGAAGGTCCGAGACGGTCGGGTTGGACAGTTTGGTCGAATGGTTTGGGACCAACAGTTTGGAGGGTCCGGGACGGTCGGTTGGATTGTTTGTTCGGATGGTTTAGGAGAACTAGAGGTGAACCAGACCTTCTTCCGGACGGACCGTTTGGAAGGTCCGGGACGGTCGGGTTGGACGGTTTGGTCGGATGGTTTGGGACCAATAGTTTGGAGGGCCCGGGACGGTCGGGTCGGACGGTTTGGTCGGATGGTTCGGGAGAACTAGAGGACAACCGGACCTTCTTCCGAACGGACCATTTGGAAGTTCCGGCACGGTCGGGTTGGATGGTTTGGTTGGATGGTTTCGGACAATTAGAGGAGATCTAGACCTTCCGGATGGACGATTTGGAAGTTCTAGGACAGTCGGGTCTGACGGTTGGGTCGGATTGTTTGGGACCAGCAGTTTGGAGGGTTTGAGACGGTCGGGTTGGACGGTTTGGTGGGATGGTTCGGGAGAACTAGATGAGAGGCGGACCTACTTCCGGACGGACCGTTTGGAAGTTTCGGGACGGTCGGGTTGGACGGTTTGGTCGGATGGTTCGGGACAACAAGAGAAGATCTGGACCTTCTTCCGGATGGACCGTTTGGAACTTTCGGGACGGTTGGGTTGGACGGTTTGGTCGGACGATTCGGGACCAACAGTTTGGAGGGTCCGAGACGGTCGGGTTGGACGGTTTGGTCGGATGCTTCGGGACCAACAGTTTGGAGGGCCCGGGACGGTCGGGTTGGATGGTTTGGTCGGACGGTTTAGGAGAACTAGAGGTGAACCGGACCTTCTTCCGGACGGACCGTTTGGAAGGTCCGGGACGGTCGGGTTGGACGGTTTGGTCGGATGGTTTGGGACCAATAGTTTAGAGGGCCCGGGACGGTCGGGTCGGACGATTTGGTCGGATGGTTCGGGAGAACTAGAGGAGAACCGGACCTTCTTCCGGACGGACCATTTGGAAGGTCCGGGACGGTCGGGTGGGACGGTTTGGTCGGATGCTTTCGGACAATTAGAGGAGATCTAGACCTTCCGGATGGACCATTTGGAAGTTCCAGGACAGTCGGGTATGATGGTTTGGGGCAATTAGAGGAGATCTAGACTTTCCGGACGGACCATTTGGAAGTTCCAGGACAGTCGGGTTGGACGGTTTGGTCGGATTCTTCGAGACCAACAGTTTGGAGGGTTTGAGATGGTCGGGTTGGATGGTTTGGCTAGATGGTTCGGGAGAACTAGAGAAGAGCCGGACCTTCTTCCAGACGGAACGTTTCGAAGGTCCGGGACGATCGGGTTGGACGGTTTGGTCGGATTGTTCGGGACCAACAGTTTGGAGGGTCCGGGACGGTCGGGTTGGACGGTTTTGTCGGATGGTTCGGGACCAACAGTTAGGAGCGTCCGACACGGTCGGGTTGGACGGTTTGGTCGGATGGTTCGGGACCAACAGTTTGGAGGGTCCGGGACGGTCGGGTTGGATGGTTTGGACGGATGGTTCGGGAGAACTAGAGGAGAGCCGGACCTTCTTCCGGACGGACCGTTTGGAATGTCGGGGACGGTCGGGTTGGACGGTTTGGTCGGATGGTTCGGGAGAACTAGCGGAGAATCGGATCTTCTTCCGGACGGACCATTTAGAAGGTCCGGGACGGTCGGGTTGGACGGTTTGGTCGGATGGTTTGGGACAATTAGAGGAGATCTAGACCTTCGGACGGACCATTTGGAAGTTTCAGTTCAGTCGGGTTGGACGGTTTGGTCGGATTGTTCGGGACCAACAGTTTGGAGGGTTTGAGACGGTCCGGTTGGATTGTTTGGTCAGATGGTTCGGGAGAACAAGAGGAGAGCCGGACCTTCTTCCGGACGGAACGTTTCGAAGGCCCGGGACGATCGGGTTGGACGGTTTGGTCGGATGGTTCGGGACCAACAGTTTGGAGGGTCCGGGACGGTCGGGTTGGACGGTTTGGTCGGATGGTTCAGGACCAACAGTTTGGACGGTCCGGGATGGTCGGGTTGGATGGCTTGGTCAGATGGTTCGGGACCAACATTTTGGAGGGTCCGGGATGGTCGGGTTGGACGGTTTGGTCAGATGGTTCGGGACCAACAGTTTGGAGGGTCCGGGACGGTCAGGTTGGACGGTTTGGTCGAATGGTTCGGGACAACTAGAGGAGAACCGGACCGTCTTTCGGACGGACCGTTTGGAAGGTCCAGGACGGTCGGGTTGGACGGTTTGGTCGGATGGTTTGGGACCAACCGTTAGGAGGGTCCGGGACGGTCGGGTTGGCTGGTTTGGTCGGATGCTTCGGAAGAACTAGATGAGAGCCAGACCATCTTCCGGACGGACCGTTTGGAACGTCCGGCACGGTCGGGTTGGACGGTTTGGTCGGATGGTTGGGGACCAATAGTTTGGAGGGCCCGGGACGGTCGGGCTGACGGTTTGGTCGGATGGTTCGGGACAACTAGAGGAGAACCGGACCTTCTTCCGGATGGACCATTTGGAAGGTCCAGGACGGTCGGGTTGGACTGTTTGGTCGGATGGTTTCGGACAATTAGGGGAGATCTAGACCTTCCGGATGGACCATTTGGAAGTTCCAGGAGTGTCGGGTCTGACGGTTTGGTCGGATTGTTCGGGACCAACAGTTTGGAGGGTTTGAGACGGTCGGGTTGGAAGGTTTGGTTGGATGGTTCAGGAGAACTAGAGGAGAGCCGGACCTTCTTCCGGACGGAACGTTTGGAATGTCCGGCACGGTCGGGTTGGACGGTTTGGTCGGATGGTTCGGGACCAACAGTTTGGAGGGTCCGGGACGGTGGGGTTGGACGGTTTTGTCGGATGGTTCGGGACCAACAGTTTGGACGGTCCGAGAAGGTCGGTTTGGACGGTTTGGTCGGATGGTTCGGGACCACAGCTTCGACGGTCCGGGACGATCGGGTTGGATGGTTTGGTCGGATGGTTCGGGAGAACTAAAGGAGAACCGGACCTTCTTTCGGACGGACCGTTTGGAAGGTCCGGGACGGTCGGGTTGGACTGTTTGGTCGGATGGTTTGGGACCAACAGTTTGGAGGGTCCGGGACGGTCGGGTTGGCTGGTTTGGTCGGATGCTTCGGGAGAACTAGAGGAGAGCTGGACCATCTTCCGGACGGACCGTTTGGAAGGTCCGGGACGGTTGGGTTGGACGGTTTGGTCGGATGGTTTGGGACCAATAGTTTGGAGCGCCCGGGACGGTCGGGTCGGACGGTTTGGTCGGATGGTTCGGGAGAACTAGAGGAGAACCGGACCTTCTTCCGGGCGGACAATTTGTAAGGTCCGTGATGGACGGGTTGGTCGGATGGTTTGGGACAATTAGAGGAGATCTAGACCTGCTGGACGGACCATTTGGAAGTTCCTGGACAGTCGGGTTGGACGGTTTGGTCGGATTGTTCGGGACCAACAGTTTGTGGGTTTTAGACGGTCAGGTTGGGTGGTTGGTTGGATGGTTCGGGAGAACTAGAGGAGAGCCGGACCTTCTTCCGGACGGAACGTTTGGAAGTTCCGGGACGGTCGGGTTGGACGGTTTGGTCGGATGGTTCGGGACCAACAGTTTGGAGGGTCCGGGACGGTCGAGTTGGACGGTTTGGTCGGATGGTTCAGGACCAACAGTTTGGAGGGTCCGGGACGGTCGGGTTGGACGGTTTGGTCGGATGGTTCGGGACCAACAGTTTGGAGGGTCCGAGACGGTCGGGTCGGACGGTTTGGTCGGATGGTTCGGGAGAACTAGATGAGAACCGGACCTTCTTCCGGACAGACCATTTGGAAGGTCCGGGACGGTCGGGTTGGACGGTCTGGTCGGATGGTTTCGGACAATTAGAGGAGATCTAGACCTTCCGGATGGACCATTTGGAAGTTCCAGGACAGTCGGGTCTAACGGTTTGGTCGGATTGTTCGGGACCAACAGTTTGGAGGGTTTGAGACGGTCGGGTTGGATGGTTTGGTTGGATGGTTCGGGAGAACTAGGGGAGAGCCGGACCTTCTTCCGGACGGAATGTTTGGAAGGCCCGGGACGATCGGGTTGGACGGTTTGGTCGGATGGTTCGGGACCAACAATTTGGAGGGTCCGGGACGGTCGGGTTGGACGGTTTGGTCTGATGGTTCGGGACCAACAATTTGGACGGTCCGGGACGGTCGGGTTGGATGGTTTGGTCGGATGGTTCGGGAGAACTAGAGGAGAATCGGACCTTCTTTCGGACGGACCGTTTGGAAGGTCCGGGACGGTCGGGTTGGACGGTTTGGTCGTATGGTTTGGGACCAACAGTTTGGAGCGTCCGGGACGGTCGGGTGAGCTGGTTTGGTCGGATGCTTGGCAGAACTAGAGGAGAGTCGGACCATCTTCCGGACGGACCGTTTGGAAGGTCCGGGACGGTCGGATTGGACGGTTTGGTCGGATGGTTTGGGACCAATAGTTTTGAGGGCCCGGGACGGTCGGGTCGGACGGTTTGGTCGGATGGTTCGGGAGAACTAGAGGAGAACCGGACCTTCTTCCGGAAGGACCATTTGGAAGGTCCGGGACGGTCGGGTTGGACGGTTTGGTCGTGTGGGGGACCCGGTATTTTAATTCAATTCAAGGAATTCACAACTAGTGAAGACGGTGACCATAGCCGCTACCTGCGACGGACTATGGCCCACCCCCACCCCGTGCAACCAGCATACGACGCAATGTGTATGGATCACTATGGCCTGATTGAGGGATCACGATTCCAAACACATACACCTTTCGCGTATGACTCACTTTGGCAATGGACCGTACATTCACTTTGCACTTCACTTGAATCAAAAGAAAATAACGAGTTCCTCCATATGCAACCAGCCACACTCCCCATTCAACATACACGCATGACAGATGGGAGGTGGGGGCATATGTTGGACAGCAAGAAATATCATCACACAAACTCTACAATATGATAATAGAACTAGCTGCCCACTTAGTGAACTTTAAAGATAGATCCGTCGGCGATAACCGTAAATTTAGTCGAGACTGAAATATTTACAATGCAGCGGATAACGAAACAAAAACCCGCGGCAGTGCATCAACCGCTGCACAAAAGCCAAACATACCCCTGAGTCGAATGCGAACCAAGGAAACCATCGGACTAAGCATCATCATAAAACTCCGCAACGGTTGGCTCACCTGCAAAAGTCTAGGAATATCCTAGGTGAGTACAAAAGTACTCGCAAGACTTATTCGTGCTTGATTTCATGCCCTACACATGCTCACTACCACAGTAATTAAACATGATGCGTTTCCATTAAATCAATACATGGGGAACGCTAAGACATTATCCATGGTATAGGTATGAGTGGTAGAGTCAAAATGTGCTTCGGGATTCACATGAATACCAGAATGATCATGACAATTGGAATATCACACACGGGTAGCCCACACCCCATTTAAATTACAGGTTCATCACAGTATCAAGTTCAACCAATCTCTCGAACCGTTACCGACAATGCGACTACCCTGAGTATAGTGAGTGCATTATCCCCAGGAGTTTGCAAGGCTCCAGGGCCTGAGACTTACCTCAACTATACCCCGGCATCGATTCTCGGTAACGTCCACACGTTAACAGGAAAGTGACACGGGAAGTCACCTCTGGTTGGTGTGGTAACAAAACTCTACTTACTCCTAGGTTGCCCTCACCTCCAATCAATACCAACTTTATTCCCGTGCACCCCCTCGGCTCTCACATCTCACCTTAACAGGTTGAGTTAATCGGGCAACAATTGAAGTTCTCAACATAGCGATACACCCTACGCATGCTAGTGTGCTCAAATTCAACATACGATTGAAACAAGCATTCACGTGTATACATAATTACAGAGAATAAAGGAATGCAACAAGCTCTGCTTGCCTTGGTCGTAGGATTCGGAGGCTTGGGTGAGCTCAACAATCTGCGGTTCTTCCTCTTCGGGCTCTGTTGCAAGCAACACGAGGCACCGGAAAGGAAACAACGAAAGAAATGAGCTCCAGCATGTATGCATGATGGAAAATGCTAGATATGAGATGCTGAGGTAGTTTGTGGGTGTTAGGGTTAAACATTGTTATTTACGACAAGTGGTTTTGTCCTAGGTATTTCATGAAGACATTGTTTCAAAGAATACAATTACTACAGTTGGAGTTAGTTGGTTTGGATTCATGTGGATGTTAGCTAAAATTTGAAAATTGGTATCAAAGGGAGATTGACATTACCTAAAGGGAATTTAATTGAGGATTAGCTGCAAGTTTTGAAGAATGCATTTGCATCAAGTTGTGGGAAATGCTATAAGTGTTTCAAACATATAGACCTTGCTTTAGTTGAAAAAGCAAACAAGATACAATTTTTGTTAGAAATTTACCCAAATAAATTGGAATATCCTCAACTGCTAACTCTGCCCCAAACCCTAAATGCTAGCTTCACCCACTTTCTACCCCCAAACTGCCCTTCTTCTTGCTGAGGTGGTGCAGCCTGGAAGAGGCTCCAGATGGACCGGACTAGCTGTAGCTGGGAGCTCGGCTGGACCTGGGAAAAAGGAGAGAAGGGAGGTGAGGAAAGGGGAATGGGAGCTCGCGGAGGAAGGAGGGAAGGGAGAGGAGAGGAGCAAGGTCACCGGAGAGGCGGCGCTGGCTCGCTGGAGCTGGCGCCGAAGCTGAAGAAGATGGCGCCGGCTGGAGAGCTGCGCAAGGGAGGAGAAGAAAACAGGAGGGGATTTGGCCGGGGAGGAGAAAAAAAGGAAGAGGGGGGTACCCGGCGCCTTTTATACGGAGACCGGTGGGCTCTCCACGGAGGCACCACCACCCACCACTCCCAACCGGCGTTGACAACGTGGCGGCCAAGACCTGACATTCGGGTGCTCACCCGGAAGTAGCCCGGAAATGGTCCGGAGTCGGGCAGCCCGAACGTACCACCCGGAGGTTCCGGAGTGAACCTCCGGCCTTCACAAAACGACCGCTCACCCTCTCTGGACTCTCCCGGAAATCAATCCGGAGTCCAGCCGGAATCCGGGCTCACCCGGAGGTTCATCCCGGAGGCTCCGGATGGGACCTCCGGTTGCACCGGAATCACCCACATGCTCTCCGGACTCCCTCGGAAAATTTCTGGACAGCCCGGAGATTCAGCTTGGAGGTTTCGGATCGAACCTCCGGCCGGACAACTCTCGCTCAACCCTCTCTAGACTCATCCGGAAATTAACTCGGAGGCCACCCGGAATTTCCGAGCACCCCGGAGGCTCCGTCCGGAGGTTCCGGACCAACTTCCGGATGAACATAGAGAGCTAAAACTTGTACATAAAATTATTGTTGGAAAATAAGACCAAAATAAGTTAAGGTTTTGGTAGGTATCCAAATAAGTTGATTGGTGTTAATTTACAAAAATTTGGTTTTAAGAATGAGATATGCACATATTCTATAAAACGCGACCTTTCAATATTCAAGTTTATGCAAGGGTTGTGCATGGATGATGCCATGTATGCATGACGAACGCAAGAACTTATTTATAAGGTAGAATGGGTGTTATAGGTCGGATGGTTTGGGACAATTAGAGGAGATCTAGACCTTCCGGACGGACCATTTGGAAGTTCCAGGACCGTCGGATTGGACGGTTTGGTCGGATTGTTCGGGACCAACAGTTTGGAGGGTTTGAGACGGTCGGGTTGGATGGTTTGGTTGGATGGCTCGGGAGAACTAGAGGAGAGCCGGACCTTCTTCCGGACGGAACGTTTGGAAGGTCCGGGATGGTCGGGTTGGACGGTTTGGTTGGATGGTTCGGGACCAACAGTTTGGAGGGCCCGGGACGGTCGGGGTGGATGGTTTGATCGGATGGTTCGGGACCAAGAGTTTGGAGGGTCCGAGACGGTCGGGTTGGACGGCTTGGTTGGATGGTTCGGGACCAATAATTTGGAGGGTCTGGGACGGTCGGGTTGGATGGTTTGGTCGGATCGTTCGGGAGAACTAGAGGAGAACCGGACCTTCTTTCGGACGGACCGTTTGGAAGGTCCGTGACGGTCGGGTTGCATGATTTGGTCGGATAATTCGGGACCAACAGTTTGGAGGGTCCGGCATGGTCGGATTGGACGGTTTGGTCGGATCGTTTGGGACCAACAGTTTTGAGGGTCCGAGACGGTCGGGTTGGACGGTTTGGTCGGATCGTTCGGGACCAACAGTTTGGAGGGTCCGAGACGGTCGGGTTGGACGGTTTGGTCGGATGGTTCGGGACCAACAGTTTGGAGGGTCCGGGACGATCGGGTTGGACGGTTTGGTCGGATGGTTCGGGACAACTAGAGGAGATCTGGACCTTCTTCCAGACGGACCGTTTGGAAGGTCCGGGATGGTCGGGTTGGATGGTTTGGTCAGATGGTTCGGGACAACAAGTGGAGGTTTGGACCTTCTTCTGGACGGACCGTTTGTACGTTCCTCGACGGTCGGGTTTGGTCGGATGGTTCGGGACCAACAGTTTGGAGGGTCCGAGACGGTCGGGTTGCATGATTTGGTCGGATGATTCGGGACCAACAGCTTGGACGGTCCGGGACGGTCGGGTTGGATGGTATGGTCGGATGGTTCGATACCAACAGTTTGGAGGGTCTGAGACGGTCGGGTTGGACGGTTTGGTCGGATGGTTCGGGATGAACAGTTTGAAGGGTCCGGGACGGTCGGGTTGGCTGGTTTGGTCGGATGCTTCGGGAGAACTAGAGGAGAGACGGACCATCTTTCGGACGGACCGTTTGGAAGGTCCGGGACGGTCGGGTAGGACGGTTTGGTCGGATGGTTCGGGACCAACAGTTTGGAGGGTCCGGGACGGTCGGGTTGGACGGTATGGTCGGATGGTTCGGGACAACTAGAGGAGATCCGGACCTTCTTTCGGACGGACCGTTTGGAAGGTCCGGGATGATCGGGTTGGACGGTTTGGTCAGATGGTTCGGGACAACAAGAAGAGATCCAGACCTTCTTCCGGACGGACCGTTTGTACGTTCCCGGACGGTCGGGTTTGCTCGGATCGTTCGGGACCAACAGTTTGGAGGGCCCGACACGGTCGGGCTTGCATGATTTGGTCGGATGATACGGGACCAACAGTTTGGACGGTCCGGGAAGGTCGGGTTGGATGGTTTGGTCGGATGGTTCGGGACCAGCAGTTTGGAGGGTCCGAGACGGTCGGGTTGGACGGTTTGGTCGGATGGTTTGGGACCAACAGGTTGAAGGGTCCGGGATGGTCGGGTTGGCTGTTTTGGTCGGATGCTTCGGGAGAACTAGAGGAGAGCCGGACCATCTTCCGGACGGACCGTTTGGAAGGTCCGGGACGGTCGGGTTGGACGGTTTAGTCGGATGTTTTGGGACCAATAGTTTGGAGGGCTCGGGACGGTCGGGTCAGAAGTTCTGTCGGATGGTTCAGGAGAACTAGAGAAGAAGACGACCTTCTTCCGGACGGACCATTTGGAGGGCTTGGGACGGTCGGCTTGGACGGTTTGGTCGGATGGTTCGGTACCAACAGTTTGGAGGGTCCGAGACGGTCGGATTGGACGGTTTGGTCGGATGGTTCGGGACCAAGAGTTTGGAGGGTCCGAGACGGTCGGGTTGGACGGTTTGGTCAGATTGTTCGGGACCAACAATTTGTAGGGTCCAGGACGGTCGGGTTGGATGGTTCCGGAGAACTTGAGGAGAACCGGACCTTCTTTCGGACGGACCGTTTGGAAGGTCTGGGACGGTCGGGTTGCATGATTTGGTCGGATAATTCGGGACCAACAGTTTGGAGGGTCCGGAACGGTTGGGTTGGACGGTTTGGTCAAATCGTTCGGGACCAACAGTTTGGAGGGTCCGAGACGGTCGGGTTGGACGGTTTGGTCGGATGGTTCAGGACCAACAGTTTGAAGGGTCCAGGATGGTCGGGTTCGATGGTTTGGTCGCTTGATTCGGGAGAGCTAGAGGAGAGCCGGACCTTCCTGTCGGGTTGGATGGTTTGGTCGGATGGTTCGGGACCAACAGTTTGGAGGGTCCGGGACGGTCGGGTTGGACGGCTGCTTCGGATGGTTCGGGACATTTAGAGGAGATCCGGACCTTCTTCCGGACGAACCGTTTGAATGGTCCCGGATGGTCGGGTTGGACGGTTTGGTCAGATGGTTCGGGACAACAAGAAGAGATCCAAACCTTCTTCCGGACGGACCGTTTGTACGTTCCGGGACGGTCGGGTTTGCTCGGATCGTTCGGGACCAACAGTTTGGAGGGCCCGACACGGTCGGGTTGCATGATTTGGTCAGATGATACGGGACCAGCAGTTTGGACGGTCCGGGAAGGTCGGGTTGGATGGTTTGGTCGGATGGTTCGGGACCAGCAGTTTGGAGGGTCCGAGACGGTCGGGTTGGACAGTTTGGTCGGATGGTTTGGGACCAACAGGTTGAAGGGTCCGGGACGGTCGGGTTGGCTGTTTTGGTCGGATGCTTCGGGAGAACTAGAGGAGAGCCGGACCATCTTCCGGACGGACCGTTTGGAAGGTCCGGGATGGTCGGGTTGGACGGTTTAGTCGGATGGTTTGGGACCAATAGTTTGGAGGGCTCGGGACGGTCGGGTCAGACAGTTCTGTCGGTTGGTTCAGGAGAACTAGAGAAGAAGACGACCTTCTTCCGGACGGACCATTTGGAGGGTTCGGGACGGTCGGTTTGGACGGTTTGGTCGGATGGTTCGGGACCAACAGTTTGGAGGGTCCGAGACGGTCGGATTGGACGGTTTGGTCGGATGGTTCGGGACCAAGAGTTTGGAGGGTCCGAGACGGTCGGGTTCACTGGTTTGGTCAGATGGTTCGGGACCAAGAATTTGGAAGGTCTGGGACGGTCGGGTTGGTCGGTTTGGTCAGATGGTTCGGGACAACAAGAGGAGATCCGGAGCTTCTTCCTGACGGACCGTTTGAACGTTCCGGGACGGTCGGGTTTGGTCGGATGTTTCGGGACCAACAATTTGGCGGGTCCGAGACGGTTGGGTTTCATGATTTGGTCAGATGATTCGGGACCAACAGTTTGGAGGGTCCGAAACGGTCGGGCTGGACGGTTTGGTCGGATGGTTTGGGACCAACAGTTTGAAGGGTCCGAGACGGTCGGGTTCACTGGTTTGGTCGGATGGTTCAGTAGAACTAGAGGAGAACCGTACCTTCTTTCGGATGGACCGTTTGGAAGGTCCGGGACGGTCGGGTTGCATGACTTGGTTGGATGATTCGGGACCAACAGTTTGGATGGTCCGGGACGGTTGGGTTGGACGGTTTGGTCGGATCGTTTGGGACCAATAGTTTGGAGGGCCCGGGATGGTCGGTTCGGACGGTTCGCTCGGATGGTTCGGGAGAACTAAAGGAGAACCCGACCTTCTTCCGGATGGACCATTTGGAAGGTCCGGGACGGTCGGGTTGGTCGGTTTGGTCGGATGGTTTCGGACAATTAGAGGAGATCTACACCTTCCAGACGGACCATTTGGAAGTTCCCGGACAGTCGGGTCTGACGGTTTGGTCGGATTGTTCGGGACCAACAGTTTGGTGGGTTTGAGACGGTCGGGTTGGAGGGTTTGGTTGGATGGTTTGGGAGAACTACAGGAGAGCCGGACCTTCTTTCGGACGGACCGTTTGGAAGGTCCGGGACGGTCGGGTTGGACGGTTTAGTCGGATGGTTTGGGACCAATAGTTTGGAGGGCCCGGGACGGTCGGGTCGGACGGTTCTGTCGGATGGTTCAGGAGAACTAGAGAAGAAGAGGACCTTCTTCCGGATGGACCATTTGGAAGGTTCGGGACGATCGGTTTGGACGGTTTGGTCGGATGGTTTGGGACCAACAGTTTGGAGGGTCCGAGACGGTCGGATTGGACGGTTTGGTCGGATGGTTCGGGATCAAGAGTTTGGAGGGTCCGAGACGGTCGGGTTGGACGGTTTGGTCAAATGGTTCGGGACCAACAATTTGTAGGGTCCGGGACGGTCGGGTTGGATGGTTTGGTGGATGGTTCCGGAGAACTTGAGGAGAACCGGACCTTCTTTCGGACGGACCGTTTGGAAGGTCTGGGACGGTCGGGTTGCATGATTTGGTCGGATAATTCGGGACCAACAGTTTGGAGGGTCCGGGACGGTCGGGTTGGACGGTTTGGTCAAATCGTTCGGGACAAACAGTTTGGAGGGTCCGAGACGGTCGGGTTGGACGGTTTGGTCGGATGGTTCAGGACCAACAGTTTGAAGGGTCCAGGATGGTCGGGTTCGATGGTTTGGTCGCTTGATTCGGGAGAGCTAGAGGAGAGCCGGACCTTCCTGTCGGGTTGGACGGTTTGGTCGGATGGTTCGGGACCAACAGTTTGGAGGGTCCGGGACGGTCGGGTTGGACGGTTCCTTCGGATGGTTCGGGACAATTAGAGGAGATCCGGACCTTCTTCCGGACGGACCGTTTGGATGGTCCGGGATGGTCGGGTTGGACGGTTTGGTCAGATGGTCCGGGACGGTTGGGTTTGGTCGGATGGTCCGGGACCAACAGTTTGGGGGTCCGAGACAGTCGGGTTGCATGATTTGGTCGGATGATTCGGGACCAACAGTTTGGACGGTCCGGGACAGTCGGCTTGGATGGTTTGGTCAGATGGTTCGGGACCCAATAGTTTGGAGGGTCCGAGACGGTTGGGTTGGACGGTTTGGTCGGATGCTTCGGGACCTACAGTTTGAAGGGTCCGGGACGGTCGGGTTGGTTGGTTTGGTCGGATGCTTCGGGAGAACTAGAGGAGAGCCAGACCATCTTTCGGACGGACCGTTTGGAAAGTCCGGGACGGTCGGGTTGGATGGTTTGGTCGGATGGTTCGGCACCAGCAGTTTGGAGGGTCCGGGACGGTCGGGTTGGACGGTTTGGTCGGGTGGTTCGGGACAACTAGAGGAGCTCCGGACCTTCTTCCGGATGGACCGTTTGGAAGGTCCGGGACGGTCGGGTTGGACAGCTTGGTCGGATGGTTTTGGACAATTAGAGGAGATTTAGACCTTTCGGACGGACCAGTTGGAAGTTCCAGGACCGTCGGGTCTGACAGTTTGGTCGGATTGTTCGGGACCAATAGTTTGGTGGGTTTGAGATGGTCGGGTTGGAGGATTTGGTTGGATGGTTTGGGAGATGTAGAGGAGAGCCGGGCCTTCTTTCGGACGGAATGTTTGGAAGGACCGGGAAGGTCGGGTTGGACGGTTTGGTCGGATGGTTCGGGACCAACAGTTCGGAGGGTCCGGGACGGTCGGGTTGGACGGTTTGGCCGGATGGTTCGGGATCAACAGTTTGGACGCTGCGAGACGGTCGGGTTGGACGGTTTGGTCGGATGGTTCGGGACCAACAGTTTGGAGGGTCCGGGACGGTCAGGGTTGGACGGTTTGGTCGGATGATTCGGGACCAACAGTTTGGACCGTCCCAGACCTTCCAACCGGTCGTGTTGGACGGTTTGGTCGGATGGTTTGGCACCAAGAGTTTGGAGAGCCTGGGACGGTCGGTTCGGACGGTTTGGTCGGATGGTTCAGGAAAACTGGAGCAGAACCGGACATTCTTCCGGACGGACCATTTGGAAGGTCTGGGACGGTCAGGGTGGACTGTTTGGTCGGATGGTTTGGGACAATTAGAGGAGATCTGGACCTTCCGGACAGACCAGTTGGAAGTTCCAGGACAGTCGGGGTGGACGGTTTGGTCGCATGATTCAGGAGAACTAGAGGGAGAGCCGGACCTTCCTCCAGACGGACCGTTTGGATGGTCCAGGACGGTCGGGTTGGACGGTTTGGTCGGATGGTTCGGGACCAACAGTTTGGAGGGTCCGGGACAGTCGGGTTGGACGGTTTGGTCGGATGGTTCGGGACAACTAGAGGACATCCGGACCTTCTTCCGGACGGACCGTTTGGAAGGTCTGGGACGGTCGGGTTGAACGGTTTGGTCAGATGGTTCGGGACAACAAGAGGAGATCCAGAGCTTCTTCCGGACGGACCGTTTGTACGTTCCGGGACGGTCGGGTTTGGTCGGATGTTTCGGGACCAACAGTTTGGAGGGTCCGAGACGGTCGGGTTGCATGACTTTGGTCAGGTGATTCGGGACCAACAGTTTGGAGGGTCCGAAACGGTCGGGCTGGACGGTTTGGTCGGATGGTTTGGGACCAACAGTTTGAAGGGTCCGAGACGGTCGGGTTCACTGGTTTGGTCGGATGGTTCGGTAGAACTAGAGGAGAACCGTACCTTCTTTCGGATGGACCGTTTGGAAGGTCCGGGACGGTCGGGTTGCATGACTTGGTCGGATGATTCGGGACCAACAGTTTGGAGGGTCCGGGACGGTCGGGTTGGACGTTTGGTCGGTGTTCGGGCACGTTTGCGTCTCGGTTACGTTTTGGATGGTTCGGGACCAACAGTTTGGAGGGTCCGGGACGGTCGGTTTGGATGGTTTGGTCGGATGGTTCGGGAGAACTAGAGGAGAACCGGGACGGTCGGGTTGGATGGTTTGGTCGGATGGTTTGGGACGAATAGTTCGGAGGGCCCAGGACGCTCGGGTCGGACGGTTTGGTCGGATGGTTCGGGAGAACTAGAGGAGAACCGGACCTTCTTCCGGACTGGACCATCTGGAAGGTCCGGGACGGTCGGGTTGGACGGTTTGGTCGGATGGTTTGGGACAATTAGAGGAGAACCGGACCTTCTCCCGGACAGACCATATGGAAGTTCCAGGACAGTCGGGTTGGACGGTTTGGTCAAATGGTTCGGGACAACTAGAGGAGATCCAGACCTTCTTCCGGACGGACCGTTTGGAAGGTCCGGGACGGTCGGGTTCGACGGTTTGGTCAGATGGTTCGGCACAACAAGAGGAGATCCGGAGCTTCTTCCGGATGGACCGTTTGTACGTTCCGGGACGGTCGGGTTTGGTCGGATGGTTCGGGACCAACTGTTTGGAGGGTCCGAGACGGTCAGGTTGCATGATTTGGTCAGATGATTCGGGACCAACAGTTTGGAGGGTACGGCACGGTCAGGTTGGATGGTTTGGTCGGATGGTTCGGGACCAACAGTTTGGAGGGTCTGAAACGGTTTGTTGGACGGTTTGGTCGGATGGTTCGGAACCAACAGTTTGAAGGGTCCGAGACGGTCGGGTTCGCTGGTTTGGTCGGATGCTTCGGGAGAACTTGAGGAGAGCCGGACCATCTTCCGGACGGCCCGTTTGGAAGGGCCGGGACGGCCGGGTAGGACGGCTTTGGTCGGATCGTTTGGGACCAATAGTTTGGAGGGACCGGGACGGTCGGTTCGGATGGTTTGCTCGGTTGATTCGGGAGAACTAAAGGAGAACCCGACCTTCTTCCGGATGGACCATTTGGAAGGTCCGGGACGGTCGGGTTGGTCGGTTTGGTCGGATGGTTTCGGACCAACAGTTTGGAGGGTTCGGGACGGTCGGGTTCGACAGTTTGGTCGGATGGTTCGGGAGAACTAGAGGAGAACCGGACCTTCTTTCGGAAGGACCGTTTGGAAGGTCCAGGATGGTCGGGTTGGACGGTTTGGTTGGATGGTTTGGGACCAACAGTTTAGGAGGGTCCGGGACGGTCGGGTCGGCTGGTTTGGTTGGATGCTTCGGGGGAACTAGAGGATAGCCGGACCATGTTCCGGACGGACCGTTTGGAAGGTCCGGGACGGTCGGGTTGGACGGTCGGGTCGGACGGTTTGGTCGGATGGTTCGGGAGAACTAGAGGAGAACCGGACGTTCTTCCAGACGGACCATTTGGAAGGTCCGGGACGGTCGGGTTGGACAGTTTGGTCAGATGGTTTGGGACAATTAGAGCAGATCTAGACCTTCCGGACGGACCATTTGGATGTTCCAGGACAGTCGGGTTGGCGGGATTGGTCGGATTGTTCGGGACCAACAGTTTGGAGGGCTTGAGCCGGTCGGGTTGGATGGTTTGGTTGGATGGTTCGGGAGAACTAGAGGAGAGCGGGACCTTCTTCCGGACGGAACGTTTGGAAGGTCCGGGATGGTCGGGTTGGACGGTTTGGTCGGATGGTTCGGGAGCAACAGTTTCGAGGGTCCGGGACGGTCGGGGTGGACGGCTTGGTCGGATGGTTCGGGACCAAGAGTTTAGAGGGTCCGAGACGGTCGGATTGGATGGTATGGTCAGATGGTTCGGGACCAACATTTTGGAAGGTCCGGGATGGTCGGGTTGGATGCTTTGGTCGGATGGTTCGGGAGAACTAGAGGAGAACCGGACCTTCTTACGGACGGATTGTTTGGAAGGTGCGGGACGGTCGGGTTGGACGGTTTGGTCGGATGGTTCGGGACAACTGATCCCTTCTTCCGGACGCACCATTTGGAAGGTCCGGGACGGTCGGGTTGGACGGTTTGGTCGGATTGTTCGGGACCAATAGTTTGGAGGGTCCGAGACAGTTGTGTTGGACGTTTTGGTCGGATGGTTCAGGACCAACAGTTTGAAGTGTCCGCGATGGTCGGGTTCGATGGTTTGATCGCATGATTCGGGAGAACTAGAGGAGAGCCGGACCTTCTTCCGGACGGACCGTTTGGAATGTCCGGGACGGTCGGGTTGGACGGTTTGGTCGGATGGTTCGGGACCAACAGTTTGGAGGGTCCGGGACGGTCGGGTTGGACGGTTTGGTCGGATGGTTCGGGACCAACAGTTTGGAGGGTCCGGGACGGTCGGGTTGGACGGTTTGGTCAGATGGCTCGGGACAACAAGTGGAGATCCAGACCTTCTTCCGGACGGACCGTTTGTACATTCCGGGACGGTCGGGTTTGGTCGGATGGTTCGGGACCAACAGTTTGGAGGGTCCGAGATGGTCGGGTTGCATGATTTGGTCGGATGATTCGGGACCAACAGTTTGGACGGTCCGGGACGGTCGGGTTGGATGGTTTGGTAGGATGGTTCGGGACCAACAGTTCGAAGGGTCCGGGACGGTCGGGTTGGCTGGTTTGGTCGGATGCTTTGGGAGAACTAGAGGAGAACCAGACCTTCTTCTGGACGGACCATTTGGAAGGTCCGGGACGGTCGGGTTGGACGGTTTGGTCGGATGGTTCGGGCCCAACAGTTTTGGAGGGTCCGGGACGGTCGGGTTGGACGGTTTGGTCGAATGTTTCGGGACAACTAGAGGAGATTCGGACCTTCTTCCGGACGGACCGTTTGGAAGGTCCGGGATGGTCGGGTTGGACGGTTTGGTCAGTTGGTTCGAGACAACAAGAGGAGATCCGGACCTTCTTCCGGACGGACCGTTTGTACGTTCCGGGACGGTCGGGTTTGGTCGGATGGGTCGGGACCAACAGTTTGGAGGGTCCGAGACGGTCGGATTGGATGGTTTGGTCGGACGGTTCGGGACCAACAGTTTGGAGGGTCTGAGACGGTTGGGTAGGACGGTTTGGTCGGATGGGTCGGGACCAACAGTTTGGAGGGTCTGAGATGCTCGGGTTGGACGGTTTGGTCGGATGGGTCGGGACCAACAGTTTGGAGGGTCCGGGACCGTCGGATTGGATGGTTTGGTCGGATGGTTCGGGACCAACAGTTTGGAGGGTCTGAGACGGTCGGGTTGGACGGTTTGGTCGGATGGTTCGGGACCAACAGTTTGAAGGGTCCAGGACGGTCGGGTTGGCTGGTTTGGTCGGATGCTTCGGGAGAACTAGAGGAGAGCCGGACCATCTTCCGGACGGATCGTTTGGAGGTCCGGGACGGTCGGGTTGGATGGTTTGGGACCAAAAGTTTAGAGGGCCCGGGACGGTCGGGTCAGACGGTTTGGTCGGATGGTTCAGGAGAACTAGAGGAGAACCAGACCTTCTTCCGGACGGACCATTTGGAAGGTCCGGGACGGTCGGGTTGGACGGTTTGGTCGGAAGGTTTGGGACAATTAGAGGAGATCTAGACCTTCCGGACAGACCAGTTGGAAGTTCCAGGACAGTCGGGTTAGACGGTTCGGCCGGATTGTTCGGGACCAACAGTTTGGAGGGTTTGAGACGGTCGGGTTGGATGGTTTGGTTGGATGGTTCGGGTGAACTAGGGGAGAGCCGGACCTTCTTCCGGACGGAACGTTTGGAGGGTCCGGGACGGTCGGGTTGGACGGTTTTGGTCGGATGGTTCGGGACCAACAGTTTGGAGGGTCCGGGACGGTCGGGTTGGACGGTTTGGTCGAATGGTTCGGGACAACTAGAGGAGATTCGGACCTTCTTCCGGACGGACCGTTTGGAAGGTCCGGGATGGTCGGGTTGGACGGTTTGGTCAGATGGTTCGAGACAACAAGAGGAGATCCGGACCTTCTTCCGGACGGACCGTTTGTACGTTCCGGGACGGTCGGGTTTCGTCGGATGGGTCGGGACCAACAGTTTGGAGGGTCCGAGACGGTCGGATTGGATGTTTGGTCGGACGGTTCGGGACCAACAGTTTGGAGGGTCTGAGACGGTTGGGTTGGACGGTTTGGTCGGATGGGTCGGGACCAACAGTTTGGAGGGTCTGAGACGGTCGGGCTGGACGGTTTGGTCGGATGGGTCGGGGCCAACAGTTTGGAGGGTCCGGGACGGTTGGGTTGGATGGTTTGGTCGGATGGTTCGGGACCAACAGTTTGGAGGGTCTGAGATGGTCGGGTTGGACGGTTTGGTCGGATGGTTCGGGACCAACATTTGAAGGGTCCAGGACGGTCGGGTTGGCTGGTTTGGTCGGATGCTTCGGGAGAACTAGAGGAGAGCCGGACCATCTTCCGGACGGATCGTTTGGAAGGTCCGGGACGGTCGGGTTGGATGGTTTGGGACCAAAAGTTTGGAGGGCCCGGGACGGTCGGGTCAGACGGTTTGGTCGGTTGGTTCAGGAGAACTAGAGGAGAACCAGACCTTCTTCCGGACAGACCATTTGGAAGGTCCGGGACGGTCGGGTTGGACGGTTTGGTCGGATGGTTTGGGACAATTAGAGGAGATCTAGACCTTCCGGACAGACCAGTTGGAAGTTCCAGGACAGTCGGGTTGGACGGTTCGGCCGGATTGTTCGGGACCAACAGTTTGGAGGCTTTGAGACGGTCGGGTTGGATGGGTTGGTTGGATGGTTCGGGAGAACTAGGGGAGAGCCGGACCTTCTTCCGGACGGAACGTTTGGAGCGTCCGGGACGGTCGGGTTGGACGGTTTGGTCGGATGGTTCGGGACCAACAGTTTGGAGGGTCCGGGACGGTCGGGTTGGACGGTTTGGTCGAATGGTTCGGGACAACTAGAGGAGATTCGGACCTTCTTCCGAACGGACCGTTTGGAAGGTCCGGGATGGTCGGGTTGACGGTTTGGTCAGATGGTTCGAGACAACAAGAGGAGATCCGGACCTTCTTCCGGACGGACCGTTTGTACGTTCCGGGACGGTCGGGGTTTGGTCGGATGGGTCGGGACCAACATTTGGAGGGTCCGAGACGGTCGGATTGGATGGTTTGGTCGGACGGTTCGGGACCAACAGTTTGGAGGGTCTGAGACAGTTGGGTTGGACGGTTTGGTCGGATGGGTCGGGACCAACAGTTTGGAGGGTCTGAGACGGTCGGGCTGGACAGTTTGGTCGGATGGGTCGGGACCAACAGTTTGGAGGGTCCGGGACGGTCGGATTGGACGGTTTGGTCGGATGGTTCGGGACCAACAGTTTGGAGGGTCTGAGACGGTCGGGTTGGACGGTTTGGTCGGATGGTTCGGGACCAACAGTTTGAAGGGTCCAGGACGGTCGGGTTGGTTGGTTTGGTCGGATGCTTCGGGAGAACTAGAGGAGAGCCGGACCATCTTCCGGACGGATCGTTTGGAAGGTTCGGGACGGTCGGGTTGGATGGTTTGGGACCAAAAGTTTGGAGGGCCCGGGACGGTCGGGTCAGACGGTTTGGTCGGATGGTTCAGGAGAACTAGTGGTGAACCGGACCTTCTTCCGGACGGACCATTTGGAAGGTCCGGGACGGTCGGTTGGCGGTTTGGTCGGATGGTTTGGGACAATTAGAGGAAATCTAGACCTTCCGGACAGACCAGTTGGAAGTTCCAGGACAGTCGGGTTGGACGGCTCGGCCGGATTGTTCGGGACCAACAGTTTGGAGGGTTTGAGACGGTCGGGTTGGATGGTTTGGTTGGATGGTTCGGGAGAACTAGGGGAGAGCCGGACGTTCTTCCGGACGGACCGTTTGTACGTTCCGGGACAGTCCGGTTTGTTCGGATGATTCGGGACCAACAGTTTGGAGGGTCCGAGACAGTCGGGTTGCATGATTTGGTCGGATGATTCGGGACCAACAGTTTGGACGGTCCGGGACGATCGGATTGGATGGTTTGGTCTGATGGTTCGGGACCAACAGTTTGGAGGGTCCGAGACGGTCGGGTTGGACGGTTTGGTCGGATGGTTCGGGACCAACAGTTTGAAGTGTCCAGGACGGTCGGGTTGGCTGGTTTGGGCGGATGCTTAGAGAGAACTAGCGGAGAGCCGGACCATCTTCCGGATGGACCGTTTGGAAGGTCCGGGACGGTCGTGTTGGACGGTTTGGTCGGATGGTTTGGGACCAAGAGTTTGGAGGGCCCGGGACGGTCGGGTCGGACGGTTTGGTCGGATGGTTCAGGAGAACTAGAGGAGAACCGGGCCTTCTTCCGGTCGGACCATTTGGAAGGTCCGGGACGGTCGGGTTGGACGGTTTGGTCGGATGGTTCGGGACCAACAGTTTCGACGGTCCAGGACGGTCGGGTTGGACGGTTTGGTCGAACGGTTCGGGACAAACAGTTTGGAAGGTCCAGGACGGTCGGGTTGGACGGTTTGGTCGGATGGTTCGGGACCAACAGTTTGGAGGGTCCGGGACGGTCGGGTTGGACGGTTTGGTCGGATGGTTCGGGACCAACAGTTTGGAGGGTCTGGGACGGTCGGGTTTGACGGTTTGGTCGAATGGTTCGGGACCAACAGTTTGGAAGGTCCGGGACGGTCGGGTTGGACGGTTTGGTCGGATGGTTCGGCACCAACAGTTTGCACGGTCCGGGACGGTCGGGTTGGATGGTTTGGTCGGATGGTTCGGGACCAACAGTTTGGAGGGTCCAGCATGGTCGGGTTGGATGGTTTGGTCGGATGGTTCAGGAGAACTAGAGGAGAACCGGACCTTTTTCCGGACGGACCATTTGGAAGGTCTGGGACGTTTGGGTTGGACGGTTTGGTCGGATGGTTCGGGACAATTAGAGGAGATCTAGACTTTCCGGACAGACCAGTTGGAAGTTCCAGGACAGTCGGGTTGGACGGTTCGGCCGGATTGTTCGGGACCAACAGTTTGGAGGGTTTGAGACGGTCAGGTTGGATGGTTTGGTTGAATGGTTCGGGAGAAGTAGGGGAGAGCCGGACCTTCTTCCGGACGGAACGTTTGGAGGGTCCGGGACGGTCGGGTTGGACGGTTTGGTCGGATGGTTCGGGAGCAACAGTTTCGAGGGTCCGGGACGGTTGGGTTGGACGGTTTGGTCAGATGGTTCGGGACCAATAGTTTGGAGGGTCCGGGATGGTCGGGTTCGACGGTTTGGTCGGATGGCACGGGACCAACAGCTTGGACGGTCCGGGATGGTCGGGTTGGATGGTTTGGTCGCATGATTCGAGAGAACTAGAGGAGAGCCGGACCTTCTTCCGGACGGACCGTTTGGAAGGTCCAGGACGGTCGGGTTGGACGGTTTGGTCGGATGGTTCGGGACCAACAGTTTGGCGGGTCTGGGACGGTCGGGTTGGACGGTTTGGTCGTATGGTTCGGGACCAATAGTTTCGAGGGTCCGGGACGGTCGGGTTGGACGGTTTGGTCGGATGGTTCGGGACCAACAGCTTGGACGGTCCGGGATGGTCGGGTTGGATGGTTTGGTCGCATGATTCGGGAGAACTAGAGGAGAGCCGAACCTTCTTCCGGATGGCCCGTTTGGAAGGTCCAGGACGGTCGGGTTGGACGGTTTGGTCGGATGGTTCGGGACCAACAGTTTGGAGGGTCCGGGACGGTCGGGTTGGACGGTTTGGTCGGATGGTTCGGGACAACTAGAGGAGATCCGGACCATCTTCCGGACGGACCTTTTGGAAGGTCCGGGACGGTCGGGCTGGACGATTAGGTCAGATGGTTCGGGACAACAAGAGGAGATCTGGACCTTCTTCTGGACGGACCGTTTGTACGTTCCGGGACGGTCGGGTTTGGTCGGATGGTTCGGGACCAACAGTTTGGAGGGTCCGAGACGGTCGGGTTGCATGATTTGGTCAGATGATTCGGGACCAACAGTTTGGACGGTCCGGCACGGTTGGGTTGGATGGTTTGGTCGGATGGTTCGGGACCAACAGTTTGGAGGGTTCGATACGGTCGGGTAGGACGGTTTGGTCGGATGGTTCGGGACCAACGGTTTTGGAGGGTCGAGACGGTCGGGTTGGATGGTTTGGTCGGATGGTTCGAGACCAACAGTTTGGAGGGTCTGAGACGGTCGGGTTGGACGGTTTGGTCGGATGGTTCGGGACCAACAGTTTGGAGGGTCCGGGACTGTCGGGTTGGACGGTTTGGTCGAATGGTTCGGGACAACTAGAGGAGATCCGGACCTTCTTCGGACGGACAGTTTGGAAGGTCCGGGATGGTCGGGTTGGACGGTTTGGTCAGATGGTTCGGGACAGCAAGAGTAGATCCGGACCTTCTTCCGGACGGATTGTTTGTACGTTCCGGGACGGTCGGGTTTGGTCGGATGGATCGGGACCAACAGTTTGGAGGGTCCGAGACGGTCGGGTTGCATGATTTGGTCGGATGATTCGGGACCAACGGTTTGGACGGTCCGGGACGGTCTGGTTGGAAGGTTTGGTCAGATGGTTCGGGGCCAGCAGTTTGAAGGGACGGAGACGGTCAGGTTGGACGGTTTGGTCGGATGGTTCGGGACCAACAGTTTGAAGGGTCCGGGACGGTTGGGTTGGCTGGTTTGGTCGGATGCTTCAGGAGAACTAGAGGAGAGCCGGACCATCTTCCGGACGGACCGTTTGGAAGGTCCGGGACGGTCGGGTTGGACGGTTTGGTCGGATGGTTTGGGACCAAGAGTTTGGAGGGCCTGGGACGGTCGGGTCGGACGATTTGGTCGGATGGTTCAGGAGAACTAGAGGAGAAGCGGACCTTCTTCCAGGCGGACCATTTGGAAGGTCCGGGACGGTCGGGTTGGACGGTGTGGTCGGATGGTTCGGGACGAACAGTTTGGAGGGTCTGGGACGGTCGGGTTTGGACGGTCTGGTCGGATGGTTCGGGACCAACAGTTTGGATGGTCTGAGACGGTCGGGTTGGACGGTTTGGTCGGATGGTTCGGGACCAACAGTTTGGATGGTCCGGGACGGTCGGGTTGGATGTTTTGGTCGGACGGTTCGGGAGAACTAGAGGAGAACCGGACCTTCTTTCAGACGGACCGTTTGGAAGGTCCGGGATGGTCGGGTTGCATGATTTGTTAGGTTGATTCGGGACCAACAATTTGGAGGGTCCGGGACGGTCGGGTTGGACGGTTTGGTCGGATAGTTCGGGACCAACAGTTTGGAAGATCCGAGACGATCGGGCTGGACGGTTTGGTCGGTTGGTTCAGGACCAACAGTTCGGAGGGTCCGGGATTGCCGGACCTTCCTCCGAAAGGACCGTTTGGAAGGTCCGGGACGGTCGGGTTGGATGGTTTGGTCGGATGGTTCGGGACCAATAGTTTGGTGGGCCCGGGACGGTCGGGTTGGACAGTTTGGTCGGATGGTTTGGGACAACTAGAGGAGATCCGAACCTTCTTCCTAACAGACCATTTGGAAGTTCCAGGATAGTCAGGTTGGACGGTTTGGTCGGATGGTTCGGGAGAACTAGAGGAGAACCAGACCTTCTTCCAGACAGACCATTTGGAAGGTCCGGGACGGTCGGGTTGGACGGTTTGGTCGGATGGTTTCGGACAACTAGAGGAGATCTAAACCTTCCGGACGGACCATATGAAAGTTCCAGGACAGTCGTGTCTGACGGTTTGGTCAGATTGTTCGGGACCAACAGTTTGGTGGGTCCTGGACGGTCGGGTTGGATGGTTTGGTCGGACGGTTCGGGACCAACAGTTTGGAGCGTCCGAGATGGTCGGGTCGGACGATTTGGTCGGATGGTTCGGGACCAACAGTTTGGAGTTTCCGAGACGGTCGGGTTGCATGATTTGGTCGGATGATTCGGGACCAACAGTTTGTAGGGTCCGGGACGGTCGGGTTGGACGGTTTGGTCGGATGGTTCGGGACCAACAGTTTGGAGGGTCCGTGACGGTCGGGTTGGACGGTTTGGTCGAATGGTTCGGGACCAACAGTTTGGAGGGTCCGGGATGGTCGGGTTGGATGGTTTTGTCGGATGGTTCGGGAGAACTAGAGGAGAGCTGGACCTTCTTTCGGACGGACCGTTTGGAAGGTCCGGGACGGTCGGGTTGGACGGTTTGGTCCGAGGGTTCGGGACCAACAGTTTGGAGGGCCCGGGGCGGTCGGGTTGGATGGTTTTTTTGGATTGTTCGGGAGGTCTCGAGGTGAACCGGACCTTTTTCCGGACGGACCGTTTGGAAGTGCCGGGACGGTCGGATTGGACGGTTTGGTCGGATGGTTTGGGACCAACAGTTTGGAGGGTGCGAGACGGTCGGCTTGGACGGTTTGTTTGGATGGTTCGGGACCAACAGTTTGGAGGGTCCGAGACGGTCGGGTTGGACAGTTTGGTCGGATGGTTCAGGACAACTAGAGGAGATCCGGACCTTCTTCCGGACGGACCGTTTGGAAGTTTCAGGACGGTCGGGTTGGACGGTTTGGTCGGATGGTTCAGGACAACTAGAGGAGATCCGGACCTTCTTCCGGACGGACCGTTTGGAAGTCGTGGGACTTTCGGGTTCCACGCTTTGGTCGGATGGTTCGAGACAACTAGAGCAGATCTAGACCTTCTGCCGGACGGACCTTTTGTATGTTCCGGGTCGGTCGGGTTTGATCGGATGGTTCGGGACCAACAGTTTGGAGCGTCCGAGACGGTCGGGTCGGACGATTTGGTCGGATGGTTCGGGACCAACAGTTTGGAGTTTCCGAGACGGTCGGGTTGCATGATTTGGTCGGATGATTCGGGACCAACAGCTTGTAGGGTCCGGGACGGTCGGGTTGGACGGTTTGGTCGGATGGTTCGGGGCCAACAGTTTGGAGGGTCCGTGACCGTCGGGTTGGACGGTTTGGTCGGATGGTTCGGGACCAACAGTTTGGAGGGTCCGGGATGGTCAGGTTAGATGGTTTTGTCGGATGGTTCGGGAGAACTAGAGGAGAGCTGGACCTTCTTTCGGACGGACCGTTTGGAAGGTCCGGGACGGTCGGGTTGGACGGTTTGGTCCGAGGGTTCGGGACCCACAGTTTGGAGGGCCCGGGACGGTCGGGTTGGATGGTTTGTTTGGATTATTCGAGAGATCTCGAGGTGAACCGGACCTTCTTTCGGACGGACCGTTTGGAAGGTCCGGGATGGTCGGGTTGCATGATTTGTTAGGTTGATTCGGGACCAACAGTTTGGAGGGTCCGGGACGGTCGTGTTGGACGGTTTGGTCGGATAGTTCGGGACCAACAGTTTGGAAGATCCGAGACGATCGGGTTGGACGGTTTGGTCGGTTGGTTCAGGACCAATAGTTCGGAGGGTCCGGGATTGCCGGACCTTCTTCCGAAAGGACCGTTTGGAAGGTCCGGGACGGCCGGGTTGGATGGTTTGGTCGAACGGTTCGGGACCAATAGTTTGGTGGGCCCGGGACGGTCGGGTTGGACAGTTTGGTCGGATGGTTCGGGAGAACTAGAGGAGATCCAAACCTTCTTCCGAACAGACCATTTGGAATTTCCAGGATAGTCAAGTTGGACGGTTTGGTCGGATGGTTCGGGAGAACTAGAGGAGAACCAGACCTTCTTCCGAACAGACCATTTGGAAGGTCCGGGACGGTCGGGTTGGACGGTTTGGTCGGATGCTTTCGGACAACTAGAGGTGATCTAAACCTTCCGGACGGACCATATGAAAGTTCCAGGACAGTCGTGTCTGACGGTTTGGTCGGATTGTTCGGGACCAACAGTTTGGAGGGTTTGAGACGTTCGGGTTGGACGGTTTGGTTGGATGGTTTGGGAGAACTAGAGGAGAGCCGGACCTTCTTCCGGACGGAACGTTTGGAAGGTCCGGGACGGTCGGGTTGAACGGTTTGGTCAGATGGTTCGGGACCAACAGTTTGGAGGGTCCGGGACGGTCGGGTTGGACGGTTTGGTCGGATGGTTCGGGACCAACAGTTTGGACGGTCTAGGACGGTCGGGTTGGATGGTTTGTTCGGATGGTTCGGGACCAACAGTTTGGAGGGTCCGGGACGGTCGGGTTGAATGGTTTGGTCGGATGGTTCAGGAGAACTAGAGGAGAACCGGACCTTCTTTCGGACGGAGCGTTTGGAAGGTCCGGGACGGTCGGGTTGCATGATTTGGTCGGATGATTCGGGACCAACTGTTTGGACGGTCCGGGACGGTCGGGTTGGACGGTTTGGTCGGATGGTTCGGGACCAACAGTTTGGAAGGTCCGAGATGGTCGGGTTGGACGGTTTGGTCGGATGGTTCAGGACCAACAGTTTGGAGGGTCCGGAACGGTCGGGTTGGATGGTTTGGTCGCATGATTCGGGAGAACTAGAGGAGAGCCGGACCTTCTTCCGGAAGGACCGTTTGGAAGGTCCGGGACGGTCGGGTTGGATGGTTTGCTCGGATGGTTGGGGACCAATAGTTTGGAGGGCCCGGGACGGTCGGGTCGGACAGTTTGGTCGGATGGTTCAGGAGAACTATAGGAGAACCGGACCTTCTTCCGGACGGACCATTTGGAAGGTCCGGGACGGTCGGGTTGGACTGTTTGGTCGGATAGTTTGGGACAATTAGAGGAGATCTAGACCTTCCGGGCAGACCACTTGAAGTTCGAGGACGGTCGGGTTGGACGCTTTGGTCGGATGGTTCGGGACCAATAGTTTGTAGGGTCCGGCATGGTCGGGTTGGATGGTTTGGTCGGATGGTTCGGGACAACTAGAGGAGATCCAGACCTTCTTCCGGACGGACCGTTTGTTTGTTCCTGGACGGTCGGGTTTGGTCGGAAGGTTTGGGACCAACAGTTTGGAGCGTCCGAGACGGCCGGGTTGGACGATTTGGTCGGATGGTTCAGGACCAACAGTTCGGAGGGTCCGAGACGGTCGGGTTGCATGATTTGGTCGGATGGTTCGGGACAACTAAAGGAGATCAGGAGCTTCTTCCAGACGGACCGTTTGGAAGTTTCGGAATGGTCGGGTTGGAGGGTTTGGTCGGATGGTTCTGGACCAACGGTTTGGAGGGTCCGAGACGATCGGGTTGGACGGTTTGGTCGGATGATTCGGGACCAACAGTTTGGAGTGTCCGGGACGGTCGGGTTGGATGGTTTGGTCGGATGGTTCGGGAGAACTAGAGGAGAGCCGGACCATCTTCCAGACGGACCGTTTGGAAGTTTCGGGATGGTCGGGTTGGACGGTTTGGTCGGATGGTTCAGGACAACTAGATGAGATCCGAATCTTCTTCCGAACGGACCGTTTGGAAGATCTGGGATGTTCCGGTTGCACGCTTTGGTCGGATGGTTCGAGACAACTAGCGCAGATCTGGACCTTCTGCCGGACGGACCGTTTGTATGTTCCAGGACGGTCGGGTTTGGTCGGATGGTTCGGGACCAACAGTTTGGAGCGTCCGACACGGTCGGGTCGGACGATTTGGTCGGATGGTTCGGGACCAACAGTTTGGCGTTTCCGAGATGGTCGGGTTGCATGATTTGGTCGGATGATTCGGGACCAACAGTTTGTAGGGTCCGGGACGGTCGGGTTGGACGGTTTGGTCGGATGGTTCGGGACCAACAGTTTGGAGGGTCCGTGACGGTCGGGTTGGACGGTTTGGTCGGATGGTTCGGGACCAACAGTTTGGAGGGTCCGGGATGGTCGGGTTGGATGGTTTTGTCGGATGGTTCGGGAGAACTAGAGGAGAGCTGGACCTTCTTTCGGACGGACCGTTTGGAAGGTCCGGGACGGTCGGGTTGGACGGTTTGGTCCGAGGGTTCGGGACCAACAGTTTGGAGGGCCCGGGACGGTCGGGTTGGATGGTTTGTTTGGATTGTTCGGGAGATCTCGAGGTGAACCGGACCTTTTTCCGGACGGACCGTTTGGAAGTGCCGGGACGGTCGGATTGGACGGTTTGGTCGGATGGTTTGGGACCAACAATTTGGAGGGTGCGAGACGGTTGTATGTTCCGGGTCGGTCGGGTTTGGTCGGATGGTTCGGGACCAACAGTTTGGAGGGTCCGAGACGGTCGGGTTGCATGATTTGTTCGGATGATTCGGGACCAACAGTTTGTAGGGTCCGGGACGGTCGGGTTGGACGGTTTGGTCGATGGTTCGGGACCAACAGTTTGCAGGGTTCGAGACGGTCGGGTTGGATGGCCTGGTCGGATGGTTCGAGACCAACAATTTGGAGGGTCCGGGACGGTCGGTTTGGACGGTTTGGTCGGATGGTTCGGGAGAACTAGAGGACAACCGGATCTTCTTCCGGACGGACCGTTTGGAAGGTCCGGGACGGTTGGGTTGGACGATTTGGTTGGATGGTTCGGGACCAGCAGTTTGGAGAGTCTGAGACGGTCGGGTTGGACGGTTTGGTTGGATGGTTCGCGACCAACAGTTTGGAGGGTCTGAGACGGTCGGGTTGGATGGCTTGGTCGGATGGTTCGCGACCAACAGTTCGAAGGGTCCGGGGTGGCCGGGTTGCACGGTTTGGTCGGATGGTTCGGGACAGCTAGAGGAGATCAGGACCTTCTTCCGGACGGACCGTTTGGATGTTTCGGGATGGTCGGATTGGACGGTTTAGTCGAATGGTTCGGGACCAACAGTTTGGAGGGTCCGAGACAGTCGGGTTCGATGCCTTGATCGGATGGTTCCGGACCAATAGTTCGGAGGGTCCGGGGTGGTCGGGTTGGACGGTTTGGTCGGATGGTTCGGGACCAACAGCTTGGAGGGTTTGAGACGGTCGGGTTGGACGGTTTAGGTCGGATGGTTCGGGACAATTAGAGGAGATCAGGACCTTCTTCCGGACGGACCGTTTGGACGTTCCGAGATGGTCTGGTTGGATGGATTGGTCGGATCGTTCGGGACAACTAGAGGAGATCAGGACCTTCTTCCGGACGGACCGTTTGGAAGTTTCGGGACGGTTGGGTTGCACGGTTTGGTCGGATGGTTCAGGACAACTAGAGGAGATCCGGACCTTCTTCCGGACGGACCGTTTGGAAGTTCTGGGACATTCGGGTTGCACGCTTTGGTCGGATGGTTCGGGAGAACTAGAGGAAAGCCGGACCTTCTTCCGGACGAATCGTTTCGAAGGTCCGGGACGGTCGGGTTGGACGGTTTGGTCGGGTGGTTCGGGACCAACAGTTTGGAGTGTCCGGGACTGTCGGGTCGGACGGTTTCGTCGGATGTTTCAGGAGAACTAGAGGAGAATAGGGCCTTCTTCCGGACGGACCATTTGGAAGGTCCGGGACGGTCGAGTTGGACGGTTTGGTCGGATGGTTCGGGACCAACACTTTGGAGGGTCCGTGACGGTCGGGTTGAACTGTTTGGTCGAATCGTTCGGGAGAACTAGAGGAGATCTGGACCTTCTTCCGGACGGACCGTTTGTACGTTCCGGGACGGTGGGGTTTGGTCGGATGGTTCGGGACCAACTGTTTGGAGGGTCCGAGACGGTCGGGTTGCATGATTTGGTCGGATGATTCGGGACCAACAGTTTGGACGGTCCGGGACGGTCGGGTTGGATGGTTTGGTCAGATGGTTCGGGACCAACAGTTTGGAGGGTCTGAGACGGTCGGGTTGGACGGTTTGGTCGGTTGGTTCGGGACCAACAGTTTGAAGGGTCCGGGACGGTCGGGTTGGCTGGTTTGGTCGGATGCTTCGGGAGAACTAGAGGAGAGCCGGACCATCTTCCGGACGGACCGTTTGGAAGGTCCGGGACGGTCGGGTTGGATGGTTTGGTCGGATGGTTTGGGAACAAAAGTTTGGAGGGCCCGGGACGGTCGGGTCAGACGGTTTGATCGGATGGTTCAGGAGAACTAGAGGTGAACCGGACCTTCTTCCGGACGGACCATTTGGAAGGTCCGGGACGGTCGGGTTGGATGGTTTGATCGGATGGTTCGGGAGAACTTGGGGAGAGCCGGACCTTCTTCCGGACGGAACGTTTGGAGGGTCCGGGACGGTCGGGTTGGATGGTTTGGTCGGATGGTTCGGGACCAACAGTTTAGAGGGTCCGGGACGGTCGGGTTGGACGGTTTGGTCAGATGGTTCGGGACCAATAGTTTGGAGGGTCCGGGATGGTCGGGTTGGACGGTTCGGTCGGATGGTTCGGGACCAACAGCTTGGAGGGTCCGGGATGGTCGGGTTGGATGGTTTGGTCGCAAGATTCGGGAGAAGTAGAGGAGAGCCGGACCTTCTTCCGGACGGACCGTTTGGAATGTCCAGGACGGTCGGGTTGGACGGTTTGGTCGGATGGTTCGGGACCAACAGTTTGGAGGGTCCGGGACGATCGGGTTGGACGGTTTGGTCGGATGGTTCGGGACAACTAGAGGAGATCCGGACCTTCTTCCGGACGGACCTTTTGGAAGGTCCGGGACGGTCGGGTTGGACGGTTTGGTCAGATGGTTCGGGACAACAAGAGGAGATCTGGACCTTCTTCCGGACGGACCATTTGTACGTTCCGGGACGGTCGGGTTTGGTCGGATGGTTCGGGACCAACAGTTTGGCGGGTCCGAGATGGTCGGGTTGCATGATTTGGTCAGATGATTCGGGACCAACAGTTTGGAGTGTCCGGCACGGTTGGGTTGGATGGTTTGGTCGGATGGTTTGGGACCAACAATTTGGAGGGTCCGAGACGGTCGGGTTGGACGGTTTGGTCGGATTGTTCGGGACCAACAGTTTGAAGGGTCCGGGACGGTCGGGTTTGCTGGTTTGGTCGGATGCTTCGGGAGAACTAGAGGAGAAACGGACCATCTTCCGGACGGACCATTTTCATGGTCCGGGACGGCCGGGTTGATCGGTTTGGTTGGATGGTTTGGGACCAATAGTTTGGAGGGCCCGGGATGGTCTGTTCGGACGGTTTGCTCGGATGATTCGGGAGAACTAGAGGAGAACCAGACCTTCTTCCGGATGGACCATTTGGAAGGTCCGGGACGGTTGGGTTGGATGGTTTCGGACAATTAGAGGAGATCTAGACCTTCCGGACGGACCATTTGGAAGTTCCAGGACAATCGGGTCTGACGGTTTGGTCGGACTGTTCGGGACCAACAGTTTGGAGGGTCTGAGACAGTCTGGTTGAACGGTTTGGTCGGACTGTTGGGTTGGCTGGTTTGGTCGGATGCTTCCGAAGAACTAGAGGAGAGCCGGACCATCTTCCGGACGGACCGTTTGGGAGGTCCGGGACGGTCGGGTTGGATGGTTTAGTCGGATGGCTTGGGACCAAGAGTTTGGACGGCCCGGGACGGTCGGGTCGGACGGTTTGGTCGGATGGTTCAGGAGAACTAGAGGAGAAGCGGACCTTCTTACGAGCGGACCGTTTGGAAGGTGCGGGACGGTCGGGTTGGACGGTTTGGTCGGATGGTTCGGGACCAACAGTTTGGAGGGTCCGGGACGGTCGGGTTGGACTGTCTGGTCGGATGGTTCGGGACCAACAGTTTGGATGGTCCGAGACGGTCGGGTTGGACGGTTTGGTCGGATGGTTCGGGACCAACAGTTTGGAGGGTCCTGGACGGTCGGGTGGGATGGTTTGGTCGGATGGTTCGGGAGAACTAGAGGAGAACCGGACGTTCTTTCGGACGGACCGTTTGGAAGGTCCGGGATGGTCGGGTTGCATGATTTGGTTGGTTGATTCGGGACCAACAGTTTGGAGGGTCCGGGACGGTCGGGTTGGACGGTTTGGTCGGATAGTTCGGGACCAACAGTTTGGAAGGTCCGGGACGGTCGGGTTGGACGGTTTGGTCGGTTGGTTCAGGACCAACAGTTTGGGGGGTCCGGGATTGCCGGACCTTCTTCCGAAAGGACTGTTTCGAAGGTCTGGGACGGTCGGGTTGGATGGTTTGGTCGGATGGTTCGGGACAACTAGAGGAGATCCGGACCTTCTTCCGGACAGACCATTTGGAAGTTCCAGGACAGTCGGGTTGGACGGTTTGGTCGGATGGTTCGGGAGAACTAGAGGAGAACCGGACCTTCTTTCGGACGGACCGTTTGGAAGGTCCGGGACGGTCGGGTTGGACGGTTTGGTCGGATGGTTCGAGACCAACAGTTTGGAGGGTCCGAGACGGTCGGGTTGGACGGTTTGGTCGGATGGTTCGTGATCAACAGTTTGGATGGTCCGGGACGGTCTGGTTGGATGGTTTGGTCGGATGGTTCGGGAGAACTAGAGGAAAGCCGGACCTTCTTCCAGACGGATCGTTTCGAAGGTCCGGGGCGGTCGGGTTGGACGGTTTCGTCGGATGGTTCGGGACCAACAGTTTGGAGGTTCCGGGACGGTCTGGTTGGACGGTTTGGTCGGATGGTTCGGGACCAATAGTTGGGAGGGTCCGAGACGGTAGGGTTGGACGATTAGGTCGGATGGTGTGGGATAATTAGAGGCGATCTAGAACTTCCGGACGGACCATTTGGAAGTTCCAGGAAAGTTGGTTTGGACGGTGTGGTCGGATGGTTCGAGACCAATAGTTTGGAGGGTCTGAGACGGTCGGGTTGGACGGTTTGGTTGCATAGTTCGCGACAACTAGAGCAGATCCGGACCTTCTTCTGGACGGACCGTTCGGAAGTTCCGGCACGGTCGGGTTGGATGGCTTGGTCGGAAGGTTCGGGACCAACAGTTTGGAGGTTCAGAGACGGTCGGGTTGTACGGTTTGGTGGGATGGTTCGGGACAACTAGAGGAGATCTGGACCTTCTTCCGGACGTACCGTTTGGAAATTCCGGGATGGTCGGGTTGGACGGTTTGGTCGGATGGATCGGCACTAACAGTGTGGTGGGTCCGAGATGGTCGGCTTGGACCGTTTGGTCGGATGGTTTGGGACCGGACCTTCATTTGGACGGACCGTTTAGAAGGTCCGGGACGGTTGGGTTGGACGGTTTGGTCGGATGGTTCAGGACAACTAGAGGAGATCAGGACCTTCTTCCGGACAGACCGTTTAGAAGTTTCGGGACGGTCGGGTTGGACGGTTTGGTCGGATGGTTCGGGACAACAAGAGGAGATCCGGACCTTCTTCCGGATGGACCGCTTGGAAGTTCCGGGACGATCGGGTTGGACGGTTTAGTCGGATGGCTCGGGACAACTAAAGGAGATCCGGACCTTCTTCCGGACGGACCGGTTGGAAGTTCCGGGACGATCGGGTTGGACGGTTTGGTCGGATGGTTCGGGAGAACTAGAGGAGATCCGGACCTTCTTCCGGACGGACCGCTTGGAACTTCCGGGACGATCGGGTTGGACGGTTTAGTCGGATGGCTCGGGACAACTAGAGGAGATCCGGACCTTCTTCCGGACGGACCGGTTGGAAGTTCCGGGACGATCGGGTTGGACGGTTTGGTCGGATGGTTCGGGAGAACTAGAGGAGATCCGGACCTTCTTCCGGACGTACCGTTTGTCTCTTCCGGGACATTCGGGTTGCATTGGATGGTTCGGGAGCAACAGTTTGGAGCGTCTGAGACGGTCGGGTTGGAATATTTGGTCGGATGGTTCGGCAGCAACAGTTAGGATGATCCGAGACGGTCGGGTTGCATGATTTGGTCGGATGATTTGGGACCAACAGTTTGGAGGGTCCGGGACGGTCGGGTTGGACGGTTTGGTCGGATGGTTCGGGAACAACAGTTTGGAGGGTCCTAGACGGTCGGGTTGGACGGTTAGGTCGGATGGTTCGGGACCAACAGTTTCGAGGGTCCGAGACGGTCGGGTTGGATGGTTTGGTCGGATGGTTTGGCACCAATAGTTTGGAGGGTCCGGGACGGTCGGGTTGGATGGTTGGGTCGGATGGTTCGGGATAACTAGAGGAGAACCGGACCATCTTCCGGACGGACCGCTTGGAAGGTCCGGGACGGTCGGGTTGGACAGTTTGGTCGGATGGTTCGGGACATCTAGAGGAGATCAGGACCTTCTTCCAGACGGACCGTTTGGAAGTCTCGGGACGGTCGGGTTGGACGGTTTGGTCGGACGGTTCGGTACCAACAGTTTGGAGGGTCCGAGACGGTCTAGTTGAATGGTTTGGTCGGATGGTTCGGCACAACTAGAGGAGATCCAGACCTTCTTCCGGACGCACCGTTTGTATGTTCCTGGTCGGTCGGGTTTGGTCGGACCGTTCGGGATCAACAGTTTGGAGGGTCCGAGACGGTCGGGTTGGACGATTTGGTCGGATGGTTCGGGACCAACAGTTCGGAGCGTCCGAGACGGTCGGGTTGCATGATTTGGTCGGATGATTCGGGACCAACAGTTTTGAGGGTCCGGGACGGTCGGGTGGGACGGTTTGGTCGGATGGTTCGGCACCAACAGTTTGGAGGTTCCAAGACGGTCGGGTTGGACGGTTTGGTCGGATGGTTCGGGACCAACAGTTTGGAGGGTCCGGGACGGTCAGGTTGGATGGTTTGGTCGGATGGTTCGGGAGAACTAGTGGAAAGCCGGACCTTCTTCCGGACGGATCGTTTCGAAGGTCCGGGGCGGTCGGGTTGGACGGTTTGGTCGGATGGTTCGGGACCAACAGTTTGCAGGGCCCGGAACGGTCTGGTTGGACGGTTTGGTCGGATGGTTCGGGACCAACAGTTTGGAGGGTCCGGGACGGTCGGGTTGGATGGTTTGGTCGGATGGTTTGGGAGAACTAGAGGAAAGCCGGACCTTCTTCCGGACGGATCGTTTCGAAGGTCCAGGGCGGTCGGGTTGGACGGTTTGGTCGGATGGTTCGGGACCAACAATTTGGAGGGCCCGGGACGTCTGGTTGGACGGTTTGGTCGGATGGTGTGGGACAATTAGAGGACGTCTAGAACTTCCGGATGGACCATTTGGAAGTTCCAGGAAAGTCAGGTTGGACGGTTTGGTCGGATGGTTCGGGACCAATAGTTTGAAGGGTCAGAGACGGTCGGGTTGGACGGTTTGGTGGGATGGTTCGGGACAACTAGAGGAGATCCGGACTTTCTTCCGGTCGGACCGTTTGAAAGTTCCGGGATGGTCGGGTTGGACGGTTTGGTCGGACGGTTCGGCACTAACAGTGTGGTGGGTCCGAGATGGTCGGGTCGGACGGTTTGGTCGGATGGTTCGGGACCACTAGAGGAGAACCGGACCTTCTTTTGGACGGACCGTTTGGAAGGTCCGGGACGGTTCGGTTGGACGGTTTGGTCGGATGGTTCGGGACAACTAAAGGAGATCAGGACCTTCTTCCGGACGGACCGGTTGGAAGTTTCGGGACGGTCGGGTTGGACGGTTTGGTCGAATGGTCCGGGACAACTAGAGGAGATCCGGACCTTCTTCCGGACGGACCGCTTGGAAGTTCCGGGACGATCGGGTTGGACGGTTTAGTCGGATGGTTCGGGGCAACTAGAGGAGATCCGGACCTTCTTCCGGACGGACCGGTTGGAAGTTCCGGGACGATCGGGTTGGACGATTTGGTCGGATGGTTCGGGAGAACGAGAGGAGATCCGGACCTTCTTCCGGACGGACCGCTTGGAAGTTCCGGGACGATCGGGTTGGACGGTTTAGTCGGATGGCTCGGGACAACTAGAGGAGATCCGGACCTTCTTCCGGACGGACCGGTTGGAAGTTCCGGGACGATCGGGTTGGACGGTTTGGTCGGATGGTTCGGGAGAACTAGAGGAGATCCGGACCTTCTTCCGGACGTACCGTTTGTCTCTTCCGGGACATTCGGGTTGGATTGGATGGTTCGGGAGCGACAGTTCGGAGCGTCCGAGACGGTCGGGTTGGAATATTTGGTCGGATGGTTCGGCAGCAACAGTTTGGAGGATCCGAGACGGTCGGGTTGCATGATTTGGTCGGATGATTTGGGACCAACAGTTTGGAGGGTCCGGGACGGTCGGGTTGGACGGTTTGGTCGGATGGTTCGGGAACAACAGTTTGGAGGGTCCTAGACGGTCGGGTTGGACGGTTAGGTCGGATGGTTCGGGACCAACAGTTTCGAGGGTCCGAGACGGTCGGGTTGGATGGTTTGGTCGGATGGTTTGGCACCCATAGTTTGGAGGGTCCGGGACGGTCGAGTTGGACGGTTGGGTCGGATGGTTCGGGAGAACTAGAGGAGAACCGGACCATCTTCCGGACGGACCGCTTGGAAGGTCCGGGACAGTCGGGTTGGACAGTTTGGTCGGATGGTTCGGGACAACTAAAGGAGATCAGGACCTTCTTCCAGACGGACCGTTTGGAAGTCTCGGGACGGTCGGGTTGGACGGTTTGGTCGGACGGTTCGGTACCAACAGTTTGGAGGGTCCGAGACGGTCTGGTTGAATGGTTTGGTCGGATGGTTCGACACAACTAGAGGAGATCCAGACCTTCTTCCGGACGCACCGTTTGTATGTTCCTGGTCGGTCGGGTTTGGTCGGACCGTTCGGGACCAACAGTTTGGAGGGTCCGAGACGGTCGGGTTGGACGATTTGGTCGGATGGTTCGGGACCAACAGTTCGGAGGGTCCGAGACGGTCGGGTTGCATGATTTGGTCGGATGATTCGGGACCAACAGTTTTGAGGGTCCGGACGGTCGGGTGGGACGGTTTGGTCGGATGGTTCGGGACCAACAGTTTGGAGGTTCCAAGACGGTCGGGTTGGACGGTTTGGTCGGATGGTTCGGGACCAACAGTTTGGAGGGTCCGGGACGGTCAGGTTGGATGGTTTGGTCGGATGGTTCGGGAGAACTAGAGGAAAGCCGGACCTTCTTCCGGACGGATCGTTTCGAAGGTCCGGGGCGATCGGGTTGGACGGTTTGGTCGGATGGTTCGGGACCAACAGTTTGCAGGGCCCGGAACGGTCTGGTTGGACGGTTTGGTCGGATGGTTCGGGACCAACAGTTTGGAGGGTCCGAGATGGTCGGGTTGGATGGTTTGGTCAGATGGTTCGGGAGAACTAGAGGAAAGCCGGACCTTCTTCCGGACGGATCGTTTCGAAGGTCCGGGGCGGTCGGGTTGGACGGTTTGGTCGGATGGTTCGGGACCAAAAGTTTGCAGGGCCCGGGACGGTCTGGTTGGACGGTTTGGTCGGATGGTTCGGGACCAACAGTTTGGAGGGTCCGGGACGGTCGGGTTGGATGGTTTGGTCGGATGGTTCGGGAGAACTAGAGGAAAGCCGGACCTTCTTCCGGACGGATCGTTTCGAAGGTCCAGGGCGGTCGGGTTGGACGGTTTGGTCGGATGGTTCGGGACCAACAGTTTGGAGGGCCCGGGACGTCTGGTTGGACGGTTTGGTCGGATGGTGTGGGACAATTAGAGGATGTCTAGAACTTCCGGATGGACCATTTGGAAGTTCCCGGAAAGTCGGGTTGGACGGTTTGGTCGGATGGTTCGGGACCAATAGTTTGGAAGGTCAGAGACGGTCGGGTTGGACGGTTTGGTGGGATGGTTCGGGACAACTAGAGGAGATCCGGACTTTCTTCCGGACGGACCGTTTGAAAGTTCCGGGATGGTCGGGTTGGACGGTTTGGTCGGACGGTTCGGCACTAACAGTGTGGTGGGTCCGAGATGGTCGGCTCGGACGGTTTGGTCGGATGGTTCGGGACCACTAGAGGAGAACCGGACCTTCTTTTGGACGGACCGTTTGGAAGGTCCGGGACGGTTGGGTTGGACGGTTTGGTCGGATGGTTCGGGGCAACTAGAGGAGATCAGGACCTTCTTCCGGACGGACCGGTTGGAAGTTTCGGGACGGTCGGGTTGGACGGTTTGGTCGAATGGTCCGGGACAACTAGAGGAGATCCGGACCTTCTTTCGGACGGACCGCTTGGAAGTTCCGAGACGATCGGGTTGGACGGTTTAGTCGGATGGTTCGGGACAACTAGAGGAGATCCGGACCTTCTTCCGGACGGACCGTTTGGAAGTTCCGGGACGATCGGGTTGGACGGTTTGGTCGGATCGTTCGGGAAAACTAGAGGAGATCCGGACCTTCTTCCGGACGGACCGTTTGTATGTTCCGAGACATTCGGGTTGGATCGGATCGTTCGGGACCAACAGTTTCGAGCGTCCGAGACGGTCGGGTTGGACTATTTGGTCGGATGGTTCGGCATCAACAGTTTGGAGGATCCGAGACGGTCGGGTTGCATGATTTGGTCAGATGGTTCAGGACCAACAGTTTGGAGGGTCCGACATGGTCTGGTTGGACGGTTTGGTCGGATGGTTCGGGACCAACAGTTTGGAGGGTCCGAGACGGTCGGGTTGGACGATTAGGTCGGATGGTGTGGGACAATTAGAGGAGATCTAGAACTTCCGGACGGACCATTTGGAAGTTCCAGGAAAGTCGGGCTGGATGGTTTGGTCGGATGGTTCGGAACCAATAGTTTGGAGGGTTTGAGACGGTCGGGTTGGACGGTTTGGTTGCATAGTTCGCGACAACTATAGCAGATCCGGACATTCTTCTGGATGGACCGTTCGGAAGTTCCGGCACGGTCGGGTTGGACGGCTTGGTCGGAAGGTTCGGGACCAACAGTTTGGAGGTTCAAAGACGGTCGGGTTGTACGGTTTGGTGGGATGGTTCGGGACAACTAGAGGAGATCTGGACCTTCTTCCGGACGGACCGTTTGGAAGTTCCGGGATGGTCGGGTTGGACGGTTTGGTCAGATGGTTCGGCACTAACAGTGTGGTGGGTCCGAGATGGTCGGCTTGGACGGTTTGGTCGGATGGTTCGGGAGAATTAGAGGGGAACCGGACCTTCTTTTGGACGGACCGTTTGGAAGGTCCGGGACGGTTGGGTTGGACGGTTTGGTCGGATGGTTCAGGACAACTAGAGGAGATCAGGACCTTCTTCCGGACAGACCGTTTAAAAGTTTCGGGACGGTTGGGTTGGACGGTTTGGTCCGATGGTTCGGGACAACTAGAGGAGATCCGGACCTTCTTCCGGACGGACCGCTTGGAAGTTCCGGGACGATCGGGTTGGACGGTTTAGTGGGATGGCTCGGGACAACTAGAGGAGATCCGACCTTCTTCCGGACGGACCGGTTGGAAGTTCCGGGACGATCGGGTTGGACGGTTTGGTCGGATGGTTCGGGAGAATTAGAGGAGATCCGGACCTTCCTCCGGACGTACCGTTTGTATGTTCCGGGACATTCGGGTTGGATCAGATGGTTCGGGACCAACAGTTTGGAGCGTCCGAGATGGCCGGGTTGGAATATTTGGTCGGATGGTTCGGGACCAACAGTTTGGAAGGTCCGGGACGGTCGGGTTGGACGGTTTGGTCGGATGGATCGAGACCAACTGTTTCGAGGGTCCGAGACGGTCGGGTTGGACAGTTTGGTCGGATGGTTTGGCACCAACAGTTTGGAGGGTCCGCGACGGTCGAGTTGGATGGTTTGGTCGACGGTCGGGTTGGACTGCTTGGTCGGATGATACGGGACTAACAGTTTGGAGGGTCTGAGACAGTCGGGTTGGACGGTTTGGTCGGATGATTCGGGACCAACAGTTTGTAGGGTCCGGATCAACAGTTTGTAGGGTCCGGGACGGTCGGGTTGGATGGTTGGGTCGAAGGGTCCGGGACAAACAGTTCGGAGGGTCCGGGGTGGTTGGGTTGGACGGTTTGGTCGGATGGTTCGGGAGAACTAGAGGAGATCCGGACCTTATTCCGGACGGACCGTTTGGAAGTTCCGGGACGATCGGGTTGGACGGTTTCGGTCAGATGGTTCGGGACAACTAGAGGAGATCCAGACCTTCTTCCGGACGCAGACCGTTTGTATGTTCCTGGTCGGTCGGGTTTGGTCGGATGGTTCGGGACCAACAGTTTGGAGGGTCCGAGACGGTCGGGTTAGACGATTTGGTCGCAGTTTAGAGGGTCCGGGACGGTCTGGTTCGCTGGTTTGGTCGGATGCTTCGGGAGAACTAGAGGAGAGCCGGACCATCTTCCGGACGGACCGTTTCGAAGGTCCGGGACGGTCGGGTTGGACGGTTTGGTCGGATGGTTTGGGACCAATATTTTGAGGGCCCGGGACTGTCGGTTCCGACTGTTTGGTCGGATGGTTCAGGAGAACTAGAGGAGAACCGGACCTTCTTCCGGACGGACCATTTGGAAGGTCCGGGACGGTCGGGTTGGACGGTTTGGTCGGATGGTTTCGGACAACTAGAGGAGATCTAAACGTTCCGGACGGACCATATGGAAGTCCAGGACAGTCGTGTCTGACGGTTTGGTCGGATTGTTCAGGACCGACAGTTTGGAGGGTTTGAGACGTTCGGGTTGGACGGTTTGGTTGGATGGTTTGGGAGAACTAGAGGAGAGCCGGACCTTCTTCCGGACGGAACGTTTAGAAGGTCCGGGACGGTCGGGTTGGACGGTTTGGTCGGATGGTTCGGCACCAACAGTTTGGAGGGTCCGAGACAGTCAGGTTGGATGGTTTGGTCGGATGGTTCGGGACCAATAGTTTGGAGGGTCGGGACGGTCGGGTTGCACGGTTTGGTCGGATGGTTCCGGACAACTAGAGGAGATCCGGACCTTCTTCCGGACGGACCGCTTTGATGTTCTGGGATGTTCCGGTTGCACGCTTTGGTCGGATGGTTCGGGACAACTAGAGGAGATCTGGACCTTCTTTCGCCGTGACGGACCGTTTGTGATAGTTCCGGGACGGTCGGGCCGTTTGGTCGGATGATTCGGGACCAACGAGTTTGGACGCGTCGCCGTGACGACGTTTCGGATGTCGGACGATCGGGGTTGGTCGGATGGTTCGTGACCAACAGTTTGGAGGGTCGAGACGTCGGGTTCCATGATTTGGTCGGATGATTCGGGACCAACAGTTTGTAGGGTCCGGGACGGTCGGGTTGGACGGTTTGGTCGGATGGTTCGGGACCAACAGTTTGGAGGGTCCGTGACGGTCGGGTTGGGACGGTTTGGTCGATGGTTCGAGACCAATAGTTTGGAGGGTCCGGGCGGTCGGGTTGGATGGTTTTGTCGGATGGTTCGAGACCAACAGTTTGGAGGGTCCGGGACGGTCGGGTTGAACGGTTTGGTCGGATGGTTCGGGACCAACAGTTTGCAGGGTCCGAGATGGTTGGGTTGGATGGTTTGGTCAGATGGTTCGGGACCAACAGTTTGGAGGGTCCGGGACGGTCGGTTTGGACGGTTCGGTCGGATGGTTCGGGAGAACTAGAGGACAACCGTACCTTCTCCGGACGGACTTTTTAGAAGGTCCGGGACGGTTGGGTTGGACATTTGGTCGGATGGTTCGGGACCAACAGTTTGGAGAGTCTGAGATGGTCGGGTTGGACGGTTTGGTTGGATGGTTCGCGACCAACAGTTTGGAGGGTCCGAGACGGTCGGGTTGGATGGCTTGGTTGGATGGTTCGGGACCACAGTTCGAAGGTTCCGGGGTGGCCGGGTTGCACGGTTTGGTCGGATGGTTCGGGACAGCTAGAGGAGATCAGGACCTTCTTCCGGACGGACCGTTTGGATGTTTCGGGACGGTCGGGTTGGACGGTTTGGTTGAATGGTTCGGGACCAACAGTTTGGAGGGTCCGAGACAGTCGGGTTGGATGGCTTGGTCGCATGGTTCGGGACCAACAGTTCGGAGGGTCCGGGGTGGTCGGGTTGGACGGTTTGGTCGGATGGTTTCGGGAAAACTAGAGGAGATCCGTACCTACTTCCGGACGGACCGTTTGTATGTTCCGGGACGATCAGGCTTGGTCGGATGGTTCAGTCCAACAGTTTGGAGCGTCCGAGAAGGTCGGGTTGGACGCTTTGCTCGGATGGTTCGGGACCAACAGCTTGGAGGGTCTGAGACGGTCGGGTCGCATGATTTGGTCGGATGATTCGGGACTAACAGTTTGGAGGGTCCGAGACGGTCGGTTTGGACGGTTTGGTCGGATGGTTCAGAACCAACAGTTTGGAGGGTCCGAGATGCTCGGGTTGGAAGGTTTGGTCGGACGGTACGGGACCAACAGTTTGGAGGGGCCGGGACGGTCGGGTTGGATGGTTTGGTCGGATGGTTTGGGAGAACTAGAGGAGAGCCGGACGTTCTTCCAGACGGACCGTTTGGAATGTCCGGGACGGTCGGGTTGGACCGTTTAGTCCGATGGTTCGGGACCAATAGTTTCGAGGTCCGGGACGGTCGGGTTGGATGGTTTGGTCGGATGGTTTGGGAGAACTAGAGGAGAGCCGGACCTTATTCCGGACGGACCGTTTAGAATGTCCGGGACGGTTGGGTTGGACCATTTAGTCCGATGGTTCGGGACCAACAGTTTGGAGGGTCCGGACGGTCGGGTTGGACGGTTTGGTCGGATGGTACGGGACCAACAGTTTGGAGGGTCCGGGACGGTCTGGTTGGATGGTTTGGTCGGATGGTTCGGGAGAACCAGAGGAAATCAGGACCTTCATCCGGACGGACCGTTTTGAAGGTCCGGGATGGTCGGGTTGGACCGTCTGGTCTGATGGTTAGGGACCAACAGTTTGGAGGGTCCGGGACGGTCGGGTTGGACGGTTTGGTCGGAGGTTCGGGTCCAACAGTTTGGAGGGTCCGAGACGGTTGGGTTGGATGGTTTGGTCGGATGGTTCGGGACCAACAGTTTGGAGGGTCCGGGACGGTCGGTTTGAATGGTTCGGTCGGATGGTTCGGGAGAACTAGAGTAGAACCGAACCTTCTTCCGGACGGACCGTTTGGAAGGTCCGGGACGGTCGGGTTGGACGATTTGGTCGGATGGTTCCGGACCAACAGTTTGGAGAGTCTGAGACGGTTGGGTTGGACGGTTTGGCTGGATGGTTCTTGACAACTAGAGGAGAACCGGACCTTCTTCCGGACGGACCATTTGGAAGGTCCGAGACGGTCGGGTTGGACAGTTTGGTCGGACGGTTCGGGACAGCTAGAGGAGATCTGGACCTTGTTCCCGACGGACCGTTTGGAAGTCTCGGGACGGTCGGGTTGCACGGTTTGGTCGGATGGTTCAGGACAACTAGAGGAGATCCGGACCTTCTTCCGGACGGACCGTTTGGAAGTTCTGGGATGTTCCGGTTGCACGCTTTGGTCGGATGGTTCGAGACAACTAGAGGAGATCTGGACCTTCTGCCGGACGGACCGTTTGTATGTTCCGGGACGATCGGGGTTGGTCGGATGGTTCGGGACCAACAATTTGGAGCGTCCGAGACGGTCGGGTCGGTCGATTTGGTCGGATGGTTCGGGACCAACAGTTTGGAGGGTCCCAAACGGTCGGGTTGCATGATTTGGTCGGATGATTCGGGACCAACAGTTTGTAGGGTCCGGGACGGTCGGGTTGGACGGTTTGGTCGGAGGGTTCGGGACCAACAGGTTTGGAGGGCCCGGGACGGTCGGGTTGGACGGTTTGTTTGGATTGTTCGGGAGATCTAGAGGTGAACCGGACCTTCTTCCGGACGGACCGTTTGGAAGTTCCGGGACGGTCGGATTGGACGGTATGGTCGGATGGTTCGGGACCAACAGTTTGGAGGGTCCGAGACGGTCGGGTTGGACGGTTTGTGTTCGAATGGTTCGGGACCATACAGTTTGGTGGTGGTGCCCTGAGGAGCTGGTCGGGTTGGACGGTTTGGTCGGATGGTTCGGGACAACTAGAGGAGAGACCGAGCCTTCTGTCCGGACGTACCTCGTTTGGACTGTTTCGGGTCGACGATGTCGGGGTTCGGGACCAAACGTTTGGAGGGTCGGACGGTCGGGTTGCATGATTTGGTCGGATGATTCGGGAGCAATAGTTCGTAGGGTCCGGGACGGTCGGGTTGGACGGTTTGGTCGGATGGTTCGGGACCAACAGTTTGCAGGGTCCGAGACGGTCGGGTTGGATGGTTTGGTCGGATGGTTCGGGACCAACAGTTTGGAGGGTCCGGGACGATCGGTTTGGACGGTTTGGTCGGATGGTTCGGGAGAACTAGAGGACAACCGGACCTTCTTCCGGACGGACTGTGTAGAAGGTCCGGGACGGTTGGGTTGGACGATTTGGTCGGATGGTTCGGGACCAACAGTTTGGAGAGGCTGAGATGGTCGGGTTGGACGGTTTGGTTGGATGGTTCGCGACCAACAGTTTGGAGGGTCGAGACGGTCGGGTTGGATGGCTTGGTTGGATGGTTCGGGACCAACAGTTCGAAGGTTCCGGGGTGACCGGGTTGCACGGTTTGGTCGGATGGTTCGGGACAGCTAGAGGAGATCAGGATCTTCTTCCGGACGGACCGTTTGGATGTTTCGGGACGATCAGGTTGGACGGTTTGGTCGAATGGTTTGGAACCAACAGTTTGGAGGGTCCGAGACAGTCGGGTTGGACGGCTTGGTCGCATGGTTCGGGACCAACAATTCGGAGGGTCCGGGGTGGTCGGGTTGGACGGTTTGGTCTGATAGTTCGGGACAACTAGAGGAGATCCGTACCTTCTTCCGGACGGACCGTTTGTATGTTCCGGGACGGTCGGGCTTGGTCGGATGGTTCAGACCAACAGTTTGGAGCGTCCGAGAAGGTCGGATTGGACGATTTGGTGGGATGGTTCGGGACCAACAGTTTGGAGGGTTCGAGACGGTCGGGTCGCATGATTTGGTCGGATGATTCGGGACTAACAGTTTGGAGGGTCCGAGACGGTCGGGTTGGACGGTTTGCTCAGATGGTTCAGAACCAACAGTTTGGAGGGTCCGAGATGGTCGGGTTGGACGGTTTGGTCGGACGGTACGGGACCAACAGTTTGGAGGGGCCGGGACGGTCGGGTTGGATGGTTTGGGAGAACTAGAGGAGAGCCGGACCTTCTTCCGGACGGACCGTTTGGAATGTCCGGGACGGTCGGGTTGGACCGTTTAGTCCGATGGTTCGGGACCAACAGTTTGGTGGGTCCGGGACGGTCTGGTTGGATGGTTTGGTCTGATGGTTTGGGAGAACTAGAGGAGAGCCGGACCTTCTTCCGGACGGACCGTTTGGAATGTCCGGGACGGTTGGGTTGGACCGTTTAGTCCGATGGTTCGGGACCAACAGTTTGGAGGGTCTGAGACGGTCGGGTTGGACGGTTTGGTTGGATGCTTCAGGACAACTAGAGGAGATCCGGACCTTCTTCCGGACGGACCGTTTGGAAGTTCCGGGACGGTTGGGTTGGACAGTTTGGTCGGATGGTTTGGGAGCAACAGTTTGGAGGGTCTGAGACGGTCGGGTTGGACGGTTTGGTCGGATGGTTCGGGAGAACTAGAGGAGAACCGGACCTTCTTCCGGACGGACCGTTTGGAAGGTCCGGGACGGTCGGGTTGGATGGTTTGGTCGGATGGTTCGGGACAACTAGAGGAGATCAGGACCTTCTGGATGGACCGTTCGGAAGGTCCGGGACGGTCGGGTTGGACCGTTCGGTCGGATGGTTCGGGACAACTAGAGGAGATCAGGACCTTCTTCCGGACGGACCATTCGGAAGGTCCGGGACGGTCGGGTTGGACCGTTTGTTCGGATGGTTCGGGACCAACAGTTTGTAGGGTCCGGGACGGTCGGGTTGGACGGTTTGGTCGGATGGTACGGGACCAACAGTTTGGAGGGTCCGGGACGGTCGGGTGTTGGATGGTTCGGGAGAACTAGAGGAGATCAGGACCTTCATCCGGACGGACCGTTTTGAAGCTCCGGGATGGTCGGGTTGGACCGTCTGGTCTGATGGTTCGGGACCAACAGTTTGGAGAGTCTGAGACGGTTGGGTTGGACGGTTTGGTTGGATGGTTCTTGACAACTAGAGGAGAACCGGACCTTCTTCCGGACGGACCATTTGGAAGGTCCGAGACGGTCGGGTTGGACAGTTTGGTCGGATGGTTCAGGACAACTAGAGGAGATCGGGAACTTCTTCCGGACGGACCGTTTGGAAGTTCTGGGATTTTCGGGTTGCACGCTTTGGTCGGATGGTCCGGGACAACAAGAGGAGATCTGGACCTTCTGCCAGACGGACCGTTTGTATGTTCCGGGTCGGTCGGGTTTGGTCGGATGGTTCGGGACCAACAGTTTGGAGCGTCCGAGACGGTCGGGTCGGAGGATTTGGTCGGATGGTTCGGGACCAACCGTTTGGTGGGTCCGAGACGGTCGGGTTGCATGGTTTGGTCGGACGGTTCGGGACAACTAGAGGAGATCTGGACCTTCTTCCCGACGGACCGTTTGGAAGTCTCGGGACGGTCGGGTTGCACGGTTTGGTCGGATGGTTCAGGACAACTAGAGGAGATCCGGACCTTCTTCCGGACGGATCGTTTGGAAGATCTGGGATGTTCCGGTTGCACGCTTTGGTCGGATGGTTCGAGACAACTAGAGGAGATCTGGACCTTCTGCCGGACGGACCGTTTGTATTATCGGATGGACTTTTTGGGGGGTGGAGCGCCGACTCCTTGCACCTGCTGAGGAGCCAGCGCGACTTTCTGAAGCTTCAGCCTGCTGGAGGACGGTTTCCTCCAGCAGAACGCGAAGTCGCCGAAGTTCGTCGTGTCCCGGGTTGCCCTCGGGGATTTCGATGGCGCGTGCCGCCATCGTGGCTGTGACGATGTTGTGACTCGGGAGCGGGAATATCGGGACCCCGTCCCTTTCGCGCATGCGGAGTTCATTATGGACTTGGCGTCCACGAGCCCTCATGTCGTCATTGCACCGTTGATCGTCACGCTAGCGAGCAAGCCGAATCTGTTGCTCGATCAACTCTTCCTACTTGGCAAGGAGTCGGAGTCGGGTGACTTCGAGCTCGGTCGGCGTTTGTTCCACGATGGGGACCGCTCGGCCATCGCCGTCGTCTGGCGAGTCGGCGTTGGCCATGAAGACTTCCCGGGACGGATGGTGGCTACCAGAGCTCTCATGATCGTCCGAGTTATACTTGAGGACGGGGAGGAGAGAGTCAACAGCCCCCACCAGTTGGGATCCGAGCGTGAACTCGTGCGGAACAAACGGATCCGGTTTCGGCGCAACTTCTTCCCTGGGGAGAGGGCCGTGCCGGAAAGCTGATGGAGCCTCTGCCGATCGGGACGTCGCGAGTGGCAAAGGTGGAGCTGGCCGATCTTGTCGGCGATGAAGTTCAACTTTCCGAATTAGAAAAGTTGGCTAGGATCCGGGACAGCATTCGCGAAAGCGAATCTCATGATGCTTCCCGGGACGAAGACGTTGTTGCGGTTGATGAAACCCATCCAGATTCATGCAGATGGATCTATGCGCACCTCTCCTACCTGGCGCGCCAACTGTCGGAGTATTATTCCGGCAATACTAATTATGGGGCGGCGTGAGCACAGCAAATCAGGATGGGTGTACACGGGAGACAGGATTTAGACAGGTTCAGGCCCTCACGGAGAGGTAATACCCTACGTCCTGTGTTCGGTGGCTGGTATTGCTTGTATCCCGAGTGCCGCAAGCCCTAGAGATTCGATCTCGAGGTTGCTTGGACTTGGAAATTGTCTATGACCTAGATGATGCTGGAAGACTTGATTGCCTGCCGATCGGAGGTCCCCTACCGGGCCTTATATAGGCGACCAGGGTAGGGTTACAAGAGTCCGAGTCGATTAACAGATTGATTTCCTATTCGGTTACAACAGATTCCGGGTATGCCGGGTAGGTATTAGTCCTTGTCTTGTACACCACGCTGATGAAGCGCCCCCGTGTTGGAGTTGGACTCCGAGTAGTTGGCCCGGCCCATCCCGTGGCCGAAAGTCCGAATTCGTCCTCCTTGATGATACCCGGTTGCCATGTCATCATCGCTGACTGTCCTGGAACTTCCAAATGGTCCGTCCGGAAGGTCTAGATCTCCTCTAATTGTCCCAGACCATCCAACCAAACCGTCCAACCCGACCGTCCCGGACCTTCCAAATGGTCCGTCCGGAAGAAGGTCCGGTTCTCCTCTAGTTCTCCCGAACCATCCGACCAATCGTCCGACCCGACTGTCCCGGGCCCTCAAAACTATTGGTCCCAAACCATCCGACCAAACCGTCCAACACGACCGTCCCGGGCCCTCGAAACTATTGGTCCCAAACCATCCGACCAAACCGTCCAACACGACCATCCCGGACCTTCCAAACGGTCCATCCGGAAGATGGTTCGGCTCTCCTCTAGTTCTCCCGAACCATCTGACCAAACCGTCCAACTCGACCGTCTCGGACCCTCCAAACTGTTGGTCCCGAACCGTCCGACCAAACCGTCCAACCCGACTGTCCCGAAACTTCCAAACGGTACGTCCGAAAGAAGGTCCGGATCTTCCTCTAGTTGTCCCGAACCATCCAACCAAACCGTCCAACCCGACCGTCCCAAACCCTCCAAACTGTTGGGACCGAACCATCCGACCAAACCGTCCATCCCGACTGTCCTGGAACTTCCAAACGGTCTGTCTGGAAGAAGGTCCGGATCTCCTCTAGATGTCCCGAACCATCCGACCAAACCGTCCAACCCGACCGTCCCGGACCTTAAAAATGTTCCGTCCGAAAGTAGGTCCGGATCTCCTCTAGTTGTCCCGAACCATCCGACCAAACCGTCCAAGCCAACCGTTCCGGACCTTCCAAACGGTCCGTCCGGTAGATGGTCCGGATCTCCTCTAGTTCTCCCGAATCATCCGACCAAACCTCGAACCCGACTGTCCTGGAACTTCCAAATGGTCCGTCCGGAAGGTCTAAATCTCCTCTATCTGTCCCAGACCATCCGACCAAACTGTCCAACCCGACCGTCCCGGACCTTCCAAATGGTCCGTTCGGAAGAAGGTCCGGTTCTCCTCTAGTTCTCCCGAACCATCCGACCAAACCATCCGGAAGAATGTCCGGATCTCCTCTAGTTGTCCCGAACCATCCAACTAAACCGTCCAACCCGACCGTCTCAAACCCTCCAAACTGTTGGTCCCGAACCATCCGACCAAACCGTCCAACCCGACCGTCTCAAACCCTCCAAACTATTGGTACCGAATCATCCGACCAAGTCATGCAACCGGCCCGTCCCGGACCCTACAAACTGTTGCTCCCGAACCATCTGACCAAACCGTCCAACCCGACCGTCTCGGACCCACCAAACTGTTGGTCCCGAACCGTCCGACCAAACCGTTCAACCCGACCGTCCCGAAACTTCGAAACGGTCCGTCCGGAAGAAGGTTCGGATCGCCTCTAGTTGTCCCGAACCATCGGACCAATCCGTCCAACCCGACCGTCCCGAAAGTTCCAAACGGTCCGTCCGGAAGAAGGTCCGGATCTCATCTAGTTGTCCCGGACCATCCGACCAAAGCGTCCAACCCGACCGTCTCAAACCGTCCAAACTGTTGGTCCCGAACCATCCGACCAAACCGTCCAGCCCGACTATCCTGGAACTTCCAAACGGTCTGTCTGGAAGAAGGTCTGGATCTCCTCTAGTTCTCCCGAACGATCCGACCAAACCGTCCAACCCGACCGTCCCGGACCTTCCAAACGTTCCGTCGGGAAGAAGATCCGGATCTCCTCTAGTTGCCCCGAACCATTCGACCAAATCGTCCAAGCCGACCGTTCTGGACCCTTCAAACGGTCCGTCTGAAAGAACGTCTGGATCTCCTCTTGTTGTCTCGAACCATCTGACCAAACCGTCCAACCTGACCGTCCCGGACCCTCCAAACTGTTGGTCCCGAACCATCCGACCAAACCATCCAACCTGACCGTCTCAAACCCTCCAAGCTGTTGGTCCCGAACCATCCGACCAAACCGTCCAACCCGAATGTCCTCGAATTTCTAAATGGTCCCTCCGGAAGGTCTAGATCTTCTCTAATTGTCCCAGACCATCCAACCAAACCGTCCAACCCGACCGTCTCAAACCCTCCAAACTGTTGGGCCCGAACCATCCGACCAAACCGTCCAACCCTACTGTCCTGGAACTTCCAAACGGTGTGTCTGGAAGAGGGTCCGGATCTCCTTTAGATGTCCCGAACCATCCGACCAAACCGTCCAACCCGACCGTCCCGAACCTTAAAAATGTTCCGTCCGGAAGTAGGTCCGGATCTCCTCTAGTTGTCCCGAACCATCCGACCAAACCTTCCAACCCAACCATTCCGGACCTTCCAAACGGTCCGTCCGGAAGAAGGTCCGGATCTTCTCTAGTTCTCCCGAATCATCTGACCAAACCGTCCAACCCGACTGTCCTGGAACTTGCAAATAGTCCGTCCGGAAGGTCTAGATCTCCTCTATCTGTCCCAGACCATCCGACTAAACCGTCCAACCCGACCGTCCCGGACCTTCCAAATGGTCCGTCCGGAGGAAGGTCCGGTTCTCCGTTAGTTCTCCCGAACCATCAGACCAAACCGTCCGGAAGAATGTCCGGATCTCCTCTAGTTGTCCCGAACCATCCAACCAAACCGTCCAACTTGACCGCCTCAAACCCTCCAAACTGTTGGTCCCGAACCAGCCGTCCAAACCGTCCAACCCAACTGTCCTGGAACTTCCAAACGGTCTGTCTGGAAGAAGGTCCGGATCTCCTCTAATTGTCTCGAACCATCCGACCAAGCAGTCCAACCCGACCGTCCCGGACCCTCCAAACTGTTGGTCCCGAACCATCCGACCAAACCGTCCAACCCGACCGTCCCGGACCCTCCAAACTATTGGTCCCGAATCGTCCGACCAAGTCATGCAACCTGACCGTCCCGGACCCTCCGAACTACTGGGCCCGAACAATCCGACTAAACCGTCCAACCCGACCGTCTCGGACCCTCCAAACTGTTGGTCCCGACCGTCCGACCAAACCGTCCAACCCGACCGTCCTGAAATTTTCATACGGTCCGTCTGGAAGAAGGTCCGGATCTCCTCTAGTTGTCCCGAACCATCCGACCAAACCGTCCAACCCGACCACCCCGTACCCTCCGAACTGTTGGTCCCGAACCATCCGACCAAACCGTCGAACCCGACCTTCTCGGACCCTCCAAACTGTTGGTCCCGAACCATCCGACCAAACCGTCTAACCCGACCATCCCGGACCCTCCAAACTGTTGGTCCCGAACCAACCGACCAAACCGTCCAACCCGACCGTCCCGAACCATCCAAACGTTCCGTCCGGAAGAAGGTCCGGCTCTCCTCTAGTTCTCCCGAACCATCCAACCAAACCGTCCAACACGACCGTCTCAAACCCTCCAAACTGTTGGGCCCGAACCATCCGACGAAACCGTCCAACCCGACTGTCCTGGAACTTCCAAACGGTCTGTCTGGAAGAAGGTCCGGATCTCCTTTAGATGTCCCGAACCATCTGACGAAACCGTCCAACCCGACCGTCCCGGACCTTAAAAATGTTCCGTCCGGCAGTTGGTCCGGATCTCCTCTAGTTGTCCCGAACCATCCGACCAAACCGTCCAACCCAGCCGTTCCGGACCTTCCAAACGGTCCGTCCAGAAGAAGGTCTGGATCTCCTCTAGTTCTTCCGAATCATCCGACCAAACCGTCCAACCCGATTGTCCTAGAACTTCCAAATGGTCTGTCCGGAAGGTCTAGATCTCCTCTATTTGTGTCAGACCATCCGACCAAACCGTCCAACCTGATAGTCCCGGACCTTCCAAATGGTCCGTCCGGAAGAAGATCCGGTTCTCGTCTAGTTCTCCCGAACCATCCGACCAAACCGTCCGGAAGAATGTCCGGATCTCCTCTAGTTGTCCATAACCATCCAACCAAACCGTCCAATCCGACCGTCTTAAACCCTCCAAACTGTTGGTCCCGAACCATCTGACCAAACCGTCCATCCCGACTGTCCTGGAACTTCCAAACGGTCTGTCTGGAAGAAGGTCCGGATCTCCTCTAGATGTCCCGAACCATCCGACCAAACCGTCCAACCCGACCGTCCCGGACCTTAAAAATGTTCCGTCCGGAAGTAGGTCCGGATCTCCTCTAGTTGTCCCGAACCATCCGACCAAACCGTCCAAGCCAACCGTTCCGGACCTTCCAAACGGTCCGTCCGGTAGATGGTCCGGATCTCCTCTAGTTCTCCCGAATCATCCGACCAAACCTCGAACCCGACTGTCCTGGAACTTCCAAATGGTCCGTCCGGAAGGTCTAAATCTCCTCTATCTGTCCCAGACTATCCGACCAAACTGTCCAACCCGACCGTCCCGGACCTTCCAAATGGTCCGTTCGGAAGAAGGTCCGGTTCTCCTGTAGTTCTCCCGAACCATCCGACCAAACCATCCGGAAGAATGTCCGAACCATCCAACTAAACCGTCCAACCCGACCGTCTCAAACCCTCCAAACTGTTGGTCCCGAACCATCCAACCAAACCGTCCAACCCGACCGTCAAAAACCCTCCAAACTATTGGTACCGAATCATCCGACCAAGAATGCAACCCGACCGTCCCGGACCCTACAAACTGTTGCTCCCGAACCATCTGACCAAACCGTCCAACCCGACCGTCTTGGACCCACCAAACTGTTGGTCCCGAACCGTCCGACCAAACTGTCCAACCCGACCGTCCCGAAACTTCCAAACGGTCCGTCCGGAAGAAGGTTCGGATCGCCTCTAGTTGTCCCGAACCATTGGACCGATCCGTCCAACCCGACCGTCCCGAAAGTTCCAAACGGTCCGTCCGGAAGAAGGTCCGGATCTCATCAAGTTGTCCCGAACCATCCGACCAAAGCGTCCAACCCGACCGTCTCAAACCGTCCAAACTGTTGGTCCCGAACCATCCGACCAAACCGTCCAACCCGACTGTCCTGGAACTTCCAAACGGTCTGTCTAGAAGAAGGTCTGGATCTCCTCTAGTTGTCCCGAATGATACGACCAAACCGTCCAACCCGACCGTCCCAGACCTTCCAAACGTTCCGACGGGAAGAAGATCCGGATCTCCTCTAGTTGTCCCGAACCATCCGACCAAATCGTCCAACCCGACCGTTCTGGACCCTTCAACGGTCCGTCTGAAAGAAGGTCTAGATCTCCTCTAGTTGTCTCGAACCATCCGACCAAACCGTCCAACCCGACCGTCCCGGACCCTCCAAACTGTTGGTCCCGAACCATCCGACCAAACCATCCAACCCGACCGTCTCAAACCCTCCAAACTGTTGGTCCCGAACCATCCGACCAAACCGTCCAACACGACTGTCCTCGAATTTCCAAATGGTCCCTCCGGAAGGTCAAGATCTCCTCTAATTGTCCCAGACCATCCAACCAAACCGTCCAACCCGACCGTCTCAAACCCTAAAAACTGTTGGGCCCGAACCATCCGACCAAACCGTCCAACCCGACTGTCCTGGAACTTCCAAATGGTCCGTCCGGAAGGTCTAGATCTCCTCTATCTGTCCCAGACCATTCGACCAAACCGTCCGGAAGAATGTCCGGATATCCACTAGTTGTCCCGAACCATCCAACCAAACCGTCCAACCCGACCACCCCGTAACCTCCGAACTGTTGGTCCCGAACCATCCGACCAAACCGTCCAACCCAACCATCCTGGAACTTCCAAACGGTCTGTCTGGAAGAAGGTCTGGATCTCCTCTAGTTGTCCCGAACCATCCGACCAAACCGTCCAAACCGACCGTCTCAGACCTTCCAAACGTTCCGTCCGGAAGAAGGTCCGGATCTCCTCTAGTTGTCCCGAACCATCCGACCAAGCCGTGCAACCCGACCGTCCCGGACCCTCCAAACTGTTGGTCTCGAACCATCCGACCCAACCGTCGAACCCGACCGTCCCGGACCTTCCAAACGGTCCGTCCGGAAGAAGGTCCGGCTCTCCTCTAGTTCTCCCGAATCATCTGACCAAACCATCCAACCCGACCATCCCGGACCCTCCAAACTGTTGGTCCCGAACATCCGTCTAAATCGTTCAACCCGACCGTCTCGGACCCTCCAAACTGTTGGTCCCGAACCATCCGACCAAACCCTCCAACCCGACCATCCCGGACCCTCCAAACTATTGGTCCCGAATCATCCGACCAAGTCATGCAACCTGACCGTCCCGAACCCTCCAAACTGCTGCTCCCGAACCATCCGAGCAAACCGTTCAACCCGGCCGTCTCGGACCATCCAAACTGTTGGTCCCGACCGTCCGACCAAACCGTCCAACCCGACCGTCCCGAAATTTCCAAACGGTCCGTCCGGAAGAAGGTCTGGATCTCCTCTAGTTGTCCCGAACCATCCGACCAAACCGTCCAACCCGACCACCCCGTACCCTCCGAACTGCTGGTCCCGAACCATCTGACCAAATCATCGAACCCGAGCGTCTCGGACCCTCCAAAGTGTTGGTCCCGAACCATCCGACTAAACCGTCCAACCCGACCGTCCCGGATCTTAAAAATGTTCCTTCCGGAAGTAGGTCCGGATCTCCTCTAGTTGTAACGAACCATCCAACCCAACCGTTCTGGACCTTCCAAACGGTCCGTCCGGAAGAAGGTCCGGATCTCCTGTAGTTCTCCCGAATCATCCGACGAAACAGTCCAACCCGACTGTCCTGGAACTTCCAAATGGTCCGTCCGGAAGGTCTAGATCTCCTCTATCTGTCCCAGACCATCCGACCAAACCGTCCAGCCCGACCGTTCCGGACCTTCCAAATGGTCTGTCCGGAAGAAGGTCCGATTCTCCGCTAGTTCTCCGAACCATCCGACCAAACCGTCCGGAACAATGTCCGGATCTC
>JAGXJF010004973.1:0-278356 GCA_019208055.1 Stipa capillata
CAGTAGTGGCGGTGGCGGCGGCCGAGACGGAGAGGTGGTCGGGGACGGGCTCCTGCGGCGGGGGCGGACGAGGACGCGGTCGACGCCACGGGGGCGGCGGCGGCGGCGGCTGAGACGGAGAGGCGGACGCCATGGCCACGGGCGCGGAGCAGGAGGTGGAGCGCGGACGGGGCGAGGGCGCAGCGGTTGGAGGAGGCGGGGAGGAGGAGGTGGTGGTGGGTGGTGGCGGTGGTCGAGGACGGCGTTTGGGGTTTTGGGGTAGGACAGACGGGAGCGACGGATGAAGAAATCGTCCGTCCTTTAATATTAGGTAGAGAATATATGGATCATGTAATTCAAACTTAATACTGTTAAATTATATTTAAAAACACTTTTTGATGGTGTCAATTTTATATCACATAATTTATATATTATTGAACTAATTATTAATCAAAGATAAATTTAAAAAAACATGTACATCTTATGTTTTCAGACAGAAGAATTAACTATTACGCCCTGTCGGCTCATTAGAATTTGTGTGACCGGGCTAACAATTCACTAAATTAATACTGCCTCAGTTTTACAATAGAGGTCTAGCGTTTATACCTAGTAGACACAAAATCGAACCAATATTTGATGGAATCGGCTCATTCTTATTCCTATTAGATTGAGTATTACTCTCACAAGTTATCTAAAAGCTATCGTTTTAGACATTAACATGACGTCTAAAATGCAAGTTTGACTATTAATATTTATTGTAATATGTTTGTGCAAACTAATAAAACTATATATTACTTCCTCTGTCCATAAATCTGGATCGTTTTAGGAATCGGCAAAGGGACTAGGAAGCACGTGACGTTACAAATCTACCATCAAATATTGCCCCAGCAATTAAGCATTCTCGTTAGAGCTGTATGCACCGGCTGCTTTACAGCTATGCACCGTATTTACTGCTACCAGCTGCATGACCCAATTGAGCTAGTACTAAGTGAACAAAAAAGAATCGAAGGCGAGAGTAGTAATGCAGTTTGTTACAGATGAGAGTAAATGATATAGCATTGGAAATGAGAACACCGGTAGTGTTGAAATAAAAAACATGGAAAAGAGCCATGAAGTTAAGGAGGGTAAAACAAGAAAAAGAATGCAAAAGCGCACTGAAATCGTAAAAGACTTAGAATTAGAAAAAAGGTAAAAAAAAGACCTAAAATGACCTAGATTCATGGTCCATAAAAATATTTTTGAGACAAATTTATGCATATAATCTACGAATTATTTTAAAAGATATTAATAATTAAAGTTTTAAAAGTTTGACTTTATCCTCACCCAAAACGAGAACTTATAGAACACTGGAGAGAGTACTATGTCTCTCTAATAGCTAGAGTCAACCGTTGTCTAGTTCCATCCAAGGAGGGAGAGTTTGCATGAGCTAATTTGTATGGTAAATAATTTGACCATATAGTGCAACTACATTCAACATAACTAATGGTTCAAAATAGATTCAGATTCTCAAGATTCATATAATACAATTAACGAAACCATAAAACACAACATAAAATGTTGTAAAAACTACTAAACGCTTCCAACTGATGTTCTTACCACATGTTATATTCCTACAGCATCAAAGTCGAAATTGAAACTAAGCATTCTACATTTCTACTACTATTTTTAAAGCAATTGCACTCCTCTGTAGACTTGGACAAACATGGCACATTGAATTGAAGTTTCACACAAGAAAATGAAGGAAGGACCAGCTGGCTGTTGCCGGCCGCTTGTCACAACTAGCCCAGTTGAGAATTGGGCCCTAGTGCAGCCCAAGAGAGTATGCATATATACGAGCACATATGGAAGTTTAGTATCACCTTGCTTAGCAAACTAGAGTTCTACCGACATATAAACCCTAGCTAGCTAGGTTCCAAGTCAATCAACTACGTACGTGTTAACCATTTTGCATAGCTAAGTATGGAAAATGCAAATGATTAATTATGTAGGGTGTCTTCCATCCAACATGCAGAAAAACCTAGGTCACGCTTAATTTGGAACCTAGATGGAGCATTATAAGTGGTATCAACCTGATCCTCGTGGCCACACAAGGGGGTGTGGGCTAACGGCTTGTGTATATGGCGCATGGTTTATGTAAGTGTGGAGTGGACACAAATATATATGTGTTGGTACTAGTCAGTCATGTGCCATGTTGCGAAATCATGAGGCTACATGCGGCAGCGTAGATCTAAACCGAGAACACCGCATAATTAGCAATAAGAGACACGACGTTTTTAACGTGGTTCGGCCACGAGGCCTACATCCACGAGACTTGACTCGGACGCTCCTCCCTGTCTATTAACTATCTTTCAAGTTACATTGTCGTGGTTACACAGAGCACCTCTATTTATAGGAGGTCCGGGTTACCGGAGTCCGACACCAACTCCGCCCTATCCCTATTATAACTCCAAGTCCTACCTCGTAACCTATCCCGAACACATATTCGACACAAACTCAACAAACTCCACCTTGGCGAATATGTTCTTCGCCACTTTGAAGCCGTCTTGTGCAAATCTCCGTGCTCCCCTAGGACTTGGGTTTCCTCCCTTGTAGCTCACTGACCGGAGCCACCTGACAAGTCTGACTTGGCCTCAAAGTTGTCGCCCTCCATTGCAAATGTTGCCATACCTGACTCTTTGGTGACTCCACCTGCAATAACGTATCCTTGCAGCTTATAAAGATTATGTGTAGTCCTCCTTTCCTTCATCACAGTCTCCTTGTCTTTTTTGATCCTTATGGTTTTCTTGTCCTTGTCAACTTTGTAGACAAAACTATCATCATGTAGAGACCCAAGCGAAATCAGATTCCTCTTGTACCTTTGCACATGTTTCACACCCCTGAGTAGTTGCTCCATGCCATCGCTAATCTTGATCTTGATGTCACCAATCCCGACAACACTATGGCCCGTGTCATCATCTTGGTAGACCTTCCCAAAATCACCAGACTCATATGTGCTGAACCACTACTTATTTGGTGTCACATGAGAGGAACTTGCTGAATCAAATATCCACGCTGCCGTAGACTGATTATTTGAAAGCATGAGGACATACAAGTATCTTCTTCACTATCATCACCTCTCATAGCCACATTGGGGCTTGCTTTGGCTTTGTACTCTAGACAATCTCTCTTCATATGTCCCTATTCTTTGCACTTGTAGCACTGCAGCCCCTTCTGGTTCTTGTTCTTGTTCTTGGATGACCTACCCGCCTCATGTCCTTTTCCGTTTTTATCACCTTTGACCAGCAAACCTTCAGCATGAGAGTGAGATTCCACCGCATTGTTTTTCCTTCTCAGATCTTGAGCTAGTAATGTTGCAATAATCTCTGCAATCTTGATGGTTTCCTTATCGTATGTTAGCGTAGTGACCAAATGCTCATAGGACGGTTGTAGAGAACACAAAAGAATTATGGCCTTGTCCTCATCATCAAGCTTCACCTCTAGTCATGCTAGATCCGTCACCACTTGATTGAAGATGTTTACATGCTTCACAAGATCCAACCCCTCCTGCATCTTCTTTTGCTTCAAATACAGCCCGTATAACTTTTGCTTCAAATACAGCTTGTTGATTAGAGACTTGGACATAAATTGAACCTCCAACTTGTCCCATATTAACTTTGGCGAAACCTCATCCATCACATGATACATTACCGTATGCTGTCCTAACTTTCAGCTCCTCCCAAGCATCATCCTTCATCTTCTTTGGCTGGACATCCTGCAAAACTTTGGAGCAACTCGGTTGTGCCAACAGATCTTTGACCCTTGTCTGCCACAAGACGAAATTGTTGGAGCCGTCAAACTTCGTCACCTCAAACCTTGTTGACGACGACATGTCGCCTCTCCCAAACAGATCTGAGAATTCGACCTAATCACTCGCTCCTTGTTCAATCGATGTCGCACCGATCTCCTCCTTCAAGCACACCTCTTCTAAACTCGAGCTCTTCTCTTATTTAGAACTTGTGCTCTCCAGGTTGCTGTCGGCTTCAATTCCTGAGATCTCGTGCCTTGAAGCCTCCCCCCAACCCCTGCTTATATATCAGTTATTGGACCCTCTAATCCAAGCCGGACTCCTACTCTGAGTCCCTCTCCCTTCAACTTTCAAAATCCAACCCAAATTTAAGCAGAATTCGGATTCTACACGAAATTAGGCTGAGAAAACACCCAAAGAACGCGTCCTGGGCCTTCCCAACACCCCTGGGCTGCCTCCCACGCGCGTCTTATCCCTCTCTTGGGCCTCCTCGGCCCCCTGACCCTGCCTGATCCTCCTAGGCCGCTCCCGGCTCCTCCTGGGCTGTCTGCCTGCCTCCCCCAGCCAACTGCCACCTCCTGAGCCCCCCCGAGAGCCACCTGGGCCGACGGCGCCCCCTCTTGGGCTGCCTCCGTGCCGTCTGGGCCGGTGGCTCCCCGCCTGGGCTGACCGGGCCGGCCCTGGCCTCTCTCGTAGCCCTCCGTGATCCTGGGCTGGTGCCTCACCCCCTGCGGCCTGCCCCACCTCGGGATGCCTACCCTCGCTAGGTCACCAGGCCGTGCCTGGGCCGCTACCCGCCCGGCCGTCTTAGGCCGGCGCGCCAGGCTGCCGCCCGACCTGCTGTTGGGTTGTGCGCGCGGTTGTTGGCTGGCTGGCCGTGCACTCGCTACCTATGCCGTCGTGCTGCCGCCTCGCGCCGCCGCGCTCCATGACCGCCGCGGCTCTTTTTTCTTTTTTTCTTTTTTTCTCCCTTCACTCCACCTCGCACCAAAAATTCTTCCACAAAAATTGTGAAAAACATCTACGCCCTTTTGAAGTGAATTTTCACGACACGCTCTAGTCTCCACCTCGCCTTGTACATGCGTCGTCCTCCTCCGTCTCGTACCTGCCGGATTCCTTTGCACCGCCTCAAGATCTATGTCAACTTCGTGCTCTGATACCACTTGCTGCGAAATCATGAGGTGACACGCGGAAGCGTAGATCTAAACCGAGAACACTGCAGAATTGGCAATGAGAGACATGACGTTCTTAACGTGGTTCGGCCACGGGGACTACATCCATGGGTCTTGACTACGGGCGCTCCTTCCTGTCTATTAACTGTCTTTCAAGTTACGTTGTCCTGGTTACACATGACACCTCTATTTATAGAAGGTCCGGGTTACCGGAGTCTGACACCAACTCCATCCTATTCCTACTACAACTCCAAATCCTACCTCGTAACCTATCTGGAACACATATTCGACACAAACTCAACATGCAAAGTGGGGAGAATTCATGCCATTTGCCTCATTTTGGGTATGTTGATAGTGCCTCGACAAGCACACCTATTCATTTGAGGCTGGTGTATGTCACAATCAGCCGAGTTGAAAACTAGGCCCTAGTGCAGCCCAAGAAGATGCTTCTATATGAGCACATGCATAAGTTTACTCCTACCATCTGTTTAGCAAACTAGAGCACTACTAGCATGTAAATCTTAGTGTTTCAAAGCAATTAACTATGAATTAACCATTTTTCATTGTTAAATTATTGAAAATACAAATGGTTAATTGTGTAGAGTGAGGTCCATCGGATATGCGGACGGACCTAGGCCATTTTGGAACTGAGGGCATTAAGTCCTCTGTTGCTTGCTTGCTTGCTTGTGATTTGTATCTATAACACTGCCTCCCGTGTCAATGTCATGATCGTCTTCTCCCTTCGGGCTAGACCTTGGTCAGTCGTTGCTGGTGGTCCCTATCCCTCCATTGTTGGGTGCGAGCCAGCTCGAGGTGTTGTGTGGGTTTGCATGCACCATGCAAGTTGCTAGGTAAGGATAGGGACTAAGGATTTGAGGAGAGGTAGAGCAATGGATCTGGGAATTCTGAATTTGTTGGCTAGGCAATGTGACCAGGATAGGAGATTCACTGAAGGCTAGTGTTGGGCCTTTTTCACTTAGGTCCACGATCATTTGGTCATAAGTGCATAATCTATTTTACCTGCAAGGTGTATTTTTACTAGGTGCTGGAGATTAATTAACACGTCATAAGATCAAGAGAACGAATGGATATTGTGTCTTGCACTACTCTCTTCGCTTTAAAATAGATGTCTAGAAGTAAAACTAGCCACTAAGTATGTCTTTGGTAATTAATGAAAAAATTTATGTACTAGGTTTCCTTGAGTTGGATACGAGGTTATGGTTCATAGGTGATAAATGAAGGATTCTCCATGTCAGTTGTAAATTCTCGACAACTTTTACTGCTGATATTTTCATGTTGTGGAATGGGCAAGTAGTCCGTACTTATCGATCGTAACGACTGTTAATATAGTCCTTTCACTCTGAATTTTGCGAGGGTCTTAAAAAAATCTATCCAAGGAATGTAAAGAGAATAATAGAAATAAAACAATATGTTACAAGGTTTTCATGGCTTACCACTATGCTATGTTGACTTGTACCTTTCGGTAGTGACCTCGTCTGAAGTGCAAAAGTTGATTTCTTCAACTTGTTGTACTCCTCCGGATAGGTAGTGTTTAAGTCTTTGGACATTGACAATCCATGATTCCTTCTTATCGCTCTTTAGCTTTATAGCTTTGAATGCATAGACTTCATCAATCTCACAGTGTTTTCCCACTTGGATTTAAGCTTATCTAGAAACAATCTTAAATGAGAGTTGAAAAGAAAAACTTACATTTTTTGGATTCGCTTTTCATGCCATCTTTCTACCTTGGAATAAGTTCGGATGACCCCCTGAGGTTTGGGGCAACGACTAGTTAACCCCATGAGATATAATACCGGGTATCTTACCCCCTAACATTTGTAAAACCATTTAAATAACCCTCTCAGAGCTCTGGAAGGTGGTTTAGAGGATGGTTTTGCCCACGTGGCACGCTGACGAGGATTAATTGCCAACATGTACTGCCACCTCACCAAACTTTAGGGGGTCATCTAGACTTATTCCATGTATATAAGGAAAAAGTCTATTTTTCTCTCGTAAACTATTTGTGAGGCTCATTTTACCCCCTAAATAAAATTTAAGCTTCTTTTGGTAGTAAATAAAAATTAAACTTACTTAATCTCTAAACATTTTTATATGCATTCACTTCACTACAAAATGTTCTGTGATTTAAAAATCCTTGAGGATTAAAGTTTTATATGGGTTCACTTATTCCATATATATTAAGTAATATTAAATTTTGTTTACTCTCAAAAGAAGCTTAAATTTTATTTAGGGGGTAAAGCGAGCCTCACAAATAGTTCACGAGAGAAAAATGGACTTTTCCCTTATATATATGGAATAAGTCTGGATGACCCCCTAAAATTTGGTGAGGTGGCAGTACATGTTAGCAATTAATCCTTGTCAGTGCGCCATGTGGGCAAAACTGCCCTCAAAACCACCTTGCAGAGCTCCCAGAGGGTTATTTAAATTGTTTTACAAATGCTAGGGGGTCGGATACCCAGTATTATATCTCAGGAGGTTAATTAGTCGTTACCCCAAACCTCAGGGGTTAATTCGGACTTATTCCTTCTACCTTCTCCTTGAAGAGCTTGGCAATTCTCATATGCCTCATTACATAACTCGTCTGAAGCATGTATATCAAGTAAGTGTTTCTCACCGGCTGCCTTCAAGTAATGCTGAGATACTTGATAGCCTATTAAGCCTTACGTTCAAACTCTAGAGTAAGATGGCAAGTTTTTCCCATAAACCATTTTGTACGGGTCATACCCATGGGATTCTTAAAAGCATTTATATACACTGGTGCACAGTAGGAATGGGTTTTGGGTCATTCATTGCTTTCGATATATTTTTTTGTTCTGATTATTTTTATCCAAATATTGTCGTGCCCATTAGCAGGCCGTTGCCATGAGAAGATTGCAGTGCCTTGCTTTGGGTACGAGTAACTTTTCTTGTTTGTTTATTTGAATTGCTATAAGTAGTAGTGATTTTTGGTCAGTAAGAGTCTCTCTTGGTGGTTGATAAAGTTAGTGAGAAGAGAAGATTTAATCATTCATGTTGATTTCTTAGGCTTATGAGTAGCAGGATGAAGAGATGGCTTGATGGATTTAGTTATTGATGTTGTTTTGTTGGACTTGTGAGGGCATAGATAGATAAAGGTATTGGATTTGATGATAAAACATGATGTGCTAGAGTGAAAGGTGATAAAGAAGTAATGGTTGATTTTAATTCTTATTGCCGAGGTTAAGGTTGAGATAGCCTGGCGGTGTTTGAAGTATCCATATGTCAAGCTGTGTTTTAAGATTATGCCCAAGGATATCTTGAAGTGTTCTTTTGAATTGGCATCAATAGGATAATTTATTCATTTCGGATTACTAGATTAGAGAATATTTGAAATTGTCTTGGTGGATATTCATTATGATGCCTTCTTCATGAATTATTGGTATATTTGGCTAATTTCTGAGGGGACTTTTTCTATGTATGATTGGTATGTTTGGATAAAGATAAATAAGGGATCTTAGTATGCATTTTGGCGGATTCTGGAATGATATTAACTGTTGGTGGATTGGGTGAATTGATAGATGTATAGATTTCTTACAGTGATCTTCGTTCATAGTAGTGATTAATGAATAGGATTTTGTAACGTGTGGTTACATGAAGATTTAATAGACGTCAGGTGATTAATGATAATTCCTTTGGATGGCTCTTCTAGCCTAATCGATCAGAGAACAAGTGTTGCGGAGTTGCGTGAGATTTTAATGTATAAGGGTTATAATGATTGCACAAATATGTGAACCCGAGTGGGCACGGTTATATTTGGAGTTATAGGTATTAAGGTGATGAACTGATGGAGAAGGATAGTGATTGGATTTCATGATTGAGGGAATTACTAAGGAGGTTTATGGAGTATAGTTTTGGTGTGTGTAATTTCGGAGACAAGTCCCACTCTACCGTCAAAATTTTGGTTTATCAGTAGGTGCTAGTACCTAGATACCATGAGGCAAGTTGGGTTTTATGCACCCTGATAAAAATGACTTTGCTAGATGCCATGATCGGTGTGACTGTATTTTCCCTAGAGTAGTGGGGTAGCTAGAGTAAGGTTATGATGCCCTATGTGGATTTTAATTGAAGTGAAAAGCTCTCATATCTATTAAGCCATCGGGACTGCATGACTTCCATATTCCTCTTGACCTGTTCTTGGTTAGTGCACCACGTGCACCCCGGTGTGGTGATCACCACCTAGTGGTGGAGTTCTTGTGGTTCATTTCTTGTTGCACACCAATAATGTCGTCTCAAATCAGTACTTCTAGTGTCCTCTTCGCTATTGCTCAAGCATTCTAGAGTCAAAATTTTGTGTTGGCATAGTCCTCTATCTGTTATGTCCCCACCCATCCGGTGCACTTCGTTCTTGTGAACTTTGTCATGTTCTTAAGTATCGAGAGTTGTGGTTCTTTTGCTAGATGCGTTGTTGAGATCTTCGCATGGCTGGTCGACCTGGTTTCATAATTTTGAAAGACAAAGAGATTTAGTTGGTTGTTTCGACCTTCATTGTTTTCATTAGAAGTTTTTTGGTCATTTGTTTTCCAACTGTAATCTCTTAGTTTCTGAAAGCCCTTGACTTGTCGGCTCCGTCTAGTGAGGAGCCATATTTCAAAGAGGGCACCTACAACTTTCTTAGGATGTATTGACTAGATCGACCCTTGGCTAGCGAGATCAAGTCACTTTTGGTACTTATGGTGAGGTCATTTGACCTGTTTGTCGAGGATTTTTTTGGAGTGCGAGTAATCTTTTGGTTCTCAGAGGTTCCCCTGGAAGTGTTTAGGGATGGACCATGTTTGTGATCCTTGAATTGTTCACTGAACCAGAATCCCATGGTCACTCCTTCTAGTGAGGATAGTAGCAACAACTAGAGACATGGTTATCCGCGCGGTCAAACCATAGAATGGTGGTTTTTCTTGGTTAACTCCCTTGTGGTATCTCCGCAAAGCCTAAGTAATTTTGTGGGTATCGACACTAATGAGAAGGGCTTGTTTTCCTTTATGGGTACAGGCATTGCTAAGTTTTGCCCTGAGAGTGTGAGTATAGTGTAGAGCTTTTGTTTAATCGACATCTCATCCTATAGCGTTTGACCATTCGTTCAAACATGTGCCTTTTCCTTTTCCATAGTGAGCTGTGACACGGTCGGTACAACCTAAGGATTCCTGGAGAATTGATAGTAGCTTTCATAGTGGTTTTGTGGATTGATTAAATGAGATTTTATCTTGAACTTTTGTTTGTGCCCATGAAATATTTTTACAAGACCAAGTGAGGATGCATGAGTGTTAGGTTGTGTGATGTATCCACATATGGGGTTAGTAGTTTGTGTGCGGGACGAATTGGCCCCCATGCCAATTACTCTCATTATTTGCTCTTGTTTACATTGGAGTAGTGGATCTTTGAGTGTCTGGCCTTATTTCATCAAGACAGAGTTTGTCATTTTAAATCTTAGTATGGTTTTGTGTTATCCCTTAGTAGAAGTGACAATTGTCTACCAGCGTGGGAGTTGCAATGAGAGTGAGCCATAGTCTCATCCTTGGATAACTTGAGTTTTGGAGTTCTACCCTAGTAGTCCCCTTTAAGAGTTTCCATTAGAACCGCAATGTGCTGCCAAAGCCCTACAGAACCCTTGTATTGATGCTGAAAGAGAAGGACGGCTTTGATCAGATGAAGCCCACAGAAGTGTTAGGAAGGATACTAACACATGAGATGGAGATCAAGCAGGAAAGCAAGCACAGCCTATCTTCCTCACTCAAGAAGAATATTGCATTGAAGACTACTGCCTCAGCTTCACAACCTGAAAGTGAAGGTAGTGAAGACCTGGATGAGGAGATGACTAGTGGAGAAGAAACTGAGCTAAATCTGCTCACAAGAAACTTCAGAAAATTCTATAGGAAGAAGAAGCAGTTTGGCTCAAGTGACAGATTCAGCGGCAAGAAGCTGGTCAAGGATAACAAATGCTTTGAGTGCGGTAAAGAAGGTCATTTTGCTGCTGATTGTCCAGCCAAGAAGAAGGATAACAGCCAATACAAGAAGAAGAAAGACTTCCATGGGAGGAAGAAGACTTTCAACAACAAGCATCCAACTTATGCCAAGAATAAAGCTACTGCAAGAGCATATGTTGGACAAGCTTGGATATCTGATGATTCAGGCTCAGAGGAAGAATCAGAAGAGGAAGGAGAAGTTGCAGGCATTGCCATCAGCATGGCTGATGTGGCCAGCTGTGACACAGCCAAGTCACACAGCTCCAACATCAATGCCAAGGCTGACCAGCAGTCATCCATCTCTGCTCCTCTTTGCCTCATGGCCAAAGAATCTAAGGTACTTACTGAGGATGACTTTCCTGATTATGCTAAACTAATGGGTATCTTGGAAAGAACAGATAAGGCCTATGGCAAGGAGAGGAAGGAAAACATATCCCTAAGGGATAAGCTCAGGGAGCTCAGAGAAACCTGCGATGAAGTTATGGATGACAGGGAGAACCTCAGGCTGGATCAGGAGAACTTGGAGATTGCTCATGACAAGCTTAAGCAAGCTCATGAGCTTCTCCTCAAGGAGCATGAGGAGCTCAAGGCAATGCATGCCAAATGCATTGATGATGCTAACTCTCCTATTGCTTCTGATATTATATCTTTGCCTGCTACTGCAACTGTTGAAACTTGTTTAAATTGTGCTACTCGCATAAATGTTCTGACATCCACAGGTGTTGTATCTGATAACTCCAATGAGGCTTCAACCTCTATTGCAGCTAACTTTGTGGATGCAGATGAGCACAATAAGCTCAAGGAGGAGCTTGAAGAAATCAAAAGGCTAATGAGGAAAGGTCTTTGCACTGCCAACATTGGCATGCAAAACTATAAAATGATTAGAGCTGAAATGCTCAGAAAGAATAATGGCCGGAAGGGCCTGGGTTATATTCCTGTCATAAGTAAAGATAAACTGTCTGCTATCACTAACCCTAATCTTGCAGCAAAATTCGTGAGACAGGCAGGTACAAATGACAACAACCTTGTTGGTCATAAGAACAGGAATGTGGTGAAAATTCCATCTAACCCATTCTATGTTCTGCAAAAGGACAGGAAAGGCAAGATAGTGGCCAAGTATGTTGGCCCCAGGCATCAGAAAAGGTGGTCACCTATCATCTGGGTTCCAAAGACCACAGTTGCCTGTGTCACTGGTATCCCACACAGCTATGGAACCACCGGTGTCACAGGTAGCTTACACAGTTCACTAACCCCTTTGCCTAAGGATGCAGGTGATAGTCAGCCCAGGAGGATCCATGTGATATCATCCATAGCAAAGGCTGTGAAATCTAAGAACTTGCCTACTAACCCTATCACTGTAATTTCTGCATATGACAAAGTTACTAAGGGAACCAAACTAGTTTGGGTCCCTAAGTCGCATAACTAAACTTGCAGGACACTGTCTCCAGTGGAACTGATTGGATTGTGGACAGTGGATGTACACAACATATGACTGGAGGCAGAGAGGAGTTTGTAGAGATCACCAATGAGAATCTGCCCAGCAAACATGTGATCTATGCAGATAACTCCAAGGGAAAGGTAAATGGCATTGGTAAAGTTGCCATATCTGAACATCATTCCTTATCAAATGTTATGCTTGTGGATCAGATAGGCTATAGTCTAATGTCTGTGTCACAGCTGTGTGACACAGGTATGAAAGTCACTTTCTATCCTGATGAGGTTATAGCCTCTAAACTATCTGATGATTCACAAGTGTTCAAAGGATGCAGGTCTGGAAAGTTATACATTGTTAATTTCAATGAACAGTCTGCAGCAGCTCCATGGTGCCTCATGGCCAAGTCCAGTGTCGGCTGGCTGTGGCACAGGCGGCTAGGACATGCAGGGATGAAGCTTCTCAACAAGCTAAGCAAACATGACTATGTCATAGGCTTGGAGAAGGTGAAGTTTGAAAAGGACAAGCCCTGCAGTTCATGTCAAGCCGGCAAACAAGTTGGAGCTGCCCATCGTCCCAAGAACATCATGACCACCACCACTCCTTTTGAGCTCATACACATTGACCTATTTGGTCCTACTACATATGAGAGCTTGGGAGGTAACAAGTATGGTTTTGTCATTGTAGATGATTTTTCTCGCTATACTTGGGTGTTCTTTTTGAAGGAAAAGACACAGGTTTACAAGAAATTCAAGCATCTCATAGTCAGAGTGCAAAATGAGTGGAAAGTAAATCTGGTCAAGGTCAGGAGTGACAATGGGAGTGAGTTCAAGAATTCCAAGGTGGAGGCATTTCTAGACAAGCATGGAATCAAGCATGAATTCTCAAGTCCATATGCTCCACAGCAAAATGGTGTGGTGGAAAGGAAGAACAGAACATTGATAGAGATGGCAAGGACACTACTTAATGAGTACAAGACTTCACCAAGATTTTGGGCTGAAGCTGTCAACACTGCCTGCCACTCCATCAACAGGCTATATCTACATCCACTACTCAAGAAGACACCATATGAGCTGCTTACCAACTCCAAGCCAACTGTCTCATACTTCAGGGTATTTGGTTGTAAGTGCTACATACTTAGAAAAGGCAAACGCCTCTCTAAGTTTGAAGCTAAATCTGATGTTGGTATTTTCCTTGGTTATTCCACTAACTCCCATGCCTATAGAGTTTTTAACACCTCCACAAAGGTTGTTGAAGAATCTATAGATGTGGACTTTGATGAATCTTATGGCTCCCAAGGAGAGCAAGTTGCTAATGATGTAGGGAGCAAGGATATTCTCAAGAAATCCACTAGTGAGATCAGACCTACTATCAAGGAGGAATCTGCTTCACAAAGTGATCATGAACCACCTACTCCACCACTGTGTGAAGACACTGGAGAGCAAGACATCGAGTTCGAGTACAACCCAGCCAATGATCAACTGGATGCAGAGGACCTGTCTCAGCCAGCTGTGTCGCAGGAAGAACCAGCTGTGTCACAGGCAACACCAACAGCTGTGACACAGGTGGTTAACCCCGAACCCCTTGTGATCAGCAGGCTGCAGAAGGATCACCCTGTTGACCAAATCATTGGTGCCATTAATAGGGGAGTGACTACTCGTTCTCGTATTGCAAATTTCTGTGAACATTACTCTTTTGTCTCCAGTGTTGAACCCAGGACCATAAATGAAGCTCTCAAGGATGCTGATTGGATAAATGCCATGCATGAAGAGCTGAACCAGTTTGAAAGAAATCAAGTCTGGTCCCTGGTGGAAAGACCCCATGACCATAATGTCATTGGAACCAAGTGGGTCTTCAGGAACAAACAAGACACAAATGGACTGGTGGTGAGAAACAAAGCCAGACTAGTTGCTCAAGGCTTCACTCAAGTGGAAGGTCTAGACTTTGGTGAAACATTTGCTCCAGTGGCAAGACTTGAAGCCATCAGGATTCTACTTGCATATGCTGCTCATCATAACATCAAGCTCTACCAAATGGATGTGAAGTCAGCCTTCCTAAATGGTAAACTCACTACTGCAGAATTGGGCCTTTACTGACAGGCAGTTAACCCCCTCTACTGACGGTCCGGGGGCCCGTCAGCCTGGGAATGTCAGTGGAGGGGTGCCCTCCACTGACGGGCGGGCCGCCCGTCAGTAGTGTATGTGACTACTAACGGGCCCAATTTGCCCGTCAGCAGAAACCCCTCCAGGGTGGGCGTGGGCTCGCCCTGGAGGTATCACCACTGACGGGCCCCCTGGTGTGTGCCCGTCAGTGGTTGTGCATTCACTGACGGGCATTTTATAAGGGCCCGTTAGTAATGTTTACAATCCAGGCTTGGTGCTGGCCTTCTTACTGTAGCCATTGTGCATTTTTCACAAATTTCACAAATATATTCAGCACATAGTCAAAGCTCATAATCACATAACACATTCGTAATCACATAATAGTTGACATAACACATTCATAATCACATAACACTTTACATAACCATTGATCACAAGTATGAAAGAACACAAGTATGTTTGACGAGCGACATAATAAAGTTGTTAAGTGTAGAAAGAACATAGTGGCAACTATTCATCAATTTCAGAAACAACAAATCTATCGATGCCCACTTAAGTTTGGCTTCGGAAATTGGGGGCCAGCGTTGAATTCACCCATTGGGATTGATGACTTCAAGGTTGATGACTTTAGCGAAGATTTTTTAGATGCGGGCAAAGTCCTGACGCCAGTCATACAAGTGACTTCCCTGCTCACACCAAGCCTTCAGTTCTTTCATATCTTTCCAATGCTTGTTCTTTGACTGAACCCAGCAGTCCATATGGGCACAGGTGTAGTACCCACATGTCACGCTATTGTTTGACTAAATTTTGGAAGGGAAGGTGTAATGGTGTATCATTCTTGTCGCTTTTGAAGGTATTTTACTATGTCCCGTGAACTTGGCTTTGAAAAAAGCTGCATCCAAAATATTAGTGATATTGCTGAAGTCCGATCTCTTGGTCTCATCGGAGTCAAGGTAAAATGCCTTGGCCCAGCATGGAATGATCACAATGAGAGCTAGTGGTCACTGCGTAAATGTGAACTAATGGACGTAAGCAGGCGGAGATACGTGTGTAAAAAACAAAAAAATTCCCATGATGCTAAGTTAAAGGACTTACGGAGGGTTGTAGGGGGCTAGTAGGTAGTCCTTGTCCTTATGAACGATGAATGCATGCATAAGGTATTCTTCCAGAAAGACTCGACCGTCCGGGGTCACAGCATAGCCTTCGTTCATGCATATCGGATCGATTATTCCAATATTTGAGTCGCATAGACATCTGCACTCTTGGGCTTGGTAGAGAGCCCATAGCCTGACCATCGTGGTGTCGAGCCTATAGAGGTTGTACATGTTGAAGAGGTCTTCAAAGTTGATGTCGAAGGTGTCCTGGTCGTTCTTCATGAAGAAATTGTAATCTCTTGGCACCTTGACCTTCCAATATTAGCAAAATATTTGTGGATCTCTAGACATCTTTAGGTAATCTTCATGTAGCGCCTTCATGTGCTCTGAAAGATTGTCCAACTCATCCTGCGAAGCAAGTCTTGACCAGGATAGAAAACTTCTATCTCTCGCCAGAGACCCATGCTTCGTGTAGATAATTTGGATAATGATGCTAAGAAGGATAAGGATTTCTTCATCTGCTTTTGCTCCTTTCTTTCCTTCTCGCCGGTGCCAGCCCGTCTCTTTTTGCTTTTCTTCCTCCTGTGTAGCGGCTCAAGACTCTTGCCTGCCGCCATCACGCTGCTTCCAGTGTTCCGGCTAGTGTGGTGGGAGAGATAATCTTCCCTCTAGGTTGATCCAGCGGGTCGCCTTGAGCCTTGGAGCGCATTTCTAGTGGATCATTGTTGGGTTCCTCCGGCGCCTCCGGGGACTGCAAAAACCGGCTCCATGTACTGGTCCCCGACAAGATGGTCTTCTAGGTCTTTGAACGACGGAGGTGTTTGGCTGAGGCCCAACGGAGATCGTCCGACTGATGGAGAGGGGTTGTTGGATGAGGGGGCCATGCGAGGAGAGGGGGCCGTGCGAGGACGAGGCCACCGCAGATAAAATAATTTGGCTCTTCGGCCACTGGATGAAGTAGTTCTTGCACTGCCCTAACTTGGTCAGTTCCGCTTCAGGGGGAACAGGGACTAACACATCACTGTAGTCATTGAGGACAAGGTCCACCTGCACCTTCGCATGATGCTCCCGCATAGAAACATAGTGCATGATTGCCCCCTCCGACATTGGGAAAACCTGGCCGTGCGCAGCCTTGACCTTCATGTCAGGAATTTGCACCGTGAGTGTGCATCTAGTGGCTTCCTATGAAATAGAGGATAGATGTGCCGTCCTCATTGGAGTCAGGACAATGAAATCATGATTTACTATAATGACTTGTTTAGTGGACGAAACTTACGGTGATGCTGTCGACGGGATTCAGCGAGTCGGGGCCGCCGTCCGAGGAGGATGCGCAACTACTCCATCCAGATGGCTGGCTATCGGGAAGCATGGTCGGACGGCCTTACGCTGCGAGCACTTGCATATGTACCCGCGTCTGATCCTGCACAATTTTCCATATACTTGGGTGGCGACCCTTTGGGGTTTAGGGGAAATACCCTGTCCTATTTAATGCCATCCCCGACGCCCTACTACATGGCCCCGATTCTCCAGTTTCTGTCGAGCTTTCGCCAAATCATTGGTTCCACCTCGGGCCGCTCGTGACAAAGTCCTGTGAGCTTCCAGGCTGCTAGCTCAGGTTTGTTTGCAAGTTATATACTTGATGAGAAGATAGCGTATTTGGATGCAACGTAATTAAGTAAGAAAAGACACTGAGTTGAGATGTTACCAGCTGGTTGGCCACCTCCTGGAGTTTCCTCAGACTCTATAATTGGTGACCCCGTCGCAGGGTCAGAGCTTGTGTGCGCCCTCATGTACTCCCTAGCGCGTGGCTCCCTGAGATGCGCGAAAAGATGTGCTTTCCCAGCCGGGGCTAGTTTGGTGTCCTCTCTGGCCCACTTTGGTCTCTTCCCTAGGTATCCACGGCTGCCGAGCTTGTGGTCTAATGTGTTCTTGGAGTGAAGCTCCTTCCCCCAGCGACTCTTCTCCTGGAATTCTGGACTCCTTATTTGAGCAACGAATTGCTCCCAGTCTTCCTTTTATATCTTCGACCATCTTTTACTAATTTTAATATCCCAATCGTCGTCCAGGAATTTCTATGCGTCGTATCGCCAAGTCTTCAGAGCCCTAGCCATGATGCGAAGGGCTTGCGCTTCGACTCTGTCCTTGTCGGCGGCAGGAATCTGGTACTTGTCCCACAGTTTCTTCAAGAGAGCATCTGTGGTCGACTTAGTCAAATGGCTAAACTCTTTGCATGTGATCTTAACTTGTTCATGGACTATGCACCCGCAAGCGTTGCTGAAGGTTGGGCAGCCTTATGTGGACTCGCTGGAACATCTTTGACGTCGTCGACTCGAGTGATGATATACGTCTTGTCTGGCAATTGGTTGCCTTTCTCCTTTTCTGAGACCTGGTCGGGGCCGTAGGCGCTACTTCCTCCTCGGGCGCCTCGTCCTCTTCAGAACCTGACTGAGAGCCAGAGTCATCGTTGGAGGAGCTGGAGTCCGAGGCAGGTTGGTCTTGGCCAGCTATGAAGGCCGCCTCGAGGGCATGTTCCTTGGCCAGCTTGGGGGCAGGTTCCTTAGCCACCTCGAAGGCAGGTTCCTTGGCCGGCTTGGAGGCAACTTGCTTGGGCGCCTCCAGGGTTGGGGTGTCGACCAGTGCCGCCACGTCGAGGGGGGCCGTGCTGTCATTAACAGGCTCTAGTTCTCGGGTCGGCGACCCAGCGGGAGCAGTACTGGCGGCCATTTTAGAACTGAGATGAATTCTTTGTGCTCTGTTCATTTGTTAATATCATTATTCTCAACTGTTCTAGTACGTAATTGATGAAGAGAATAAATCTCAAACATAATAGTGCTAAATTATCATACATATACAACAATTCTAGCATATGATATATAAATATCACACATATACAACAATTCCAGCATATATACACCAAAATTTCAGCATTCTCAATCTCAGCATATGATATACAAATATCTCAAGCTTTCTCAAACTCAGCATTCTCAATACCACACATATATAATAATTTCAGCATACAACATTCGAAGAAATTAAAAAAAAACCTTCTGCAGTGAAGAGGGAGGCAGACGGGGGACAGCCGGTGGAGAGGACGGGCTCTCGGTGCAGGCCGACGCTAAGCCGCACAGATACGGATACGGGGATTCGTCAATTCCTAAAAACACCAATACCACTTTCTTACCATTATGTTCAACTCCTTATTTAGTTCATATAAATAGTTACCGACTCCAGTGAGATGACAAATACTTAAGCTAACTTTTGATTCAATACCACTTTCTTACCATTATGTTAAACTGGTTATAGATTTAGATTCTTACTAGTTTTAGCATGTGTGCTAAGAAAACTATACCATAGTATTTCAGGAACTTCCAAGCAGATAACCGGTATAATGAGATAACCGGTATAATGAATTAAGAAGACTATACCAAACTAGGATCGACCGTATGTGACAAAATTGACTATCATTGATACATTTCTTTGCTACAACGTCTGACTTGGTCTTGGCATATTGAATTTTCTGAAGTCAAACAACCAAGACTCCATGAGCGATGAAAAATAGTACAGTTTCGTGGAGGCAAAACGCAATGCAAAGAGGCAGGTGAAACAAGACAGGTGGATCATATTGAGTTGACCAGTTCGAACAACTCAGATATAGTTTGGTGTAGATTAGAATTGTCTTATAAGGAGACTTAGTATGTATAAATGATATATCATCTAAGCCCAACAAGCTAGTTTATTAGACCAACCATAAAGTTGTTTAGGTAAACACAGCTCGCAAGTTGCAACCTTACAAACAACCGAATAAGCCTAAAATGTGATTTTATTAGACAAGCCATAAATGGCAATAGTACACATGTTTTTCTTTTCTCAACATGGTACTCATAAACCCAGTAAGCCTACCTAACAACGCTAAGAACAAAAGGATATAGCAACAATCATACCAAATTACAGGATAACCAAGTTGCGACAACTATTCAGCTCTAAACTCACCATAGGTTTGTCATAGAAGGAGAAATCTTGCATCCTCTTCAAAGCCTCGGTTGCTGATGGGGACGGCGGAGGGGGAGGGGGCGGCGGGGGCATCGGGGACGGAGGGGGTGGCGGAGGGAGCGGTGGGGACGTCGGGGCCGAAGGGGGCGACTGGAGGGCTGGGGCGGCGGCGCAACTTGGTTTTGGAGGGGGCGGCGGGTGCGTCGGGGACGGAGGGGACGGCGGAGGGGACGGCGGGGCGTCGGACTGGAGGGGGCAGCGGGGAGGCGGCGGGGGCATCGGGGTCGGAGGGGGCGGCGGGGGCGTCGAGGCCGGAGGGGGCGGCGGAGCAGCCTGGCGGCGTCGGGGCAGCGTGGGGGTCTCGCTGCTGGTTCGAATGAACGCGCGGGACTAGGTGAAATTTTCGCCAAGTCCCCGCGCGTGGCTTATATACGATGTGGCTTACCACTGACGGGCGCCCAGTTTCGGCCCGTCAGTGGAGATGCACCCGTCAGTGGAGAGGTATCTTCACTGACGGGCTCAGTGAAGGGGGGAGGTTCGTTAGGGTTAGGGTGGGTTACCACTGACGGGCTCCTGGTTTTCGCCCGTCAATGGAGGGTGGGTTTCGTTTAGTTTTAGGTTTTTAGGATTAGGGTTATGTTAGGATTAGGGTTTTGGGTTTAGGGTTTTAGGGTTTTTTGGGTTTTTGGGTTAGGTTTTAGGGTTATGTCATCTTTTAGCGCGGGTTAGGGTTTGTCGTTTAGCGCGAGTCAACAGTATTACACATACACACGTACACACGTACGGTACATACAATATGAAATCATTCAAACCAAGACATTATTATACATACACACATAGCTCGCTAGGTTTCGTCGTCTTTGACGATCTTCTCATGAATAGTGATTTTCTTGGTGGTATACGTTAGTCCTTCGGCGTGACTGCGTCTTATGTAGGGCTCAGCATCCTTAGTAGCTTTGCTCCTTTTGGTAGGGCGTTTATCAGCAGCTTCTGGCTCGGAGTCCGGGTCGTCGAATTGGTCATAGTCCTCTTCGTCAACTACACCATCGACTCCGACAATACTCTTTTCCCTTTTCTAACGACATGGCGCTTCTTTGCCTTTGGGTCTTTTATGTAGAAGACTTGCGAGATTTGTTTAGCTAATACCCATGGCTCATCTTTGGCACTGATTGCTTTGACTTATGTTGAGTCAATAGATGTCGGGGGAGGTAAAGTCACGGTAGTGAATTTGTCATCGTCGATATGGACATTTTTCGCCCATGTGACACGAAACATGGGGATCTTTGTGACGGTTTAGTCCAGTTCCCAAATCTCTTCGATAACAACGTAGTATATGTCCTTACGATTACCGGTTTTAGCCTCCATCGTCACCCCACTGTTCTGATACGTACTTTTCCTGGCTTGAGCCTCCGTATAGAATGTGTATCCATTGATATCATATGCTTGAAATGTCAGGACCTTGCTCGCAGGTTCTTGTGACAACATTTTGACCGTCTCTTCTTCATCAATTGTCGGAGGCCTTTCATACGAGTAGTTCGTTAGCCAGTTTGCGAACTTTGCATTGTGCTCTTTCGAGAGCCACGCTTCTCCCTTTTTAGGTTTTCTTCTTTACCTTTACCATGTGCATTCAAAGATAGGGATGCACCACAGTCAGGTGTTGCAACACCACGAGATGTGCTCTGTCGTAGTCATCTGATCTATTCGGTACTGAATTATAGACATGTAAAGGCTTTTGTCCGCATGCATGGCCTTCACCATCGAGCCTACCCGTGTGGCGTGAAACAGGAACACCTATAGACTTTTGATCAGCCAAGTAATCCGTGCAGAACTCGACACATTCTTCGGCAACATAGCCTTGGATGATACTACCTTCCGGTTGTGACCTGTTACGAACGTAGCGCTTCACAACCCCATTGTACCTTTCCAAGGGGTACATGTTGTGTAGGAACACGGGACCTAGGTCCAGTATCTCCGGGACGATATGGATCATGAGATGTACCATGATATCGAAGAATGCTGGAGGGAAGTACATCTCAAGTTTGCATAGTATGATAATGATCTCCTGCAGTTTATGGCAACGCGTAACCGAGATCGACTTCTGAGATATCGTGTTGAAAAAGTTACAAAGATTCAAGATTGTCTTGCGGACCTCTGGCTCCATGAGACCTCTAATTGCGACAGGAAGTATCTGCATGATCATCACATGACAATCATGAGACTTCATACCAATTACTTCGCGAGTCTTCATGTCAACTATTCTCCCGATCTTTGCTAAGTAACCGGAAGAAATTTTGACACCTTGGAGGCACTCCAAAAATCTAACGATCTCTTTTTTGCTCAGAGTGTAACAAGCAGCGGGATAGTCCGTCTTGATTCTGACTGCACCCGTGCCCAACTTGGTCGTTTGCGTGGTTGCCCATAGCTTCTTTCTTATATCCAAGTATTCCATGTCAGCTCGTGCCTTCGGTCCATCTTTTGTCTTGTCTAACATGTTGAGCAGGATACCAAGTAAGCTGTCGTACACATTTTTTTCAACATGCATGACATCTATGCTGTGACGTGTGCTTAAGAATCTCTAGTAAGGCAAATCCCAAAATACGGATTTCCTTTTCCAGACGCCGTCCTGCATGGGAATAGGCGGTTGTGTCTTACCCGGCGTAACAACGCTTTTAGATTGAAATATTTTTCTTGGTACGCGTCCCAGACCTGGGCCCCTGGTTCCCATAGTGTAGCTAGTTCTTCGAACAACAGTTGTTGATACACGTTCAGATCGTTCCCAGGTTGTCTTGGCCCTTGAATGAGAATAGAGAGGTGTGTATACTTTCGCTTCATGCACAGCCATGGAGGAAGATTGTACATCCATAGAACCACGGGCCAAGTACTATGTCTGCTGCTCATGTTGCCGAACGGATTGATTCCATCCGTACTCATACCAAACCTGATATTCCTTGGATCTTTTCCGAAATCATCGTATTGGGCGTCGATTGCCCGCCACTGCGAAGCATCAGCAGGGTGTCTCATCACGCCATCATCAGTTTTTCGCCCCTCGGCGTGCCAACGTATTAGCATTGCCTCCTTATTAGCGAATAAACGTTTCAAACGGGGAAGGAGTGAAAATTTTGTTGTTTATTCTTGAATTAATTAAAGCTTAATTAGAATTTCACAAATTAGACCAGAGTTAATTTAAATTAATCCAACTTGAATTGGATTGGCTTTTCAATTAGGAATATGTCTCCTGGAGTTTTTCTCATAACTTTCAGAGTTCGTTTGGTATTTAATCAAGCTCGGCTGTTTTTATTATTATTATTTTGGTTTTCTCCTTCTCTCTTTGACCATGCCGTCCCGGCCCATCTCCACTCGGTGCCCCGCCGCCTCATCCCTCCCTTGGGTAGCCACCCCGGCCAGTACTGCATAACACAGAATGCGTCGCTACCCTTTTCCATTCGGAATTGGAGCCAAATATCTTTTCCTCACCAAATACCCCCACACCCCTCCACCTCTTCCCCATTCCCCCACACTCTTTTCCCACGAAACCCTAGCCCCCACACCCTCCAAATAGCCCCCACCCCTTTTTGCCTCCTGTGCAGTTTCTAAACGGCACATATCGCCTCAGTATTTTCCCATTCCCGTCGCCTCAGACATCTTTTGGAAAATCCCTTTAGTTGGATTGTGTATACCATTTCTCTCTACCTCTCTGCAAAATTTCGTGAAGATCCAACGGTGCAGTCACTGGGAAATCTCCTAATACTAACGTGCTGTTTGCACCCAGATTTTCTGCACATGCATCTAGATTGGAATGACCCCCTCATCAGCTCGGACCTCCGTTTCAAGATCCATTCAGTGAGATCTTGGGAAATGTTGTCAAGATCGTCTCTACAAAATTTGAAGGCAATCCAACGATCCAATCTCTGGGCAATCAAGTTTCTTCATGTTGCTATTCGTGTGTAGATTTGTCTGTGCGAATGGTACAGCGGCATTATCACCACTTTCCCCGTTGATCCGTTGAGTCTTTGAAGAATACCTTTGGTGAAGTTGTGCCTTAGATATCTATGAACATCTCTATAAATTTTCCCTTCATCCATGTAGCCTTTTGTCGGGAATTGATCCATCTCCGACGTGCTATCCGCGGATGTCTAGATTCAATCTGCAGAACATCTAACTTGTCTGATCTTTTCCCGTTGACTTGGTAAGAATTCTCCAAAACCCTTTGGTAGGATTGTACCTCTGTGTGTCTAGTTTCTAACCCAATTGGTGGATTGTGATTTCGTTGAGCGAGCATCACGCAGCATCAAAAATCCTCCGGTTTGTCCAGAACCAATCTATGTTCAATTCCGACTGTTTCGTGTTGCGAATGTCGCCACCACCCATATAGTTAATCTCCTATCATCTTGTGGTACATTATGCCATATTTTTCCATCATTAATCTCTATCCAAAATCACCCGCATCACCATATGTTCATCTCTAATGTTTTCATTATTGTTTGATTACTAAATTAAGTAACATGTTACGTTAGCCTTTAGTTTCATATAGTTATATGTATGATTGTTTTATATTTCTTTCTTTCCTTTTATATGATGTTCATGCTTAAGAGGATCAATTATGTTTAGTTGATTAATAGGTGTATCCATGTCCATATAGCAACATGTTGCATGTTTACATAATTGAATATAACATGCATATATGCAAATAGTTCTATTTTAATAGCCATTAGACATGAGTTAGTTCGACATGTTAGTTTAATCTTGTTTGTATCATGAATAAAGTTGTTTATGTTTAACCAGGTTCATGTTGCATGATCAGATGTGTGTACACATACAGTGTGTGATGCATATGTATAACAAAACATAATATTTGCAAATAACCTATAATAATATAAGCATAATCTTTGTTAAATTTATATTAATATGACCTATTCCATGTTAGTTAATCCTTGTATAATGTATGCCTATTAGCACTCACCGGATTGTTATTGCACGTGGCACATGATTGCTCATTAGCATGTTAATGTCTTTAACCACACGTGATGAATGTTTAATAAACACGTTAGGATCATCATGTCACCATGTGTAGGTAGCATGATAAGATATATGTGTAGAATTAAATGGGATGACATGATGTTATGCAATAATGTAAAGTTTACTACATATGTAGTTATGGTTGCATGATGTATATTGTATGGTGGTATGTGCATATATTCTTATAGTTTAACTCATGTTTATTTAAGGATTGCTATACAATAATTGGTCATGTTATTAACCTCTGTTTATAATATGGTTAAGATTACGCTCATAGTCCATATTTGTGTAATGCATCTCATAAGGCTTGCATATAAAGTATTGTAATATATGTATACGCATACATACATAGCACATTCCATGTTTCAGATAATAATTTACTGGGAATTGGTTTAGCACATTATTATACTCCTGTTTCTAGTTTAATTATTTGTTTAAACACAGTTAAGTTGTAAGTTCATCATGATTTGGTATTGCATAATCATGTAGTTACATATAGTTATATGTACGTATATATATAATTGGACTTAATATTGTTGACAATCTACATGTTGGAATAATAATCCCTTACTGAATTATTATTATTTAATCATATCGTATGATAGTTGATGGACATATAATATGTATGTACTAGTATGCATAGCTTGATATCTTATGTTACACTTCCATAAGATGGTGTATACTCACACATACATGGTTAACCTTTAGGTATCGATTATAATATATGCATATATGTTGCTAATAATCATTCTTTACTAAAATACTGTTACTGTTATGTGTAGTATGTGTAGGTTGATTGCTGCATTATATACACACAATAGCATGAGTAGAGTTAATGTTATGTCATAGATTACATATATGTATGATGCATGTGATGTAGATGCTAGTTGTTATTTGGTCTTATAGTTTAATCACCGTTTGCATTATTAATGATTGTTATTAGATTGTAACTGCACGATTATATGTTTGGTGCTATGCTATGCCTTGCCTAATTTCTATTTCATGTCTAGTCTATCTAGTTTGTTACATGATGTCTAATTACATGTTGCATGGTAGTTCATATAGATTGTCATGTCGTCTATTATCATTTCCAATCGACTAGCATGCCAGGACTTTGCTTGTGTACTAGTACGATAGGTTATGCTTATTTTACTAGTATGTCGGGTTTCCATGTTTAATCATATGGTTGTGCTATTGTTGTCATCAACCATATCCTGTTCCCAGTTGCACATCTTTCCCTATCTCGCATATGGATTAACTTGAGTCATTTGACATGCAAATTCTATCCTTTTTCTAGAATGATCTGATCCGGAAGATCATCTTTCGAGTACATGTACTCTATCTGGTTGAGATATATAATCTCACACCTTCCTAGTTGTCTTTCGACAATCCTATCCCTTCACCCTTATCCTTTGACACCTATCCGACCTTGCTAGCCCTATTCTTTTCGTATTTCCATTTGATATTTAATTTGGAGTTATATTCATTTGCTTTGCACTTTATTGCCATTGCAACGAATAGGAAGTAATGACGTTGGATAAGAACAAGTCCTGTAGAGGAAGACCAACTTGTCCACGAAGGCATGCCCCCTCTTCTTGATCATGTTGATCCTATATTTTCAAAGTCATTATATTTTATTGTTTATAAACATGCATGCTGTTTTATTTCAGTAGCTCGCGTGTCGATTGACACACCATGACCTTTCCGCTTGTCGCCTGTTTACTTGATACCCTTAGATTAATATGTTATTATTTCTGAATAGAGTAGAGAAATGCTTAGCCATGCTTAAATATATCCTTAGCATGTTTTGATTTGCCTCTTTGGAGGAATGATTTTTGGATCGATGATCCTTGATATTGAAACTTGTTGTTGAGCTTGCTGAGCTAGGGCAGATGCCCGTTGTTTTCTCTCTCTCTAGTCTTCCAAATTCTACTCTGGGTGAAACTTACCATCTAAAATGGTGCGGGCGACAGCTGAATCAATGTTGAAGGAGCATATGGTTGTCCTACCCGCAAAAGGCCGGTTTAAAGGAACCATTGGTCGTCCGTACCGCTTAAGGCTGAAGTCTTGAAGTTGGAGAATTGTGACAACAGTACAACCACATGCTATATGGGCACTAGTTTGGTAAAGTAGGTTAGTCAACCTTTGGTGCCGATGTTGCTGTACCGCAGAAGGGGTGGACGTAGCTACGAGGACCCTCGGCACAGATGGGGGGACTAGAGTGTGGGGATGTACTCTCAACTCCGGGCCAGACCCAGTGGGCATGTCACACCTTAGGGGGATCTAGCTAAAAGACCTCATCACGGTCACCCTGCCAACACACCGATGGGCGTGTGTACAAGCCTGCGCAGCTTGGCATAAGGGGATGATCGTGTCATGTGGGTAAAGTGTACAAACTCTGCAGAGTAATAAAACTAATCGATTAGCCGTGTCCACGGTTATGAACAGCACATGACTCATTCTTGATGAAAAGGACCTGTCTTTCTCCCCCTTGCTAATTCCCTCTACCTCAGTTCTGGAAATGTGAAAAGGTGGTTGGAAACTATGGATGAGTTTAGGCCAGATGCCTTACTCGCATGTGTTGATCGTGAACCCTCACATTTATGAGAAACACCCCTGATAATAAAACTGGTTTTCATCAAAATGATGCTTTCGAAATTACTGTACTATTACAATCAAAGCTGCTTTTATGCAAAAGAGCCATAAAACCCTTCCTTTGCTTAAGCCTGCACGTAGTCGTAGGTTTGCTAATGAGGGGGCATGCTGGGTACGTGAAGTACTCATCGAGCATGTTGTTTGTTGGACGTGTTCAGATATCTATGAGGACGATAAAGACTATGAGGTATCTTCTATGTCAATGCTGAGGTTTAGGTCACGTGGCCTCCGTCGACTGCCTGTGGTTGAGATGGAGACATCTACGCTTTATTTTTCCGCTGTGTTTCTGAATGGTAAGGGACATAAGTCCTAGTTACTTTATTTAGTCATATCGCTGCTATAACTCAATTGTTTATGTTTCTAAAATGTTTCGTGATGTGTGCAGTGATATCAATTCTCCTGTGTTCATCAGCTTGATCCTGGACTAATGAGGAGATACACAAGGAGGGTCTGGACGTTAAGTCCGGATCCTCACATCATCGGCTTGGTTTCAACCCCGCTTGAATCTGGATGTGTTGCACGTAGGACACTTATACAGCTTCTCGTGCTCCTTGCGGTAAATAAAGCAGTCATTCAGACACGAATGGAACCTCTGCACGTCCAATCCAAGAGGGCAGACAACCTTCTTGGCTTCATCGGTGCTCGTAGGCAACAAGTTGTTTTCAGAAAAAAATTTGCAAGATAAGTCAATGTCTCATCGAAGCCTTCGTCCGGACAATTATGGGCTGCCTTGATCCTCAGAAGCTCCAGCTTGACCGACAGACGCGTGTGCTCTGGATCGAAACCGGTATACAACGGGGTTTGCGAGTCTTCAACTAGTCTCGTAAACTTAGCAGCCTCTCTTTCATTCTTAGGATCTATGACCACCTGCTCCACCATGTGAACGTCGTGCACCATATCGGCCAAATTGTTCCCCGTTTCTTCTTCGGCGTCAGATTCGAAACTCCCCTCGTCTTCTTTGTCCTCTCCATGTTCGGCATCTTGCTGTAACAATTGATCTTCCTCCTCCTCACCGTGACATATCCAACGTGTATAACCTGACATGAAACCCTTAAGCGCCAGGTGTACGGTCACCCTCCCTCTCATATCGAACATTACCAAATTTTTGCAATCGCAACACAGACAACAAATCTTCGTGCCACCTTTTCTCCTCATATCTCGCTCGGCGACATCAAGAAACTCATTCAAAGCCATAGCCCAACTCTCTGTCGCCCGGTTGTCGTACATCCAACTGCGATCCATCGATCGATCCCTACAACACGAAACTAATCAGTTCGACGAAAAAGAACAAAACACTAGGCCTCGGCTCGATAACCGAAAATCACATAGCAACTGTCGTCTCGGCTCGATGGCCGGCAATCACATCAAATACATATACAAGATGAAAAGAACACTTTTGTATCTCATTCATCCAAAGAGAGCATTATTACCGAGCGCTAGCGATCTTTTCGGCGAGGGAATGGAACTCCGGGGAGGAAAGAGAGATCCATAGAGAGAGTGAGAGGAGGAGGGAGAGATGAAAGATCTTGTTGGGTTGGACAGAGAGATTTAGAAATAGGTGAAGAAAGGGGAGGGTTTGGGAAGGAAAAGAGATCTAGATCTAGAGAGATCTTGTTGAGTTTAGGGAGGAAGAAAGGAGGGAGAGGAGGAGGGTTGGGGAGAGTGGAGTGTTTGTGGGTTGGGGGCGGCGGCGGCGGCTGCATATGGGGCGGTGGCGGCGCTCGCTGCTGGCCAGTGGGCGCGCGAGCACTGGCCAGCAGCGAGCGCCGCCTCTGGTTTTATATAGCCAGGTTACCACTGACAGTCACATATAAAGCACCCGTCAGTGGTTCTGTGCACCGGTCCAGTCAGCCCTGGACCTAACATCGCTGACGGACAGGCACAGTGCCCGTCAGTGGAGACTGCCTCTCCGCTGACGGGAACTTTAGTACCGCCCGTCAGTGAAAAGAACACGTCATCTCTGGCACCCTTGGTGCATCTCCACTTACGGGCGACTTAGTGGCCTGTCAGTGGAGGTCCTCACGTCCAGCCTAGCTATCTTCTTTGTTGACGGGCGGATAGGCGTCCGTCAGCGGGGAGCCCTCCAACGACGGTCCAGTGTGTGCCTGTTAGTGGAGGTCGTTCAGCAGAGGGCCAAACCGCAGTAGTGACTTTCTGAACTAGTATATGTTGAGCAGCCACCTAGTTTTGAAGATGCTAAGAAACCACATCATGTCTACAAATTGCACAAAGCACTTTATGGTCTAAAACAAGCACCTAGAGCATGGTATGATACACTGAAAGAATTTCTGATCAAAAATGGATTTAAAATGGGCTTAGTAGACACAACTCTATTCACTAAGAAAAATGGAAAGACTTATTTGTGTGCCAAATTTATGTCGATGACATAATATTTGGTAGTACTAACCGTTCAATGAGTGATGAGTTTAGCAAGATGATGACCAAGAGGTTTGAGATGTCTTTGGATGGAGAACTCAAGTACTTCCTAGGACTTCAAATCAAGCAACTTAGGAAGGGACATTCATCTCACAAGAAAAGTTCACCAAGGACATCATCACCAAGTTTGGCATGAAGGATGCAAAGCCTATTCACACTCCCATGCAAACTAATGGTCATCTGGACTTAAACATTGAAGGTAAATCTGTTGATCAGAAAGAATTTCAGATCCATGATAGGTTCTTTGTTATATTATGTGCATCTAGGCCAGATATTATGTTGAGTGTATGCATGTGTGCTAGATTCCAAGCTAACCCTAAGGACTGTCACAGAGTGGCAGTACGCAGGATTCTGAGATATTTAATTCAAACTTCAGGGTTTGGTTTGTGGTACCCCAAAGGTGCAAACTTTTGAGCTAGTTGGCTATTCTGATAGTGACTATGCAGGGTGTAAGGTTGACCGAAAAAGCACCTCAGGTACTTGTCAATTCCTAGGGCACTCCCTGGTGTCCTGGTCATCCAAGAAACAAAACTCAGTAGCCCTTTCCACTGCAGAAGCTGAGTATATAGCTGCTGGTAGTTGTTGTGCTCAATTATTATGGATGAGGCAGACCTTGAAAGATTTCAACATATCTTTTAATCAAGTACCCCTCTTCTGTGATAATGAAAGTGCAATCAAGTTAGCCAACAACCCAGTACACCACCAAAGATCCAAACACATAGAAGTGAGACACCACTTCCTTAGAGATCATGTGGAGAAAGGAGATATACAGCTATGCCATGTAAGGACTAAAAAACAATTAGCTGATATTTTCACCAAGCCTTTAGATGAGACTAGGTTCTGTGCTCTGAGGAGTGAATTGAATATCATTGATGTCTCAAACTTGCTATAAAAGGTTTGCTTGGTGTCTAGCTCATATGTTCATACTGTTTATGCTATCTGTGTTTTTCATCTGTGTCACCTACCTGTGTTACAGGTATGCTTTGAGTTGAGAGTTTTCGATGAGCTGTTTATGCACATCTTGTGTGTGCATGTTTTCAATCCTATCTGGGTTTTCTAAATCAACTCTTGTCAGTTTTAGCTTTGCTTGTTTGATTTTCTGGCAAACTGACATTGAGAAGATTTCATAAGGACCCTCTGATAGTGCTCTTGTGCTTTCTCTCTTATCAAATTCTCTCTATCCTGGTGCTCCAAATGAAAAACTTGTCACCTGAGTCATCCATCTGTGTCTCAGGTGAATTCCTTTGAATTCCATAGGTCACAGGGTATCTTTTAACTCACCTGTGTCACAGGTCATCTAGTCAGCTGTGACACAGCCACTTTAAAAACCCTTCGGCCTATATAAAGGGACTCGCGTTTCCAGAAAATCCTGTTCGACCACAGAAACCCCAAACTTCCGCTGAGCGCCAATTTTCAAGAGTTTTCGTCGAAATCGCGGTTTCCGTCCCACCAAAGATTTTCAACTCATCAGAGAAGCTTTCCGAGGCGCTTCAACATCGTTTCATCCGCGCCTTGCAAAGTTTTCGATCAAAGTAAGCATCAGCCAACCCCTTCTTGTGTTAAACCTAGCTTCATGTCAATGCAATCGCTCAAGAACTTAATCCAGTAGCGCATTGTCCTTAATTAGGGTTGGTTCTGCTTTGTTTAGCTTTCTGAACACATCTAGCTCGAAACCTAGGGGCAAAATCTTGTTAAACCCTAGTTTTCATGAATCTGCCTTCTGCCTCCGTGCGTAGCTGTGTCACCGCTATGGTCTCACCTGTCACACAGGTATGCCTATTCAACGGGCAGAGATCGTTAGTTTGGCTCTAAGTCCTCACCTGTGTCACCTTGTCCTCACACAGGTGGCCAACACAGCTACTATCTTCTGCATTTGGGAGCACCTCTTTCCTTATTCTTCCTCATCTTTCTCGTTTCTACAGATGTCTTCAGGTTCAGAAAGAGAGGATAGTGGTCTCAAATGGTCAGATCCCGAAGAGTCAAGCAGAGAGATGATTATCTCAGACTCTGATCAAGAGAGAGAGAGGCTGAGGCAGAGAGAAGAAGCTCTTCAGAGAAGAAGAGCTCAGCAGAAAGCTTACAGGCAAAGAAAAGCTGCTGAGAAGAAAGCTGCTGCTGCAGCATCTAAAGCTGGTCAGTCCAGTTCAGCACAGCCAGTCTTATCCAAGAGGACAAGATCCTCATCAGATGCTGGTCAGTATCTTTGAGCAAGTCAGCTGCTAAGAAGCCCAGGCAAGCTGTAAGGAAGGTCAAGACAACCTCTGTTGCAAAATGTAGTGCTGCCAAGGGGCACTCTATCTATCCAAGAGGCTCAGGCTGAGGAAGTTGATCCTTCTATCCAAGAAGCCATCATTGAAAATGACAAGGTCATTCTAGAAGAGATGGACAATCTTTCAGAACAGATCCTGCAGAAACAGATGAAAGGGTGAAGAAGCAACTTCTTGAGCTGTTCTCTGCTAAGAATCTTCAACTGTCAGTACACTCTAGGCCAATATCTTGTGCTATCCCAGAGCCAACAGATGAAGATAAGGTTCTTTTGAGAGAAATTGTAGATTTGCATTTTCAGATGCAGGCAGCCACCTCAGCATCTGCCAAGAATGTTTTGAAACAGCTAATCCTTGAGAAGCAGAAAATGTTCTCTTACAACTCTCAACCAGCTTCAGCATCAAAACCCATTGAGGTTCGCAGTTCTGATGCCAGGGATCATCATCTTCTTCAATAGATGTCTGAACTGATGCTACAATGAGAAATGTCCCCACAGGACCTGCTAGGAACGCTCTGAAGGAACAACTCAGAATCAAGCGACAATTGCTGTCTCCTGAGCTCAGAAAAGAATCTGATGAAGCCATGCTCAAACGCAGTTTCACACGAAGGAGATCTGCAACTGTAGTAATCTCTGATGAGCCTCAAGCCCAGAAGCAGTCAGATGCAGAGGTTGCAATCATCTCTGAAACCTCACAGAGCTCCAAACCATCGATGAAAGAACAGCTGGTTCAACAACAGGAGACTCTGAAGGAGTTAAAGAAGGAGATGTCACCACCTGTGGCACAGGTGGCTGACACAGCTAAAGCAAGCTATGCACACCTATCAAAGAAAAAGGAAGAAGAGTTCCAGCTCAATCAGTACTGAGACTCTTCATCTTTGGATGTGCATAGACCAATATCCCCTTCACAGTTCCTGGTTTCTGAGACAGAGGAACAAGCTGCAGAAAAGGCCCTTGCGCCCTCTTCATCACCCAAGGCTGGGACAGATAAGCCTTCAGAAGCTGTTCAGACTTCATCTCCACAGCTGTCCCAACCAGCTGTGCCTCAGGCAGCAGATGCCCCAGTGCAAGCTGCGCAACTGCCTTTGCCATCAGTGTCACAGCCAGTTGACACCGAGGTCACTTCACCTGTTGCTCATCCCTCACAGTCCCCACCTGTGGCACAGGCCAGTGACCCAGCTGTAGCAGAAGAAAGCTCTGAAAGCTCATCAGATGATGGCAGGGGTGTTTCAGTGACCCCTCCAAGAGCAAGGGAGCCTCGATCAGACTTTGACAAAGAATATATAGCTGAAGAACCATCCTCCAGCTCAGAGTCAGAACAAGAGGCAGCAGCAGAGTCAGAACCAGAAGTAGCAGCAGAGGCAGAGCAAGAGGACAGTTCTCCAGAAAATTTGAGGATGAGGAGGACTTGGAGTCAAAATACAGCTATGTATTCTCCTATGCTCTGAGAACTGAGCAAGGGCAGATGGAGTTCCTGCCAAGATCTGCTTGGAAGAAGCTACCACTAGTGCAGAACCCCCTTATTAGTGGCGTGCCCAAAAGCCTATTAGTGGCGTGCCTAGGGCACGCCACTAGTATCACGCCACTGGTAATTGTTACTAGTGGCGTGGCCCCAGCATGCCACTAGTAAACATTACTAGTGGCGTGCCCTGAAATGCCCACGCCACTAATAGATATGTCTATTAGTGGCATGCCCCCAGAGGGCCACGCCACTAGTATGTTTTTGCAGCCGCAGGACAGCCTATTAGTGGCGTGTGGGTTTGGCATATTAGTGGCGTGCAGAGCAAACGCCACTGCTGTAAGTTGTTACGAGCGACGTGCCCTGTTGTGCACACGCCACTAGTACATATTTTACATACCAGTGGTGTGTCCATACCTATGCACGCCACTAGTACATATTTTAGGATTTAAAAAAATTAGCACGATTAGAAAATACAGTCATACAACATCCATACACCAGTCCATACAGGAGTCCATACAGTCATTTGCATAAATTGCATTTACATATGAAAAATGTTCTCCTAATTCAACTACTCGATATGGATACAACACAAATTTGATCAACAAATAATCCAGATCTTTACAAAGGGACGAGAGAGGGAGATCATTGTGGTGGTGCTGTTGCAGGAGCACGGTGGCGGCGGTGGACGGTGGAGAGGCATCGTCGAGCTTGAGGTGGAGAGGAGGGCACGAGGTGGTCGAAGTCGACCTCGCTGTCTGCTTGGATCTGTGGCGGTTGGTGGTGGCCAGATCCGTCGATGATGGAAGTGGCCATCCACGGGACGGCGAGGATGATGAGGGCCAGGAGCGCACGTCCACGTCGGTGCTCCGCGCGTGGCGAAGGAGCCCATCGGTGACCTGGTCGTGGCGGAGGACCCCGTCGACGTCATGTTCATGGCGAAGGAGCCCGTCTGCGACCCACACAGCGAGCTCCGGATGATGGCGTCGAGGAGGAGCGGGTGCCATATCCGCTGACGCCGTGGTGTTCCGCGCCGACGAGCCAGCTACGACGCCTCTTGGCTCCGCCCGCCGCCGCCACACGCGCTCCTCGTGTTGGGGCTGGATCGGAGGAGCTAGGTGGAGTTGGGGGCTAGATCGGGGGCCTCTCGTGTGGGGGGGCTAGGTCGGAGGAGGTGAAGTCGGGGCGCTGGATCGGAGGAGCTAGGTGGAGGGGGCGCTGGATCGGGACGGAGAATAGAAGGGAAAGGGGACGCTGGATCGGGGTGGAAAAGAGAAGGGAAAGGGGGTGACGGCTGGGTGTGGTAGAGATTAGGGTTTGGTGGTATTTTATACGGGAAATGGTGATGTTACTAGTGGCGTACGAGATTAAGGGCACGCCACTAGTGTGTCTACTACTAGTGGCGTGTGGCCCTACAGGCACACCACAGGTATTTTGCATATTACGTGTCCTGCGCGTGGTTATATGGGCTATGTTATTAGTGGCGTGCTGATGTGGAGGCACGCCACTAGTAATATTTTGGGGTTTTAAGGTATTTAGGCTATTTTTAGGGTTTTAGGTGTAGGATTATGTTCCAACTTTTTATACATTGAATATAGATCATTTAAAGTTTCATGTAAAAAGTTCGCATTTTTTAGAGTTAGTTTTCTATTTTTAGGGCATTAAATGTATTTCTAGGTATTTAAAGGATATAATTTAAATTTGAACTACAAGTACATTAAAAAATGCCAACATATGCCAAATCTGTTCAGGTTTGAGCCAGTTCCAAATGAAGTGAGAAGAAATTCTATCCAAGGAATTTCTCCTTCCCTGCAAATGCTCCAGCAGATCATGTCTATTTCAAGGGCATTACAATCACTGCAAAGCATCTTGTAAAGATCCTCAATGTTATAATTCAACCCAAAGGAGGAAACACAATGCAGTCTATTCTTCTGTTTGGCAAGTGCTGGTCCACATAGCGAAGAATCAACATTTTGATATTGCTAGATTTATTTTTCATGAAATAGATGCAGTGCAGAAAGACAAGAAAGCAAAGTTGAGGTATGGCTCATACATCATGCACATGATTCTTCAGAGGACAGGTCTTCCTGAGTCAGAGTTTGATATTTCTATCAAGACATCCAATACTCAGCTCAGACCTCAAACTGATGACAATCCAGATGAAGTTTTTGTTCCTGCTCTCTTTGGAGATATTTCAGATACAGCTGTGCCAGACCCCAGTGACACAGCTATTCCAACAGCAACTCAGATGCCACCTCAAGATCACAGCTCTCATCACCAAGTACCCACCGGTGTCACAGCTGATATTCCTGCAGCTGACCCAGTTGAGCTGGTATCTGTGACACAGGTAGCCGATGATGCCTCTCTCTCTACCTCTCTGATGTCTCAAACAGCTGCCAGAGCTTACCAAAACAAGGTCATGCCTACTCAGTTTGCTGCTCTGCGCAAAGAGAATCTCCAGCTCCGAGAAGAAGTAACCAGTCTGCACACCAAGGTTGATCAAATGCAGACTCAACTCTCAGAGATTCTTCAGCTTTTAAGATCCAAGCCAACCTGAAGCTTCTTTTCCCTTAACCCCTTTCTGGTGTCTTAGTGGCAAAGGGGGAGAGATGCGAGGGGAGAGGTGCAGAAGAAGAGCTTTCTTTGTATAAGGGAGAGTGGAGAGTTTTGCTGTGTATCAAGACTTGTTCTTATTCTGATTTCTTATGTCTTGAGCACACTTGTCTCTTCTGAAATGATGCAGTTCTCTTTGTATTCTGATCTATGCCATTATGTCATGTTCATGGGCTGATATGTGGTTTTGCTCTGATTTGATTCATGCTATGATTCTTCACACATATTATGCTTCATATATATATGCTTGCTCTGAACATAACTCATGTTAAATGAATACTCAGAACATGCTTTAAAAGAAACTCTAAATGCTGCGTCATTATCAACTCAGTTCAGTCTATTAATCATGATTCATTTATTGCTCTGAACTGATGAAATGTTAGTTGTGAGAATATACTACTCAAGTTTTAAATTCAGATCTGTGCATTTGCATTCCAAAAGCAAATCTTTTATGCACAGCTTCAGGGGGAAGTATATTCTAACAACCTGCACATGTGTTACTCATTCATATCTTTAATTGACATTTGTGAATGGGTTGCCACTAACCACCAAAAAGGGGGAGATTGAAAGAGCATCTATGCCCCTAAAGTGGTTTTGATGGTTAATGGCAACCTAAACTGGAATCTAATGTTTACAATGAGTGTAAGCAGGATGAGTAGGTTCCAGGAAGAGGATTCATCCAGGAAAGGATGACCACCCAAAAGTACAAAGGTGGTTTCCAGGACAAGGAGATAGCTGCGCTAGGCAGCTGTGCCACAGCTGTGAAGAAGCCAGTGCTGTGCAAGGAGTTGCAAAGCAAAGTGATGGTGGCTTGATGCGTCAAGGGCCGTGACTACAGTTGGGTGGAAGCTGAAGCCTAGGTTTGCTAGTTTTCTTGAGTCCTTAGGAAACACTCGTACTATCAAAGGGATGAAGTAGCAATGATTTTTGGAGGTTCTTTTGCTCAATGCTCAGAGTGTTGGACAGCGGCACTGATGCCTTGAGGTCAGTGGCCCTGTAACAATAGTTTTGCACAAGTGTGAAACTGGGATTGTGCTAGCACACTGCTGTGCTAGCTTCCTAAAACCCTAGAGCCAAAGTTACCTGTGTGGCACAGCTGTGTCACAGGTGAACAACCGCTCTATGACTCAGGTACATCTCTGTGCCAGGGGAGAGCTTGTAAATGCTAAGAGAACTGCACTGCGATAGTCTGTCTGCCGAGTCAGAAGACTGTTGGAGGTTCTCTCCTGAGTAGGCATCAGAGTTAGTGTGTGCGCTGAGGGCATGTAATATGCCAGGATCGGGCTGAGTAGTGAGGCTACGTCAGTCAGGGTTTCACCTGTGTCAGCCCTCGGTGACATAGGTGTCGGTCTGCCTGAACCGGTTATCATTGTGCGTTGTGATTAGCTGTGTCACCGGTGAGTCACTTAATCATACGTGGCATGAGTGTAACGGTCAGGTGCCTGTGGACTCTATATATAGGGGACCAGGGGAGGTCTTAGACCTCAACCTTTGCGTAACCTTTGCCAAAACTTTGCAATCCATTTCAACCATTGCAAACCTCTTTTGTCCTGAACAGAAGCAAACCTTCCTAACTCTGAGTTCAAGTGAGAGTTAGAGCTTTGAGCAGAAAGCACTGGTTCCTCCAAGAGTTGATTGTTGAAGATTCTTTCTTGGAGTGTCTACTCCTAGACGGGTGTAGGAGTTGCTGTGACCACCCAAGCTTGTGTGGGCTGGTACAATAGTTTGTGAAGGTGATCTGAGGTCTACCTGCTGCAAGGCGAAAGGACTTCCACAAGCAAGTGAAAGAGACCTGAAAACTCAGGTACTCAGAGAACAAGCACGATTTAGTGCTGGTGATCTCTTCGAAGTAGCCTCTCCAACGGAGACGTACCATCTCTGAAAAGAGTGGGAACTTCGGTGAAAAATCCCTTGTCTCTCTGAGTATTTTACATTCAGTACTTATTTGCTCATCTGATTTGCATGCTTGTGTGATTCATTGTCATATACAATCCAGCTGTAATCCTTTCTCATTGCCTGTGTTAATCTAGCTATGTCACAGTTGCTTTATTGCTTATCACATATCTGTGCCAGTTACCTGTTACACAGCTATCTGTCATATACATCTGTTTAGGGTTTTCAGCTTACCTGTGTTAGCCACCTATGTGATAGCTCTGTGTTAATTTACATATCATATACTGCCTGAGTTGTTGACCTGTCACACAGCTAGCTCAACCCTTCAACCTGTTAAGCCTTAATCTTGATAAATTGAAGTAATTGTTTAAAATTGGTTAGCCTCCTATTCACCCCGCTCTAGCCAGCACCTACAATCCTTTCAGAAGGTTTTCGGCCTAAATTGGTCTCAAATTCATTAGGTAGTCTCTAACTAGACACTAGACGACAGCTAGATGGATGCAGAACTGGTGCTCAGTAGGTGCAATCAGTAGTTGAATTTGAAAATAGAAGTTTCAATTTAGAAATGGGTTTAAACGGTTGAAAATTTTGTGGTTGTACCAACATGAGACCTGTAGATTTCATTGTATGCTTCCGAATGGCAACAAGTTTTCTCAAATTAGAGTCTTGGTTCAAAATTTCTAGCCAAAGTTTTCTATTGTTATGCAGCTTTTCCAAGGCTAAGATTTGTTGAGCTTAATTAAGGGTTCTTAACAATGGAGTTAAAATTTGGGCACAACAACAATACTGTTGGAAATTTTCTGTAGATATCCACAGATTTTTATTTGCTTAATTTGGATATAGAGAATTAAAGATGCATAAATAACAGCGAGGGATCAGAAAAGAGAAGGAGCCCAAAATTTGTTCGAGAAGCTCAATTTAGGGTTTTGTTGAGAGGTGTGGATATAATTATGGTTTCTTATAATTGTAGATGCTTTGAGTTAGTGCTAAGATGGGTTGTCCATAGGTTTGTGAGGTTTTGGAGCCAAGGCTAATTCATTGGTTGATTGTTCAATTGGGGCAAGTGCATAACGACCCTCTTTATATGTGTGGATGCCCTATTGTGTTCTGCTCTTTTGATATTTCATATCTTCTGAATATTCCCAAAACTTATTTTAAGTCGAATCGGTGAGAACTGTCATGTGTTAGCTATTCCAACGAGGGCCAGTGAGAAAGGCAAAGAATGTCTAATTAGCTATCCAGGCGAGGACCGGTGAGAAAGACTAACGGGGTGTTTGGTTGGACTTTTCAGCAGCTTTTCACTGGAAAAAGCTGCAGCCCAACCAAACGGCCAGCTTTTCAGCGGCTTTTGCCAATGATAGCTGTGGGCTTGGCAGTGCAAATTCAGCTGTTTGGAAAAGCTGCCTTCTACCAGCTTTTTGCAATATGCTGAAACTTCAATACTGATTTTCCAAAATGCTATAAATTGTTTGGATCAACCAAAAGCTATAGGTTCACTTTCCCACAGCCACTGCAGCTTTTTCAGACAGCCAACCAACAACAACTTTGTCAACAGCCACAGCTCAACCAAACAGGCCCAAGTATGTCTGGTAGCTATTCCAGCGAATACTGGTGAGAAAGGCTAAGTTTGCTTGGTCCATGATGCTCTACCACTATGCATTTACTTATAAATGGTTCCAGTCTACTATTCGTGTTCTAATTTCAGATAAAGTTTATTGTTCTTTAGACTCTAAATTGTACTTGACTGAATATCTTTTACTCACTCTTGCTTTTCTTTTGTTGCTTTTTATTTGGTTTTCAGGTACCTAGACTAACAACATGCATGAGAGGAAGTAGCTCACATTCTTATGGACATGTTACTTGATTCACATAATTCTCACATGCTAGCTGATTCATCTATACTTCTTAGTACTTTAATCGGTTATATCTCTCCTTCTTGGAGACCTCTATTGAGTTGTGTGAGCCTTTGGTTGCTCAGATCCTACATTACGTATTAGGTGGTCATCATGTTGGTACTTTGAATTATATGCTTGGTTGGTGACTTATGCAATTCATAACTATTTGATTACTTATATCTTGTGTTATTTTTGTTACATTGATAATTGTCTATCATGGATGTCCTTACAAACAAAGGAGACTATGCTAAAATTTACAACTTTTCCTAGGTAGGGTTGATATCTAGGGTGTTACATCCACTTAGTAACATAATGAACAACCACAAGAATATGGGTGTTACCATTAGAAGAGGGAAAAGGTCCCAAATAACCCATTTCCCATACATCAAAATGTTCATCAAATTATAATTCGTAAGCATTTCTTGTCTTTACATATATTTTCGGTCCATTGGCACACATCAAAATTTTTAACAAACCTGTGAGAATTTTTGAATAATGTGGGCCATTTAAATCTATATTGTAGTACCATGGCGGCTGTTCTATTCCCTGCATTATGTCCACCATGTTGACTAGAGTGACATGATTGAAGTATGGCTTCCATGTCATGCTCAGCAATACATATTCTTATAATACCATTGCGACCATGCCTATAGAGGGATGCTTCATCCCAAAAGTAATACATTTAATCATAAAATAACTTCTTCCTCTGTTGATAAAACATGTTAGGAGAAAGACATTTTCCAACAATAAAATTAGCATAATCTACAAACTATGGTATCATTTCTTTTTATAGCAACAAGGTGTTCATCTGTAAAAGAACCATTAGTCGGAATTGGATCGTTATAAATGTTATCCAACTTAGATAGATGGTTAGCCACTTGGTTGTCTTCGCCCTTCTTTTTGATGATCAATCGAGGCTTAGCATCCTTTTTAGTAACAATACCCTACTCTTGAAGTAACAATATCCACCAAATCAATCGAGGCTTAGCATCCTTTTTGGTAAAAAAATGTTTCAAAGCTTGATGGTCAGTATGAACTATTACTTTAGAATCAGTAATGTAAGTTCTAAATTTATCACAGGCAAAAACAGATGCTAGCAATTCCTTCTCACTAGTGGCTTAATTCTTGGGAGTGCCATTCAAAGTTCTACTAGCATAATGAATAACATTCAACTTTTTTTTAACCTTTTGTCCTAGGACTGCTCCTACGGCATAGCCACTAGCATCACACATATTTTGAAAGGCAAATCCCAATTTAGCGGTTGATAGTAGGTGTCGTGATAAGAGCTTTCTTCAGAGTATCAAAGGCTTTAACACAATCATCACTAAATTGAAAAGGCACCTCCTTCTACAAAAGATTGGTTAGAGGCTGAGATATTTTAGAAAAATCTTTAATAAACCTTCTATAGAAATCTACATGTCTAAGGAAAATTCGGATTCCTAAGGCATCTCTAGGATATGGCAATCTTTCAATAGCCTCAGTTTTTGCTTTCTCTACCTCTATTCCTCCTCCTAAAATTCTATGATCAAGAATAATTCCTTCGTAACCATAACGTGGCATTTTTCCGAATTAAAGAAGGTTAGTGTCCTCACATCTCTGTAAAACTTTGTTGAGGTTATGAAGAAAATTTTAAAAAGAAGTTCCATAGATGGAAAATCGACCATAAGGACTTCCATAATTCCCTCTATAAAGTCAACAAAAATGGCGGTCATGCAACCCTAAAAAGTAGTGGGAGTATTACACAAACCAAAAGGTAGCCTTCTATAAGCATGCATACCAAAAGGACAAGTAAATTTGCTTTTATATTGGTCTTTGGGATGGATTGCAATTTGAGAAAATCTAGAATATCCATAAAGATAGCAAAAATGAGAGTGTTTCGCTAACTTTTCTAGCATTTGATCAACAAACGGTGGTGGGTAGTGATCCTACCTTGTTTGTTTATTAAGTTTCCTGTAATCAATACACATATGATAGCCAATAATAGTTATAGTGGGAATTAATTCATTATCCTTGTTAGGGATGACGTGAAACCTCCTTTCTTTAGCATGCAGTGAACTGGACTCACCCATTTGCTACCAGCTATAGGATAAATTATACCTGCATTGAGGAGTTTGATCACTTCTTTTCTTACCACATCTTTTATTTTAGGATTCAGTTGGCGTTGATACTCAATTACTGGATTGGCTCATTTCCCCATATGTATGTGGTGCATGCATAGCGAGGGGTCGACTCCTTTGAGATCATCCAATGAGTAGCCAAAAACGGGATGGTGTGCACGGAGCACCTCCAATAATTTTTCCTTCTCCTTCTCTGAAAGATTAGCACTAATAATAATATGATATTTTTCTGATTCATCTAAAAATGCATACCTTTAAATTTTTGGGTAAATGTTTCAATTCAGGTTTTGGCATTTCATTGGTCCCTTGTCGTTTTAGCGACTCATAAGAATATCTCAATACCTTTTCTTTTCTTCTTTACATTCATCTTACATTTTCTCATAAAATATTTTCTCTTCGACCTGTTCTAATTCTTCATCATCTAGTAGACTCCTTTCTTAGCCACCATTACGCATAGCCAAGTGAATGGCGGCTAGGTGGGAAATACTATCATCTTCTTGAGGATCTCTACAATAACGGTTAGTGAAATTTTTTGAAAAATTAAATTGCACCTTGTCTATTCCAAACTTGAGAGTTACACCTCCTTCTTGCAATCAATCTCCACACTTGCAGTGTTCGAGAAAGGTCTACCCGAAATAATAGGACAAAAGGCATATTTAGGCAATTCCGTAACAAGTAAATCAACTGGGTAAATAAGTCCTCCAACCAAGACTTGAACATCATAAAGAATATCATCAGGTGTTCTATAAGTTCTATCGAGAAGTCTAATGAGCATATTAATCGCTCTATTCTTAGCCGGATAAATAGCATCTCTGATCTTCTCAAATACCAAATAGGAAATAATGTTAATGCTAGAACCAAGATCACAAAGACCATAATAAAATGTATCACTAAAGGAACAGGAATGACAGGTTTACCAAAAGTTTTACTGTTAGCTTTATCTTTAACAAATACAGAGGCATCATTTTCAAGGTTGATGACTTGTTCATCCTCAACGTCCTTGGACACGAATTCCATGACAATGTTGATTTGTGGTTTTATTTTCCCTACCATAATACTTGGTTTCTTGACATTTTTACTCGTATTTTTCCCTTCCAACTTGTGTGTCACTACTCAAAGTGGAAATGGTAGAGGGGATATATAGGTACTTTCCTGCTTTTCTTGCAACAACTTGTTAGAGCATTTAATAGTAGATATTTTGATTGGTGGTTCCCTTATAGACTCCTTATAAACCACCTAGTTTACCTTGGGCACCTCAAATGTTCAAAAAAAAGATTGAACAATTCTACAAGTAACAATTGGATCAATATAAAATTTCTTACTAAGCTCTTCAATTTTCGTGGACTTGGCAAAGGACTTAACACATTCAAATTCAAGTGGTGTTCCTCCCTTTTTACCCGTGCCAACCTTCCAAGCTTCATGATTTCCATTATTTCTATCCATTAATTCCCAAGCACCTACATAGTAAAAGTCCATAAAAGCACCTCCCGATGCCAGGTCGGCATCTCACTTGCTTTCATTAGTTAGTCCTCCATAAGATAAGTGTAGAATCAACCATTCCGGAGTCTGATGGTGTGGAAAATCTCTCAATAAAGATCTATACATTTTATAATCTCTAATCAAACTCCCAACCGACCTTTGTCTAAAGTTGCAAATGAGAAGTCTTGCTCCATAGGATTTCTTTTCTGGATAAAAGCGAGACAAAGGGCACTGGACAAGGCACTCCAAGTATCAATTGTACCTAAAGGGTGAGTTGATAACCATAATACAACTTTTTCAGATAGAGACATAACAAACAATTTGAGCTTAACTTTATCCATACTAAAAGAATTTAATTTGAAGGTTTCGCATATTTGCTCAAATAATTCCAAGTGTGCATAAAGATCTTCTCTCCCATCTACTGTGAAAGGTTTAGCACGCAACATAGCAATCAATTTTGGATTTATATCATAGTTCTCTCCATTCGAAATTGGACCTACACTCGAATAGATATTTTTCTGATGATCAGGCATCGAGTGCTATCGAGAGTTCGTACAAATGGGAAAACTCAAGCATATTGAAAACTTAAATAACAAACATTAACAAACAGCTATAATAATAAAACTCAAAATAAAATTTGAACGCACTTTATTCCCCAGCAACGGCGCTAAAAAATAGGCTTGATGTCCTGCAAGTGCACACGATTAGTTTTAGCCAGATTACGAAGTAAGTGTATCGAATCCATAAGGAGCAGAAGGAACCAGCATTGTATTTCTTGTAGAATCTTGTTGTTTTCCATGTGAATATCCCTAAGGATCAATATGGCCAAGCAAATAAAAGTGTGATTGGGTAATTGTAATGAGTAAACTAAGATTGCATAAAATAAAATAATAATAATTAAATAAATACTGAAAATTAAACTCAGGGTACGATTGATGGCAAATACGTTCTTGAGGGGTACCGAATATCCACTAACCACACTTAGATAGAAGATGGCAAATGGGATAGTCATATGCACACATGAGAGTAGAATCTAAACAAGATATGCTCTGAACATCAAATCATATCCCTCGCAACCACCACCCTCCAAATCTCTAATCGGCATGTGGTAGCAATTAAGATTTTACCCATGGTTACGAGGTAAAGGATGTGGGCCTTCGTGATCCTTACACCAAGGTGGTTCAAGGGTTCGAGGTAGCTTCTGTCACTACGGTACCTCTTATCTCGCTCCTCCAAGGTGTTGACATCCATCATGTCCACTAGGGAAAAATGGTGCACAGTCAACGTTCACACAATGTGGCATACCGAGTTTTAAGGCCTAACAAACCCCTGTGTTTCCTGTACTAGTCCCATGATCAGTAGCTAGTACACACAAGTTAACATATATATCATTTTCATACACGCACATATCAAAATATGATATGTTAATAGACCATCTAGGTCAAGGTCTTATACCTGTAGCTCCTCGGCTAAAACTCACAACAGTAATCAAGCGATGCTGTGGCCCACTAGTATGACATACCCGATAGGCAACCGATTGGGGTTACGCCCTAGCCTTCGCAAACACTATCGTTGTCTTCGGAGTAGACATCCCCTTCGTCTGGCTAAATCAACAAGCTAGGTGAGTACAATGAATGTACTCGCAAGCATTCCCCGATGAGGTATTATCGACTATAATCATGCAGGGCTCAGCCCAATGAATGTGGCTCTACCCTATGTTGCATATTGTGCGGAAAGTAAGTTTTCATTTAAACATGCATGTAATAGATTTGAAAGCACTTTCATAAATAGGGCCCATCCTCAACGAGCCATGTATTCAGTGACGAGCGACACTTAGGTTCGGTCCTTCATTGATCTGAGAAAAATTCCGCACCACAACTGTGCAACACGGGTTTAAATGAGCCATGACGGGTTACACATTTCGACCATTCCCCTCCTTTGTTCATCTTCTTCTTTTTCCAACCCGGATCCAAAACAGCTCCGTTTTGTCTTTGATTTTAATAAAAACATTTTCAAAAACATTCCCCTTCTCCCATTAGTATATCTGGGATTATTTAGTCCTTAGGGCGACAAAGAGTTATCATCGGAATTAGGGTTCATGCGCTGGAGGTCGTAACTAAGGCTACACAAAATAAGGATTTATACCATATAGCATGCATGGTTCGAAATTAAAATATTATCTTCACAAATATAGGATCCAACATAATCAAGAGGGGAGAGCTTGGATGTCAATACTGGTCTTGGTCTGAAACTTGGTCTCGATATGGCAACAGCATAACTACATGTCGAAAAAACAACGAATAACTAATGATGCGAGGAACACCCAATAAGAACAAAATAAATACTCATGAACACTTAGAGTTTCTGCTCTGGACTTAGATGTTTATTAGGGTTTTTAAAGAAGTGAGAAGGAATTAACATCACATGAAAAAAGGGTTTCTGCAAAATTGGAAACCAGCTCATTTGGTTAATATCATATCCACATCTTAGATTTTTTGGTTTTCATACTTTAATGGGGTCCAGAGGGCAATAACATATTTTAAGGTTTTTAGAAAATTGGATGAAAAGATTTTTGGTAAGAGATATGCATATGTATGGGTATACATATGTTGTTATCAAAGTTGCATGGATTACATACCTTCATATTCTTTTTATATTTTTAAAATTTGGACTTCAAAAGTTCACTAGACCCATCATTATATATTTTATTTCACATGATGCTAGGAAAATAATTAACTAGGTTGAAGCTATATTAACAAGATACAACATATACAAATTTGTACCAAATTCCAATTGGAAATTCAAAAGTTTTAAATCTTTTTTAGAAAAATGGTATTGTTAGGTAGCTCTTAATTTTAGATGAATGTAGCAATTGGAGCTAAAAGAAGTAGTTACGGGCTTCCAAAGTTTTGCCGGGAGGGGAAAAAGAGAGGGAAGGTCTACCGGCGGGAAGGAGGTGACATCAAAGACAAACTCACGGAATGCGCCTTCAGCAAAGGGGAAACAGAGAATCAGAAAGGCTTCAGAGGAACTACGTTTCCAGGTTAGGAAGCGTAAACGGGAAGAACAGAAGGAAGGGTGCGTGTTCAAAGGGAGAAGACGTACTCGCAGAAATATGTTTTCCTTTAACCTGACATGTAGGTCTGGTTTGTCGGTAGAGAGAAGGGGAAGGAGTAGATTGGCTTCACCCTCTTTGTCCCGATACCGAGCAGAACAGGGGAGGAGGGAGGTAGGTGGTGGCAACTTAGGTATTGGCAGCGTGTGGCGGCTAGGGAACGGCTGACGAGGATGGCGGCAAGGCCCGGGAGGATTGGCGTGTCCCTGGTGGTGGAGCTAGTGACTAGTGGTGGTCAGAGCGGCGCTAAGGAGGGCTCCCGAAGCTCAATGGCGGCGGGCGAAGGGGATCTCCACCGGCGGTGAGCGGTAGCATGGGGGAGACTGAAGGGGGCCAAAGTGGAACTAGCATGGTGAGATGGACCAGTTGGTGGGGGAGTTCGATGCCGGTGATGGCCAAATTGATGGTGAACGGAAGGTCCCGAGGCGGAGGAGGTGGCAACGACTTTGGGCATTTCACCGACAGTGGCTCATTGTTGGAATTGAGCCTGGGAAGGGGTTAAGTAGAGAATGGGATGATCCGGGGGGGCAAGGAATCACAGAATAGCTCATCGGAGGGGTGGAATTCAGGCTGCTGGGAGGCCTCGGCGTCTTGGAGAATTCTGATGCTGGAGGCCTTTCTCGGCTGCAAGGGGGCAGCAAAGAGAGTCAAGGGAAGTAGAGGAGGGGTCATAGGAGTGAGAGGATGTGGAAGAAACTGCCACTCGAGAGGTAGCTCAGCTTGGGAAGAATAGAAGGGAGAGGGAGGAGCTCGGGATGAAGGTGGAGTAATGGAGGGGGAGGGAGAAGCTTGGGGGTACTCAGCTTATAAGAAGAGTGGGGAAAAGGAGAGGGGCACATGGCCGGTTGTGCTGTGGCAGGCGAGGGCTGTGGAGCACAACAATGCTAGGTACCACCTAGTGATGTGGGGGTTTAGCACAGGAGGTGGCTAGGCTATATAGCGAGAGGAGGAGAAGGGTAGGAAGAGGGAAGAAGAAAGGTAGAAGAAGGAGGAGGAGTTGTCCATGGGGTCTTGGGCCCACGTGGAAGAGACGAGAGGGGTGATTGGTTGGTACAACACGTGTGAACCTAGCAGAGATAGGATGAGAGAACAATAGGAGAGACTCATTGATGTTTTGAAAGAATTTCTATGGGAGAAAATGGATCTCATAAGGGTAGAGGGTGACTCACAAAAATTATGAAAAAAATTTGGAGATCTAAATCAATAGAAAGTTAGTTAGATCCAAAATCAACCCAAAAACCAATTTTGAAATTACTTGAAAATTTTAAGAAGTACAAAGGTGGCTGAGCATAGATTTAAGCTATATATATTTAAGAGCATCTCTCATAACTTTTGGGAAATTTAATGAAGTATAAAACTTAGGGTTTCCTTCAAATTTCAAATATAGCTCAAAACAAAATTTAGATTATTTTGAAACTTTTGAATTAGGGATCTTCATAATATTGCATATTGGGTTTATGTATATGTAAACATCTTTCGAGAATTTATTGAGATTTTCTGATAATTATTTATAGGGGTTGTAGTTCAAGGCTCAAATTTGCTCCAAACTTAGATTTGAAATGTTTTAAAAATGTTGAACTATACTACACCATATTTTTGCAGAATTGTGTTGAGGATACCTGTATGGAGTTTCCAGAATTTTTGGGGATTTTAGGAGTTTAGGTAAACCATGCAATGGTAAGATTAGGGTTTTACCATAAGGTAAAAAGGTAGAGGTAAAGGTGAAAGGGCAAAAAGGTAAGGTCAAAAGATAATTTGTGGCATGTGGGTGACCTGTAGGGTTGGGAGAAGATGTAGAGTATTCATGTCATTATTTAGAGCCACGAGATCGTAGGGTAGATTTAGGGTTTCTACCCCTTTTGATTAGGAAGAGAGAATTGGGGTTTGCATATATGGGAGCATGTGTGCACATATACATGTAGTATGTCGGGTTAGTTGATGCAAGAAAAATCCTTTCGGTTCATGGGATTCCAAGAGAGAACAAGAGGGTGCTAGGGTTTTTGACTTCACAATAGCTCAAAGTAGCGCATTAGGGTTCAAAGTGCATGTGCCCACATACGCTTGAAAATTAAGCATATATAGGGTTGCAATGGAGTTAGGATGAACACAAGAGGTCATGGTGGGTTAGGGTTTGAGAAGTGCCACTGGTATACTCATATATATGCATAGGGTTGGTGGCAAAAGCAAACGGAGAGGGCCGAGAGGGTAAAAGGGTAAAGGTTGGATGGGCACCATTTCCATGTTTTGAAATCAAAAGTTTTACTTAAGTTCACTTAGGATAACTTCGTTAGCACAATTTTTTTTTGTAAACCCTAATTTTCAAGTTTCAGAAAAACAGGGTATGACACACAACCATCATGAAGAACATCACCATGATCAGTAACATACTCAAATAAATTACCACATATCTATCATAGTTAGGCTAGGTTTCCTCCATAGCTTCAAGAACTAACTGGATTGCTCAAGAGTTGAAATGCAGAATGAGGTAATAATACAAAACATGGAGTAATGAATATCAGTAATCCTCAAACAGATCCACAATGAACAAAGTACGAAAATGGATAAGCTTGGAGATTAAACTATGGAAGAGGTCAGAGATGGTGTTCAGGATGATGATGGATGGATGGTCCTCGATCTTCCTTGGGATCTCTACTTGATTATTTGTAAAGATGGCCGCCCCCATGGTGAAGACGATTCCCTCTCTTAAATCTAGGGGTTGTTTTCTTTATTCTTTCTTCTCTTGGAGTGTGTAGGAATGCCCCTCACTAGAATCCACCGCCGCCACGGAGCCCTTGCTACCCAGTACGGGCAAGCAATACAGGCGGGCTGGCCTATAGTATATCATGTCAAACACTCAGGAACCTCTGTTTCCGACATGGTTTCTTCTATTGGATTCATCTTTGTGTAGAAGGTGTTGGTGCAGTTATTTTCCCCAAACAGTCTCCAGAAATTGTGGCTATCCTCCTAAATCTCCTTTTTGGTCTGATTACCAAGATCTGGGATAATCTGTATAGGGTTGGTAGTTTAGGCAGTAAAAGTAATAAAAAAATACTAAATAAAATGCTCAAACAAGTATGGAAATATGTATGAAAAATGCACACATCATCCAACCACTAATTTTAGGTGTACATTAGGCAATGAGCAAGAACAATACTAATAAATTTACTAGAGAATACGAAAGTGGATCACATGGTTTGCTGCTCTACCCCATCCTCCAAACTTACCAACAAATGCATCACTAAGTGTCATGCATGGTCAATTCACGACACACAATTAAATAAACTAGAAAATGCATAGCATGCAAAAGATTAATCCGAAGCAAATAGTTGATAATGCCAAAGATGAAAGGTAATGACAATAACAATTGATGGCATCAAAGATGGATGGCAATCACACATAAATAGAGGATGTTACATAGCTACTACTACATACCTCATAGCCTCGAAGGACTACTCACACATCATGCAAATCATCGAAAATGAATAGTAGAATGATTTTATAACTTGAAGAATACCAAGATACAAACAAATCTCAATGGTCTTAATGAAGTAGATGAAGTACAAGGAGTATCTAATCTATGAAGGCCTACTATATGGGATGAACAATGATGGAATTTCGTGGTGGTGGTGGACATGGAAAACTAGGGTGCCTGGTAGTCTTTTCCATCTTTGTCCTAAATGCTTGTCCCTCTGTTTTGACGTAAAGGCTTTTGTATATGTAGGCAAAAGTCCATAGAGGTCAATTTGGGGACGAAATAGATCTACTCATGGAAGGGGGGTCGCAGTCGAGGGCTAGAATGCCCAGGCGGTCACTAGCCCCACCAGGGCTTGGCTGGCTGCCCCCTTTTGTGTGTTGCAATCCTCGTCTGGAATATTACCGAATATGCTTGATTTTCTGATTTTTATGGTATTTCTCCTGCGTACACAAAATAAAGGATAATTTGGTTGTTTGGTAGTTAATTAAATAACATAGAAAAAATTAAAATATATAATGGAAATGCAACAAAAAGACATCATTAAATTCAAACTAATATGTTACGTTTTTGACGTATCACCCTTTTGCTTCTTCATACCGGATTGTGCAGCTACCACAAATGGTTCGGGGTTGGGCCTCGTCGGTGCCAGCTAGACTAACAATGACGTCGGGCTTGTCCTCGGCCAACCTCCTACATCAAGAACAAGCACACACTAGTCATCTCGGTGTCCACGTTGTTCCGATCACCTTCATCTCCTCGGTAAGGTCAACCACGAGGGTGGCCTTTGACTCGCAGAAGTAGAGGGGTCACCGACATGGCATGGCCTATGTTGGTGCCTTCTCTCAACAGTTGCCTATGTTGCTCTGCTCGGCTTACTCCCAGTGTTCTGGTGGCGTGATGGCCATGGGCATACACCGCGCCTCTATCCATTGCCACCACCGCCGGAGGGCGTTGGAGTCGACCACCATTGTAACCGCGGCGGTGGTCCACCTCCAAGTAAAACTCCAAACCTCCCATCCCTTACTTCTTGGTTCTAGGGTTACCTCCTATGGCTTGGTAGCGACTGTGATGCTTGTCTAGGGCTTGCTCGTAATTGCTCATGCTTGATTCAGTGCATGTGTGGTTCATGTTGTGTTTCATCATGCTTGGCCATTCCCTGATGTTATACTACAGCTGATGCTTGACTATATTAATTTGATTATGTTGCTACGTGTTCTGTAATGACACCAAGGCTTTAGGAAGGAGTGATGGTGGTTGTAGATTAAAACTTGAGTCTAGGATCTATTTCTGCTAAGGATGGCCTCTAACCTTCTTCTAGTGGTCTCCTTTAACTAGTTTAGGGCTTAGCCCTTGCTTTAATGTATATACTTGCATACCAACATGGCAGCCATCAAACTAACATCATTAGATCCTTAAGTGTTGAACTTTTCATGCATATTTTGAACCTAGCAACCAACCCCTTCACACTCATGTTTAGTAGTTTGGCTATCTATTCCTCAAGTTCTATATTAATGTTGGCGTGATACTGACAAGAACCGATTCTACTATTGACCTTAACTGACTACACTAGCATGCTGCTTCTATATTGAACCTGCAAGGGACAAACTTTGCTTTATTCTCTAAATCAGAACATCATAGAGTGATGCCCTTGATCTACTGATCTACGTTGTGCTTGTGTACCCTGGTCGTACCCTATCATGCTAGTGGTGGATGAATCTATCCATTAAAGTGTGATTCCTTACTTTTATCGGGTTACTCTTAAACTGAAAAAGGATAGGTGTTGCCTTGATCTATAGCCAATTCACTATGATGATTATTTCTGAGAAAGAAATTAAAAGAAGGATAAAAATCCGACAAGAACAGATGCTGCATAATTTGTTGCCTAAAAGAAGACCCTATATGATGAGATTAAAGCCTGAGGATCCCGTAAATCCCGACAATCATCAAACAAGCAAACCAGTCTTGCAAACATTGGACAAGGTATTTTATTATACCTTGCTTGATTTGATGATTAAAGTGATTTCTTGCTTATACTTTGATGTGTTCTTTTCTTCCCTTAACTTTCTATTCTTCCTTGCCTCCCTCTATCCTTCCTTCTCTAATGCAGAAGTGTTGGCCCATTAAGGCCTTGGCCTCTATAGTGCACTGAAGATTCATGGGCTCCTATGGGGTATTTATAGACCCATGGCCTATGTGTGCTTGATGCTTATCCAAACTGTTGTTTGCAATGCCCCTACAGACATTTTGGTTGGTTATAGGCCTAGAGCTGGTTCTGGAGTCCTTCCTGACCCTGTCCTATTCGGCCACTGCAGGCTTGGTTGCCTACTGGCCAGGTTTGGGTCCGTTTGGTCCTTTGGTGAATGGCTTGCTGCTCTCAACTCCTACTTGAGGTGCTGACCAGCTGCTTGGCCATCCATGCCCCTTCCTATGCTGGCTTCTGAACCTAACTTGGTTCTGGTCGATTGTTGGATGGATATTTTTTGGCCTTGGGATTAGTGCATACTAATCCCTTATATGGACGACTAGGATTTGTTCTTCTAGAGCCACTTTTAAAATATTTTTCCTATGTAGGTAAGATAGGAAGTCCACTTCTATTTTTCCTATAAGAAGTACTTATGCACTCAACTCCTCTTATTCCCTCTAACTAAATCCAATGTAGGGTCATAGCAATGTGGCCCTCTGCTAGATTTTCAAATTAAGTTTTATGTAATTACTTTTTAAATAAAATTAATTAGTTTCCCAAGGTAATCATTGCCTACTGCATTAACTTGTAGTATGCGAAACAGTACCGGTGAAACCTATTTCATCAACTCCCCTCGTTTTAAAAAAGATAAGAAAATACTCTTACTGCAATATGGTGATAGCTCATCGGTGTCAAGTGCATATACTCGATGGCCTCAAGTAACTGCAACCATTCCCAAAGATGCCTTCTACCTCCAAGTTTTGGTCCTCACGATGCATTAGAGGTTTGTAGTTTTAAATTCACTCATGTAAAAGTCGTAACTTCTTGTATATTCATATAGTTTTATTTGTTGTAAGGAAATAATGTAATAAAGTTGTTATGTGCCTCATTTACTTAATGCTTTGTTTATTATCTCACTTCCTTGTGTAATAGTGCGTATGCATGCATGTACAAGAAGGTGCGCAAACACGCTATACTTGCTAGCAACTTGGCTAGCTCGATTATCCTATTAGCTCAGCAATGTGAGCTATAGAGTAGGTCATTCCACGTCACTCTTGGCTAGTGAAGATTAGGGTCCTTACATGTAGGGCCACTTTGGATCGAATGATTATTATAGTAACTTGCCTCATTTCAATCCGTGTGAATTTTCCTACAGATGTTTCTTGGATCAATAAAGTAAAACCACTAAAAGTCAATTGTTTCCATAAACCCTAATTTCATAGGATTCCTAGCAAAAGGTTAGACTTCATATCATTCTTTTACAATTTTCCATGCATCTTCTTTCTCTTTAATTTTCTTCAAAATTTCTGTCAAATATCCAAAGAGTCATTTTTACAAGTTCTTGTATTTAAGTTTTCTGGAGAATTCAACAATTCTTGACATCACAATCTTACATTTTCGTCTTCCTGGAATATTTTTGAATCCCATGTTCCGGACAGGCTTGTAATTACCAGGATTGCTGACCAGATCGGCAGGTCAATACTACGGCTCTAAACAAAAAAGGGTTACGCCTCTCAAGTGTGAACTAGCGACCTGAAGGAAGAATGAATGCCCACATCTTTTGACTCTCAGATTATTCTTTAGATAGAAATGAATACGGCGCTCTTTTTTAGTCAATTATCCATTTTATTATTCTGAGGCGCGTCGATCCAGTGATTGGTCCATGTACATTGTTAGGCGACCATTGGGGTCTTTTTGTTGAAATAATATTTTTTATTCAGTTTTCGCAGAAATAATAGCTAAATTAAAATTTTTGCAAAAATGACCCCAATAACCATACTGGATGGCGATTGGGTCTAATCGCCATCCACACCGACAGTTTCCACCCATACTGCCACGCGGGATGGCGATAAGTCCCAATCGCCACCCGTTGTGGTGGCGATTGCCATAACTACCGGGCGAATCACCCGCCACCCCGCGGGCAACGGCCGGGTGACGTGGCATAATCGCCATACGTGGTGGCGATTAGGCCCTTGGCTATATAAAGCCCCACACTGCCGCCCGTGAAGAGGCGAGGAGGGAGTTGTTTTTTTGGAGAAAAGAGAGAGTGAGGGAGGGAGAGGTCGGGAAGAAGAGAAGAGAAGTTGGGGTGGCTCGGTTAGGTAAGTTTTTCTTCATTTCTTATTTCTAGTAGCTAGTTTATGTTTTTAGAAGTAGATTTAGTGGTAGATTTAGAATTACATTTAGTGGTAGATTTACAAGTAGATTTAGTGGTAAATTTAAAAGTACATTTAGAAGTAGATTTAGTGGTAAATTCAAAAGTAGATTTAGAAGTACATTTAGTGGTAAATTCAAAAGTAGATTTAGAAATAGATTTAGTGGTATATTAAGATATGGTAGTAGATTTTAGTAGATGTAGGGTCGATTTACTGGTAGTATGAGATTAGGTATAAAAGTAGAGTAGTATTAGAAATAGTTTAGAAATAGATAACAACAAGAAATTTTTAAATGTACGGGTAGATTATAGAGATGACTAGTTGGAAATAATTCGTACGTTTTGCAGTGCTCGTTGACTGGGGCACTAGATATGATAAAAATATGTAGATGTACAGATATGGTGTTTCTTTGCATGTCGACAACGAATTAGATAAATGATCGATTATATTATTTATGTGCGAGCAGGACTAGAATATTAATTTGCACATGGGAGGATCTTAGATTGTGTAGTCTAAAATATTATGTTTTGAATGATAGGAATATCCGAACTAGTTGAATTCATAGTTTACTATGATGTTGATGAGATCCGCACAAATGAGTTTGGTTCTATCGATCTTAGTAGCTTCCAACAAACTAAATTAACTATACAAGACCCTGACAAATACCCTATTAATGCCGTTCAAGAATGGTTCACATGGGCCTTTGTTCTTGATCCGGAGGTTGCAAGTGTAACCTTGTAGGCATATTTCAGCAAGTCTTGCAAGGAGATCTGGTGAGACTTGTTCCCACTAAATCTGTCCAAAGATTGGCGGGATTAGTTGAGCGCAAGTAAAGCGTGCAAGGGTTCCCAGTATCTGTTGGTGCAGGTAGTACCTAAGGCGGTGTCATCTCAAGAAGCGGGAGGCAATGCAGTTGGACAAAACAGCACAGCGGCAGAAGAAGAGATTGTTGTTGTAGAAGACACTGTAGTGGAAGGTGCTAAATCTTCCGCTACTTTAGGTATTGAATACCTGATCGGTTTAGTGGATGAGGGGGAGATACGTCAGGAGCTAGTGCAGGTAATGGAGAATGATGATGCCACTACTAGAGAGGAACAAATGGGTGTTGAAGATGGTACTAGCGAAGAGGATGAAGATGAGAATGATGAAGGAGGGGATGATCCGATTCCTAGTATGTGGAATACGAACATGTCCACTGTCATGAATGTAGAGACTCCAAGTGGTGGAAGTTTTCCGTACAAGCCGTACGAGATTGTACATGGTGCATTATATGGTACGAAGAAAGAGGCCAAAGAGGCGGTGAAGCTCTTGGCAATGTTGACACAGAGGACATTTGGAGTGCAGAAAAGTTGCAGAGATCAGTATGCTATGAAGTGTAAGTCTACAGGGTGTGAGGGCTACGTGTATACTTCAGTGAGGAAGTACGAAGTGCAATGGGTCATACGAAAGGTGGTGCCTCACACATGCATAATAAGTGGCCTGACACCCATCGGAACATTAGTGCAGAGCTTGTTGCTGGGTTAATGTACCATGAGATAGTGAAGAATGTTTGCATTCCAGTAGAGTTCATACAGACATCTGTAGAAAGTAAGTACCAGTACAACATAAGTTACACCATAGCATGGAGGGCAAAGCAGTTTGCACTGGAACGGTGGTTTGGCACATTCATTGATTCGTATCATAATCTGCCATATTTGTTGGACATACTTGGAGAAAGGAACGATGGGTCATATGTTAGTCGTCTCGAATTGCCATCTCCAGACATGTCTGGAAAAATTATGTTGAATGGTGCTTTCTGGTGCTTCGGCGCATGCGTGAAAGCTTTCAGACATTGTCACTCGGTTATTTGTGTCGACGGGACTTTCATGACAGGCAAGATGAAGGGGACACTATTTACTATAATTGCGGCGGATGGAAATGATCAGATAGTCCCGCTAGCAATGGCCTTTGCTGATTGTGAGAACTACGAGAACTGGCTTTGGTTCCTAGTGAGCTTGAAAAGAGGAGTTGTTAAGGATCATCCAAATGTGCGTGTTATTCATGACCGGCATGCCGGGCTGCTCCTGGCAATTCGCAGTCTTCAACAAGGTTTAGCTAAGATAAGGGAGGGGGAAGATCTGTTGGAAGAATCTAGTAGGTCTGACATAAGGAGTCGGTGGTGCATGCGCCACCTAGCGGCCAATTTCTATCGGCAATTCAAGAACAAACAGTTGATGAACCTATTCAAAACATTATCCAAACAGAACCAGTCTAGAAAGTTTGATGAGTATTGGAGGAGGCTTGATGAGTTCACAAAGAAGCAGGTTAGAGAACGGAACCTGCAGAGGAAACTCACAGGCTATGTGACCTTCCTGGATTTGACGATCCAAACACTAGGAGGAAGGCTTCAAACAGAGTGAAGTGTTTCTCGGATTGGATCAGTAAGGAGCCACCGAAGCAATGGTCTCTTCTCCATGACACTTATGGTGCTAGATATGGCATCATGACTTCAAATCTTGCTGAGGTCTATAATTTCGTTCTTAGGGGGGTGCGAGGTTTACCCTTGGTGGCCATTGTGGAGGGTTCGTTGCATGGGACAATGAGATATTTTCAGAAGAGGCATGCAAAGGCTGTACTGCATATGGAAAAATTCGGTGGAACGCCTTATTGTGCGAAGACTATGTTGTATATGGAGAAGGTGAAGAAGGGGCAAATGCACAAAGCCAGATGCATAGGAAATGTGCAACGTAGGTTCGAGTTGTGTTGGAAGTAGAAGAGTGGATTTGGGGTTTACACACAAGAGATAACTCAAGAAGTTACTTTCTATGTCCAACCTGATATCATTGCCTCGTGTATATGCAACAAGCCAATACTTTTACATAGGCCTTGCTCTCACGTCCTTGTTGCAGCTGCTAAGACAAAGATGGACGCCCGGCCATTCATGTCATACTACTTCACGAAAGAGGTTGTGCATGCTACCTCGTCTGGCGAGCTGTATGGTTATCGTGTGGTGGACAATTTCACAAAGGTACCTGCAGGCGAACGGTACTAGATCCCTGACTTCCGTCTCCTCCGTGTTTCGGTGGGACGATGACAGATTCGCCATATTGCCAACTTCATGGATGAGAGCGAAGCTGGTGGACCGACCAGAAAATGCCTCTATTGCAGGAAATTTGGTCACAAGATCAAAAGATGTTCGAAGATGAAAGAAGACATAAGAAGGGATGAGGATCCTAGTGCTGCATCTCGCTTAGGTCATCGGTAGGCTCGAAGGGTCCTATTTTATATGTATTATGTATGTGGCTTGTATACCCAATGTTTTAGTGTCTGTTTTATTTCGTGTACTTCCCGGACAATTTCATGTTTTATTCTTGTACTTCGTGTTATATTCATGTACTTCGTGTTTTGTTTCATGTATCCGTACTAATTTTGATGACTTTGTGAACTACGTGAATGTTTGGTTTCATGTATTTCATGATTTGTTTATCCCCTTAATAGGTATGGCTGACCTTGAGCTTATAGATGATCATGAGGATCGAGAGCACCGGTCTAGGCTGCTAGCTTTTGGAGAGCGGGATCTCAGATTGTTTCGTACGCGTACACTAGAGCACGCCTGCAGGATTCACGAGTCCTGGATAGAGAGGTACGTTACGTGATTGTATTTGTACTTGTTTACACCGTAAGCATGTATCTGTACTAATTTATATTTCCTTCTTCTTGGCGCAACAGACTCGCTTGGTTAGGTTTACTACCACTAGCACGATTGGTCGAGGCGGTGGGCGACGAGGATATCAGGGACCAGGATGACGTAGTAGGCCGATCCAGGAGGTTTCCTTTTGATGCATCCTTGCTCACTGCACTGGTAGACCACTGGAGGCTGGAGACCCACACCTTCACTTTGCTTGGGGAAAGATGGCGGTCACACTTCAGGAAACGGCGTGCCTTCTTGGCCTACCCTTGGCGGGAGCCACGGTGGGTGCGCTGGACACTCCAGTCAGTTGGCGTCAGTCTCTTCCAGACAGGTTTGCACCCGCTCTACCGCCAGATCCATCGATAATTGAGATTGCCAGGGCGAATTAGAAGCACAGTCTGAGGTTGATGTGGCTCCATCAGTTCGAGGTACATACTACCGTTCGTGCATTCATGTTACTTCATTATTTGAAACCATCATTGTTCCATCGCCCAATTGTCGTTCAGCTTGGCAGCCTCGAGCAGACATTTCATGGAGATCTTGACGTGTACCAGCTGAACCGAGGACTCGAGGCGTACGTGATGTGGCTCTTAGGGTACGTGATGTTCACCAGTGCCTACAGAGAAAGCGTTGACGCTCGCTACATTGGCATTGCACAGCGGATCACAGACGTCGAATCAGAGGACCAGCTTCCACCGATGAGCTGGGGGTCGGCAATGCTTGCCTACACGTACCGAGCACTCTGCTCCGCGTGCAAGAAGAAGGTACCCAATGCCAATCTCCTTGGGTGCCCGCTTCTTCTTCAGTTGTGATCATTCGAGCGCTTCCCAATCGGATGACCATGGGTTGACCACTCACCTTACGGCCCGAAATTTTACTGTCCAGGTGGACCCCAGCTACCGCAGGATGGACCTACTTTTGGGTCCATATGGACTCGGAGAAGAGTAAGTTACATCTTTTGTACTTCCTTATTGCTTTGGTACTAATATGTTATAACAATGTTTTTTACGTGTGTCTTACAGCCTCAGTGGGCACGGGCGTAGATTCGAGGTTGTTACTTTTCTTTTGTAGAGCAGTTCTAGCATCTCCCTCCACAGAGTGTGATATGGGAGCCTTACTCGGATGAGACATTGATGAGGTGTGTTCCGCACATGGGGATGTCTTCATTGTGTCGCCAAGATGAGAGCTACTGGAGGATCACGTCGAAGCTTGTCTTCGATATATTTATCGAGGGCCACTCACCTCACCGTGTGATGAGGTAGTTCGGCTTACACCAGATGTACCCACCTCCGCATATAGACCCAGTCGACGCAAACACACACGCGTAAGTGAATTTTCATAACCCTTTACGTAGCTCTTTACATATTAGTTTTACAATGAAGATATATATTACACATATAGGTGGAGTCAAAAGGGAGGAGGTACCAGAGAGGGACAATGGACAGCACGAGTTGACCCTTTTGTTGCTCAGTGGGCCAATGCCCTGACCACCGTTAGGGCTGAGCAGCGACCCTTCAACTCAGCCGAGTTTGAGGCTTACCAATAATGGTACCTGCCACGCACGCGCATCCACTTTATTCGTGGAAGTGAGCCTCCTGATAGCGCGGGTGGATAGACGACAAACATGTACCCGATCCACGCAGCGGAGATGTTGGACTTGGCAGTTAGTGAAATTTATACTTGACTTACTTATCTTCGCTAACCCTTAACTTAATTACCTGTGCTTCTAAATTTGTAGAGACAGTGGGTGACGGCGGCGAACATGGAGGCCACCACTATGCTACTACGTCATCCGGCTAGCACCGACGACCACTCGGGCTTGTCCAAGATCGCAGAGCTCACCAAAAAGATCATGAACGTATTCCAATGCACACGCAGGGATGACATCATCTCAGAGATTGGGGCAGTCCTAGGAGCACACTCACCACCACGTCCTACACAGCGGACACACCACCAGCGTACCACTCGATAGCCGCCAGCGCCCACGGAGGCAGGTGGTTCTTTGTGGCAGCAGAGTGTGTTCCCACTTGAAATGCGTCGACAAGGTAAAACCAATTCTTGTTTCGTAACCTCAATTTCATCTTGAATCTTCCAATGCTAATTATCTCCACTATTCTACAGATCTAGTCCCGCCTCACGTACCTGCTAGTCTGAGTGATTACCTCCTCGATAGTCCGGACAGTCACGGGTTCGGCTTGCACGATGAGGGGGACGAGGTGGACGAGCTGGTGCCACCTAGCCAACCCCGCACGATGTAGGAGACTCCACCACCGTTGCCCACACAAGATACACAGGAGACTCAAGCACTAGACGACAAGGACCCTGCACTAGGGGTACAGAGGGCGCCTAGAACGGGAGCGGAACATGCTAGGGAGAGGTACTCATCGTCGTTGATCAGGAAGAGATCACGACGGCGGTAGGCGCGTTAGTGACTATTGTATTCGCCTTTGTTCTACTTCATGTTGTCGAACGCAAATTTTTATTGCAGGAAATGTTTGACTTTAGTTCCATTTGTTAACTGCTAAATTGCACAAACTTACTTACAAATAGCCAAAATGAGTTGCACAGATATTACGTCATAGTCATCAATAATCCAGATTACAGTAACAAACAGTTGCGGTTAAATAAACATATAGTACAAATCCATATTACACGACAACGTTCATGACATTGATTACCGACACAACTTCGATACAAATAGCATAGGTACATGTAGCAACATCTCACTTCAAATAAGACTACATGAAGTCAGCTTCGCTGTCATTTGCAAAGAGCCCTGGATCGGCGGCTTTGAAACAAAAGAGCTTCGAGAAGTCCTCATCACTATTACACTCGTTTGACCCCTTCGTCGATGAACTAGTCGCACCTTTATCTTTCGATGACCCAACATGTTTCGTAGATGCTCCACGACGTTTTAGAGGAGGAAGTCCACAAACCCTCCTTTCATCTTCTTCGAATGTTGTCTTCATTAAGTGTCTCCTAGCAGCACAGATGTCTCCCCAGATGAGGTCCATCTTTCAAAAATTATGGATCTCTTTGTTGATCAAACCTACATCCTCCGGGTATTTCTTCACACACAGAATGTGATGTAACAAATAGAGCAAACATGAAAAGGGTATCCAACTTATTACAAAGGGATCTCCAGTGTACTAACCCTTATGTGCTAACCGTACTTAGAATCTGGAAGAGTTATGAAGATGCTACCTAATTCATCTTTCTTGACCCTTGCGCCAGGAAGTTTTGTAAGTTTGCTCGCCCGCTCCCATATCTTGTGCAACACTTGGAGACGCTTACGCACCTGCTTGTAGGGCAGTGCAGGGAGATCACACTTCGGTAAAATCTCTGCAATTATGCACATATGAACTTTCTCCCAGATCTGCGAACGAAGAAGTTTAGATTTCGACTTCCTTTCCACCATTGCACCAAGAACTTCACACTCCATTAACGGGGTCCATATAGGATCAACAACATCTACCGAACAGCACAAATAACTAATGTGAGAAATAACGCATCTCATAGACTCATGTTCCTAAAAATACCGGCATGTAAATAACAAAATATTCCGGAACTTATTCCCGTAACGATCCCTTCTTCTTCTCTCAAAATCGACTGCACAAGCTCAAATGTTCTTCTTTCAATATTTTAGATCTGAAGGCGGAGAAGCTCCGCAGGAAGAAGACCCAGATTTTATAGGGGGGATGGGACATATCGCCATTAGGGATGACGTTTAGAAGTAATCGCCATACGGGGTGGCGATTACATCTAATCGCCATCCCGCGCGGCGATTCCATGTTGAAGCGGCATCTGTGTTGCCGATATAGGACTAATCGCCATGCAGTATGGCTATTGGGGCCATTTTTGTAAATTTTTTGATTCGGCTATTATTTCTGCAAAAACGGAATAAAAAAACAATATTTCAAAAAATTCTTGGATCAATAAAGTAAAACCACTAAAAGTCAATTGTTTCCATAAACCAATTGTTCCCATAAACCCTAATTTTAAAGGATTCCTAGCAAAAGGTTAGACCTCATATAATTCTTTTACTATTTTCCATGCATCTTCTTTCTCTTTAATTTTCTTCAAAATTCCCGTCAAATATCCAAAGAGTCATTTTACAAATTCTTGTATTTAAGTTTTCTGGAGAATTCAACAATTCTTGACATCACAATCTTACATTTTCGTCTTCCTGGAATATTTTTGAATCCCATGTTCCGGACAGGCTTGTAATTACCAGGATTGCTGACCAGATCGGCAGGTCAATTCTACGGCTCTAAACAAAAAAGGGTTACGCCTCTCAAGTGTGAACTAGCGCCCTGAGGGAAGAATGAATACAAACATCTTTTGACTTTCAGATTATTCTTTAGATAGAAATGAATACGGCGCTCATTTTTAGTCAATTAATCTATTTATTTTTTTGAGAATAGTCAATTAATCTATTTTATTATTCCGAGGCGCGTCGATCCAGTGATTGGTCCATGTACGGTCTTAGGCGACCATTGGTCCAATTCTTGAATCCTTTCTGCAGAGATTCTCGGGCAATGCGTCAGTTTAGAGTAAAGGTAAGAGCGCCCTAGATCCATGGTAGTAACAATGCAGTATTAAAAAAAAGCAAGAACAACGTGATCTGTAGGAGACTGTTTAACTTGCTGCAGTAATTATTTGCGGGTGAAACAATATTTATTTTTACAAGGGAGCTAATCTGATCCTCTGAAAGAGGTTATTTTAGTACAAAATTACATTTTCCAAAGCTCAATCCCTTGTCCTCCAGAAGAAAATGGAAGCGTATCTTCTTTGATCTGGAACACGATAATTTCGTTACATTAACATAAGTGTACGGTCAAATCGCTGGTCACCGCACTGGTTACGAACGTATTGAAGCCACAATCCGGTCTCAGGATCTCTTCTGTTTAATGCAGGTTTTGTTTATGAGTTGCGAAAGTACCCACTGGTTTAACTGTGCTTTAGGCCTTTTTTTAAACTTACCGACGGATAACATCCTAAATTAGCTGTCTGAAGTTCGGTTTGAGATTTTATATCAAAATTACATGGGAGCTCTGAATCCTCCGAAAAACATTAGGTACAATAAACGCCCGGGGAGATGATCGAATACTTAAGAAACTGCTGCAGCATCCGGTTAATTACCTTGATATTATATACTAGTATGATCAGCTAAGATGACGATAATCAATTAATAAACTCCAAACAGACCACATGACTGCATGAGTCAACTGATTGCTGGGAATATTCGCTTCTCCTTTTGCTAGATAATTTCCTCTGCCAATCATGCTGCCCCCTGTGCACACATGCAATAAGTGGGGATGGTTTTCTATATTCACCGTCTTTCCTTTTCTTTCTCATTTTTAGTTTTGAAAATGATTTTTAGCTTCATGGATCCACCTCATATTACCATCGAATGCAAATTTAACTTCGTTGGGATGTAATATTAGCACTCCCCCAATAGTACTTTGTGTAGTGTGGGTACAGCTCTTTTGTAATGCTCAAGGCACGTTAGGGGCAACCGTACTTCCTGCAAACAATTCAAGAGCAACATTGTTACCAACATCTGGATCAAAATTCAAGAGAAAAAACAAGCTAAAAGCAACCATGCATAAAACAAGAACAAAACATGAACATCTTGGGGTTCATAACCCTTCATGTCCATTGGCGGCTTCCCTCCCTTCATCGAGGAGATGACGATCGTCAGCTACGAGCACCCTCACGGTGATGAGCAGTCACGACCAGGAGGACACGCTCGCCGTCGCGGCCTTCGTAGTGCAAGCAGACGCTTTGCCCCTGTGCCCTGATGGCCATTCTTGCTTCTACACACGTCTTCTCTGGTGGCCATTCTTGGTCTTCCTCGATGAAGATGACGCGGCAGCTGGAGCATAGGGGCTGGGGGCTGCGATGACAGCGGCCGGCAAGTCAGTGGCAGAGCACAAGCGCCTCGACGAGCTGCGCGACGATCACGGCAGCGACGGGATTTGGCATGGGCGCGTGGCAGAGGGATGAAGGAGAAACGCTCTTCATTTCTGGTTGCTTTTAGCTTATTTTTTCTCCAAGTTTTGATCCAAAGAAAGTTTTGTTGCCCCTGGCTTGTTTGCAAGAAGGCACGACAAACCCTGACGTGCCTCGTGCACGTCCGAGGAGCCGAGTCCCCTTGGACTGCATACCCAACGAAGTGTACAGTACCTGCTCACAGCCTAAATGAGTTTTAGTACTATATTTTCTAACATCGGGCTGTAGAGTGGTCAGCTCGCCTCGTGGAAACGTATTTTTCACTTCCCTTGGTCATCAAATATGAATGGAATAGCATGTGATACGAACTTAACTGTTATATCGAGCAATTCACTAGCTGTCAAATTTCTCTATACTATATTTTCGGGGTTCATTTAGTTGTAGAATTATATTTCATCCATTTCTGGCACAGAGAATTGTTTTTTGAATGTTGAGCGGTCAGTTGTATCTGTGGTTATCATTCTAGTTGAAAAGGTACGTATCTGTCAGATTTATATGGGAGAAATTATCCTACTTAACCTTGAAAAAGAATTTGTTCTACTTCTTAATTCTATTCTACCGGTTGTTGTATGCATGTGTTGCCTTAATTATGCTTAACTGTTCCCTAATGCGAACAAATAGTCGACTTTGCATTAATCTAGCTTTACCAGCTTCCAGTAATATGCATATCTCACATAATTCCTACGTACTGATTGGCAGTACTTTTGCGAATGATCTTGAACCTAAGAGCAATTGGCTTGAGGTGATACGGAGTACTCCCTCCAGTATGCAAAAACTTGATGTTGAACCATTTAATAAAAGGTGTGTGAATATCTGATGTTTTGCATCAACCGGACTCTATTGCCCCTGCATGCATGCAGTTAATGCTGTTTTCTTTTTTCCAAAGCAACGCCGACTGTTTGATTCCTGTGCTGCTTCGCATGATTTGAGCTCAGCGGGGTCGAACCCTGCACCTCTCACTATGCAAAGTGCTCCTCGAACCAACCAGACAACTTTGATTTATTGTCCTATGGTTTGTTCCAACCTATTTCAATAAATATGGGTAGAACGGCAAATAAGCACCCTAATTAACCTTATCTTGATATGTGAAATCATGTCTAAAATGTCAGGTTTTTGCATACTGAAGGTAGTATTCAACATCATTAATGTACTCAGTGGCTTGACGCTCTTTACGTTACTGATCGTTTGGAGTTGCTCTAAGCTGCATGCATGTGAGAGGGGGGCATAAATGAAGTATACTCTTACGCTGCACACTGTCAGTGAACAGTGAACATGCATTTTATAGTCTGCACAGTTTCGGGCTGGCAGCTGCAGTGTTTATGCCTCTCTTAACAGCGTTCACGTTCATGGTTAAAAGATTCTTGTGCCATAGCAGCAGATTAACAGAGGCTCCGTTAAATGTGGACACTGGCGTGTATCACCATGACATAAACGACGGCAGCGACGCATGGAGCCAGCAAAACATTTCTTTTTAGCTTTTCCTCGTCGTAGTCTTTTCTCTCCATCCTATTTTTGACGAAACTCGAGAGGGCCCAGCGTTCATGTAATTTATCACGAAAAAAAATATTGACTATTCTTTAAAAGAAATTATGTAAAAAAACCTTATAATATTTGATTAATTAAAGAAAAATCGAGTGAAATCACAACTCAATAGCCATACTATCTGGCTAAACTAGGTCTGGAGCGTCGCCAGACGAAATAAACAAACCAGCAAAAGCTGACAAAGCTCAACAAAAATAAACAAGACTCCTGTCCCACTGACACCGTTAGCCGCGTCATCATCATCACATATCTCATCCGCGACCCAACTCCTCCGAATTCACCTCAACAAACCACCGGGGTGAAAATTTTCATCCGTCGCACCAAACCAATGCTAGCGCTCCATTGCCAGAGAGAGAAGCCAGTAAGCACCAAAGGGAAGTGGTTCCAGGCCTTTCCAACCCCGCAGAAGACAATGAACTGTGCCACCCCAAGCTAGCGCTGGCCGCACTCAATGAGGCCAAGCCTCAACCCGAAGCCATCAGCCCCACCACCATCGGCTCCCTGCGTGCAGCACCAACCGAGGGGTCAAGTCTCCAAGACGACGCCTCCAAAGAGGGAGCGACGACGAAGATGTTGTCGTCGTCCAAACCAGCGAGCTGGATCTGGGTTTTCACCCGAAGGATGAGACCCCAAAGATGAAGGAGGTGCTGGAGCTCCATGACAATGCCTCCAAGAAGGAAGCCAGCGTCCAAAAGTGTTGCCGTTGTCGACACCAACAAAAGTCAGACAAGACTTTCACCTCGAGCGTCATGACCACCGGCACCACCGAACTACTGTGAGGACAACCCGCCACACGCTTCCGACCAGGGGCACTGCCCCAGCCTGCACATCAGCCATCACAGCATCAAGCTCTTGCCCGAGTCTCCCAGCGTGCGCCATTGACCACCTAAAGTGTAGCCCACCGCCGAAAGAGCGTCGCCGCCGCACGAAGCCATGAGGCCCGAACAAGACGTTGTGAAGCGCCTGCACTGCCGCATGTCCAAATCTATGCGGTGCCACCAGCCCCACAAGCGCACCTTTAACCGTGGGCTACCATGCCTCTGTCGAGACCGCTGCCACGGCCTCTAATTGCCACGTGTCATTTGACTGAGATCCGCATGCCGCTAGCTCTCTGATGCACAAGCCGACACTTGTCGCACCAGCCCACCATTGGTTCCACCTCCACAAAATCCGATGCCGCTGCCTGATGTCCCACCGTAGGAGGCGCCACCCACCGCACCGCCAGATGCGCAAGGACTAGATCTGGCCCTCGACTCCTCCATCCTAGCCAAACTCTTGACCTCGAGGCAGCACATACGCACGCCCACTCCTTTGAGGCGAGCCTTGCTGCCGTCGTGGTAGTCACCAGTGGTGACGGCGGTGACAAGGCGCGAGAAATGGGAGCCCCGGTGGCTCGGGTCTGTCGCCTCCCGGGTCACCTCCGGAAGCGACATGGGAGTTGGGCGTTTCTGAATATTATTTTCTCTCTGAAAGTATTCGTCTCCAAACAAATATACAAGTTGCTCATTTTCTCGCGCCTCAGGAACACCCGTTCCCTATTTGATGTAACTCGTAGGCAGACAATAAAATGCATCTTGAGGCATATTTGGAACATATAAATTTCAACGAAAAGGAAATGTACATATGTGCTGCTCGATGTGGTGTTTCCTGTGCCATGGCTAGTAGAACCCAGCGTTCTCAATAGGGTGAAACGTATTGCGTAGTTTTCTTAGCATTTATTTTATCACCATGTCAACCTATGAATGCTAAACATTCTTTTTTTTTCCGAAAAGGATTGCTAAACATTCTTCTTACACAAAACAATGAAAAACACACATAGTTGAATTGGCCTTGTTATTTTTCTTTCATTTGCCTTTTTTATTATTTCCTCCTGAGAACACTACGCGATCGAAACATCTGAATCGTACAGGCTTTACATACTCCACATACTCACATAGCTTGTGGTAAATGCATTGTCAGGCGAGCAGAACAGATTGCCCTTTGATTGATACATTTAGCTGTGACCAATCTAAAATTCTAACTTATCCTCTTATACTAGTGGCTAATAGGTACGTAGCCAAGTTGCTCAACTAACTGGCTGCGAAGTCATCGTCCGCCCAAGTCTTCACGTACAAACAGGCGGTACGCGCATTAACACGGGCTTGATTTGTGGCCTCATCTCGTGCTAATTAATCGACGCGCGTGCGACTCTATATAGACACCTCATCACTGCACGAGCAGCAAAATGATGGGTGGCCAACTGAGTAGGAATAATTAACTGAAACTAACGTCTTAGCTGAAATTGCTAGTTTGTGGGCAGGGACGGAACCAGGATTTTACCATGAGGGTAGCTAAGAAGAGAAAGAAATTTGCTACTGTAATTATATCATAATATAGACGCTTCGAGCTATTAACCACAAAATTGGATCCGTAATAGTAAAGTAACAAATACAATTAGTGATCATCACAGTAAAGTTTGTTGGACACTTATACTTTATTGAAATACACCGAATAAGCACTTCATCAAGCCCTAAATGTACATAGAGATGAAACATTGTGCAATTTTGTAGAATTAGGGACCATTATGCACTCATGCAATACAAATTAGACTCAGATGCAAGCCTGAAATGTTTAATAAAAATAAAATAAAATTGATAGATGGTGTGAATATATAGACAATGAAATAACTCATGTGCTTTTTAGCTTAACCCAAACTACTACGGTAATCAGATAAGTGAATTTTTTATAGCAAAATTACATAAGTGAATTAGTAGAGGCTAAAAATAATTAAGTGCTAGAACTTAAATACTTAAAACCTTTTTAGGGAGGATTCTTAACTTTAAGAGGTGAAAGAAACGGTAAATTTTTGGAGTCTGTCCACAGGTCTGTTTGGCTGTTGGATTGGTTGTTTAGAGTGATCTGCCATCGTCCACCGAGGTTAGTAATTAAGTGAGGTTGTCTTGTAAGAGACTCTTTTGTCAGGTCATATGTAGCAACTTTCACAGTCGTACGAACTAATTAACTAAAGCATGCATGGATCAGAAGTCTAGGTGGAATGTCATCATGCACTGTCTTTCGTGTGATAGGAAATGTGCAGCCGTTCGATCGATGACGCGCCGGTGTCAGTCGCGCGAAGAGTAGGCATCTCCTTTCCCTTTCACATGAGCGTTGTCATTATGCTATCTCCTCTTTGCTGCCGCAGCATGCCGCGCGGGCCGCGGCCTCATCGGAGCACCACTTCCGCTTCTGGCCATCTTTTAACCATGTAAGTCCGGTTTTGGGTCTAAACCAGTGTACAACTTCAGCCTTCCACCCAAGACTAAAACCTGCTTAGTTGTAGGATGGTAACACAAAAAATACACATAAGAAAAAAGAATTTGCTTTTGCAGCTGGAAAAATTATCCTGTGAAAGGGCGACGACGGAGGACTCGCATATAGTCAAGTCTTCGACTCCATTAGAAAAAAGTGATGTTGCTACTTCTTAATGTATCGTTCTTGCTTGTTCTCTGCCTCTATCGAGTAAAATTTCACAGGCCCTATTAGCCTCCTGAAAATGATGAAAAGATGGACAATTCTATACTACATGAATCAATTTTGACAGTGTTACATTGTACAATTTGCATCAATTTTGATATATTTAGATTGTATAACTTGTATTTGAGGTATTTTACCGAAGAATTGCGCTCAGTTCAGTACACCATACTCAAATGTGTGAGTACGTACGGTACTTGACTAAACAAACACAAGCCATTAGGTCCTTTGCAGTTATTGCAGAGCTGTTTCAATTAACTTCCTCTAGAAACAGAAAATCAAAAGTGTTAACAACCGGAAATAATTTCCTTTGTATTCAACGATTTTCTTTGTGCCTACTAAAATGCAATGATAAACTCTTAGAGAAAGTTCTTGATTAGCCAGTGAAAAGTTGTTGAGTTCTGGATTTGCCATCCGAGATTCCCTCCGATATACCGCTCAAAAACTCTCTTGGTTTCGTATGTGCTATTTTCGTAGTTGACCGTACGTTGACAGCCTCTTAGGGTTTAAACCTTATCGGTTTTTCAATTAATGGTCCAAATATCCCTGCTCACTTAATGCATGCTTCCAGCATGCTGAACTCCCTGTGCATTTGGGATGCGTTGCTGAAAATTATGGGATGGCATGAGTATGTTATTTTGCTAAAATTATGAGGAAGATTATATTTATTACATACAAAAGTCAACACTACGGCCAGAATGATCTTTTTGATAAAGGCCAACCAACGCAAATGCGAGGCCGCGAGAGTTTTCAGGAAATTTCAAAGGGCAATTGGAAAACTTTTGACAGGCAAGTCAAGAATTTTCTTAAATTTAAGGTCCCGTTGAATTGGATCGAAGTTAAAAAAAAAGAACTGAATAATTTTCAAAGAATTTTTAGTATTCCTAACAAGAGATTAGATCTCTTGGAATTTTACTTTGCGTATAACGGCTACATCTTTCTTTTTTTTATTTTTTTGTGGTGTAATAAGATAATTTATTATTTATGTTACTTATTCTATATTTTCAATTCTTATATGATTCAATATGTCATGACATTCAATTTCTGTAATTTTTCAGTTTATTTGCTTTTGGTTAACACATACTCTGCAATATGTAGATATATTTTGAGGGCTGCAAGCAATTAGAGAACTTTAAAAAAATGACAAACGCCCCTTCTGTAAACTCGATTTCTTACCAACCGAACCCCACGGTTGCGCAGGTACACTACTACCTCGTCTCCTCTCTTCTATGAAAGCAAAGGGAACAAACGAGAAGCGAAGGCAAGCAAAGACGCGTACTAGCTGGGCGGCTGCCGCGAGAAGAGAGGAGAGAGAGTCCACCAGACTATCACCACTTCGCTGCCTTCTGCTTCCTTCCCTCCCTCCCCTCCAAAAACCCAATAAAAAACGCACCTCTTTCCCCCACCTCCCCTCGATCCCCTCGCCGGAAGATCCGATCCCGAGCGAGCCCCGTATCACCCCCGATCGTGCTCCCATCCCGGCCTCCCGGGTAGCGGAAGAATCTATTGGCGTCCGGCGGAAGGAGGAGAGAGAAAATGTTGTCCCTTTGATTGATGCGACGGGTTCTTGGCTGGGGTGGTGGGGTGCCGCTGGAGATGGGCTGCTTCTCGTGCTTCGATTCCCCCGCCGACGAGCAGCTGAACCCCAAGGTAGGTGTTGGTAGGTATGGAGGCTCGTCGGTGGCAGCAGCGGCGTATGGTGGTGGTGGCGGCGTTGGCGGTGGCCGGCAGGGAGAGAGGGGCTACCCGGAGCTGCAGCTGCCCATGGCGGCGCCACGCGTCGAGAAGCTCTCCGCAGGTGCGTTCACTGGATCCAGTAGTGGTTGCTGGAATCGGAATCGGATCCGCAGAGGGCTAGACGGATTTGGTCCGCTTGACGATTCTTCCTCTCTACGCGTTCTTGATCTGATTCAGTAGCCATGTTGTATTTGGTGATCTCTGCGTGATGAATTAGCACAAGTATAATTGTGACAAGAAAACAAAGAGGAAAAAGGAACTGATTTTTAGCTGTTGCCGTTGGATAGGTAGGTGTAATTGGGTTCGTCCATCTGCTTCAGATCGTTGGGAATGAAAATTAAAGTAGATGAATTCATAGACTGATACGGCGAGCGTAAACTACGTCACTCCATTTGATTGTGATCGTAATTCTCGTATTTGGGTAAGCCTACTGGCTAGCTCGGTCTTTTATCTTTGTTTGTTCAATATGTGCAGGGTCTGGGAATGCGAGGGTGAAAAGCAATGCGATAGCAAGGGAGCCTTCTGTGCCAAAGGATGCTAATGGGAATGTCATCTCGGCACAGACTTTCACCTTCCGAGAGCTGGCGACAGCAACAAGGAACTTCAGGCAAGAGTGCTTTCTGGGTGAAGGAGGATTTGGACGTGTTTACAAGGGCCGTCTGGAGAGCACAGGCCAGGTAACTTGTTTTGGCAAATTCAAGCATACTCTTGTCTTGACTTCTGCTGTGTAGAATTGAGATGGCAGCAACTGCAGTGTTGTAGCATATGCACTGTTCATTGCCCACGTCTAAATAGTTTATTTCGTGAAATGGTAGGTGTTCAAAGGAGCTTATTTGCTTATATTGTAGACCTCCTGTCCTCTTCTGCTAGTATATTGCAAGAACTGATCAAACAATTGATGCGATGTTGTTTGCACTTAATGTGATACTTTGAAAATTCAGAGAAGTGAGATGAGTTTAAAATAAATTATGAAAGTGCCGTGTTATTGCTGCAGGTTGTTGCTATAAAGCAGCTTAATAGGGATGGGCTTCAAGGAAATAGAGAATTTCTAGTGGAAGTCCTCATGCTCAGTTTGCTGCACCATCAAAACCTTGTTAGTTTGATTGGTTATTGTGCGGATGGAGATCAGCGCCTTCTTGTTTATGAATATATGCCCTTCGGATCATTGGAAGATCATTTACATGGTACGAATGCTGCTTTCCTTCCTGTACATATGACCACCACCTGTCAATTATTGCCATCAAGTTCTCTATTTCAGTACCTGCATGCCTGTCCTAGTGTTTGTCTGCTTATCACATGTTAGCCTAGGTACGGATTGCCAATCCGCGGTTCTGGCCCTGTTTTCCTGTCTTTGTACTCTTTATTTTGCGGTGTCCATGCACATGCTTCTTTCTTTTCATACTGCGAAATGTTTATTGTAGTGTAAAGTGTTAGCTCATTCCTTAGCCCCGAAAATATTGCCATTTGCATTACCCTTTTTCCCCTATTGGTGTGGGATCCTTCTAGGCCCTTCTGTGATGAAGGACAGCATACTGTGCACCCTCTGTTCATATATCATGTTTGTATCAGAGTTTCTTCACGTTATTCATCTGCCTATTATGATCTACTTCCAATCGTGCATGTCACTGATATACGTACAAGTTTTTAGTTACGCCCGCTATTTGAGACATGATTGCTGCCTATCATTTCCAGCGACTATGGATAAAAAGAGCCAGCCAATTAAGTTGTTCTGCTGTTTACTAAAGTTTACCTGCAAATTTATGGGACATAGCAAAATGTATTGACATCATGAACTGAATCAGGCTTCTTATTTTATAATTAATAGACTGTTTAAACATACATAGGCCTTTGTACTTTCTAGAAGCTATTACGCCAAGTAAGTACACTGTTTAACCATCCTTTTAAGTTATCCCATGACTATGCAACAGTTAACATTCTTTTGAACTGACTCAAATTATTTGACCTATGAGTCATATTTACAATTTTATTGGTTGCTTTTAAGGTTAACATGCTTCTATGATAATTCTTGTGGATGCGATGGCTCGATGTGTCTTTAACCTTCTTGCTTCAAGGGAATATGTATGATAGTTCTATGAACAGTGTCCTTAATTTACTTCAATGAATTGTGGAGTTGTTCCTTTGACCCGAATGTTATACACGATGTAGATCTACCTCTTGACAAGGAGGCATTGGATTGGAGCTCGAGGATGAAAATTGCGGCAGGTGCTGCTAAAGGACTGGAGTATCTCCATGACAAAGCTAACCCACCAGTTATTTATAGAGATTTCAAGTCATCAAACATTCTCTTGGACGAGAGTTTCCATCCAAAGCTGTCTGACTTTGGACTTGCAAAGTTGGGTCCTGTTGGTGACAAGTCTCATGTCTCTACACGTGTGATGGGAACATATGGCTATTGTGCTCCAGAATATGCTATGACAGGCCAATTGACTGTTAAGTCTGATGTATATAGCTTTGGAGTTGTCTTGCTTGAGTTGATTACTGGGCGCAGGGCCATCGACAGCACCCGGCCACATGGGGAACAAAATCTTGTGTCATGGGTAAGCTAATGTTCTGATTATTTCGAAATGCTCCTTATACATTTCCTGATATCTTTTCTCCTCCTAATATACCGAGAGTTGTTTGCGTGCTGATATTGTATATCATAAAGATGGCGTACTAATCCAAAAAATAGTGTCTGCTGCATTTGGTGAGAAGTAACATGACTTTCTTTATGTTAAATTGATTCTATAGATAACCAGATTGTTGCTTGATCAAGGGTTTATGGAACTGAAATTGCAAAAATAATATCCTTTATGTTCTGATAGTCACGTTGTAAGGAACACATGACTATGTGAGAGAGATTTGAGCTCAACGTGATTTGGTATGCTCCATACTTATATGATTGTATTCTCTCTTTTTTCTTTGTGAGGATATACAGGTGTTTTCTGATGTGTTAGATTAGAATGTTCATCGTAAAGCAGAATGAGTAAATCCATGAACTCACACTGCTGGCTATTAATTTGCAGGCACGGCCCCTTTTTAATGACAGAAGAAAGCTCCCTAAAATGGCTGACCCAAGACTGGAAGGACGATATCCCATGCGTGGTCTTTACCAAGCACTTGCGGTCGCATCCATGTGCATTCAATCAGAGGCTGCATCGCGTCCGCTTATTGCAGATGTCGTGACTGCTCTTTCCTACTTGGCTTCTCAATCATATGACCCTAATGCGGCTCATGCTTCAAGAAAGCCAGGTGGTGATCAGCGAAGCAAGGTTGGTGAGAATGGCAGGGTAGTCTCCAGGAACGAAGAAGCTGGGAGCTCTGGCCACAAGTCACCAAGCAAGGATAGGGAGGATTCCCCTAAAGAGCTTCCAGGCATCTTGAACAAGGATCTGGAGAGGGAGCGGATGGTCGCCGAGGCAAAGATGTGGGGTGATCGGGAACGGATGGTGGCAGAGGCGAAGATGTGGGGTGACAGGGAACGGATGGTGGCCGAGGCGAAGATGTGGGGCGAAAATTGGCGGGAGAAGAAGCGTGTGGGCACAAATGGTCAGGGGAGCCTGGATTCTCCAACTGAAAACGGTTAGGGGCAGTGAAGCCATCCACCCATGCATGTCCTGTTTATTTCCTACACTATTTGCTTTCCGGTGGGAGGGAGGGTTAGATGTACATTTTCTAGAGAGAGAGAGGAGACGGGAGGCTCTGTACTGGATAGTGAATGCATGTGGTTGTACTTGTAAATTCTCAGAAATTTTGTGAGAATGGAAGGGGCACTTTTGAGTTCCAGTGTATGTTGTGATCGTACTGTCTCCTGTGATGTTTTTGCTCGCTTGATGATGTTCGGGTGCCCTCGTTTTGATTTAGGTGAATGACTGAATGCTCGGAACCTGACGCACTCGGATGTTCAGCTCTTGGTGCTGAACCAAACGGTTGTTCGCCCATCATAACCGTTCACTGCCGACGTATGAATACGCTCGAAATCATTATCAGACAGCTAAATCCTTTCCTTCGGGTAGTTCATGGCTACATGATAACGGACTTTTACGGGCGTTTTGACGTTGAGCTGGTTTGCGACGGCACCTATGTTGGCAGAACTGGGAATTTTTTTAAACTAGTAATCGTGCACGTGCAACGCAAGTCTCAGCTAATGTAGAATTTACATGAATACAAAAATAAAGTATGACAATATTACTTAATATTATAATTTAATATTTATTTGAAATACAATGCTCACACCAAACGTAACTACGAACAGAATAAGCAAGCCCTCTTCTTGAAGCACTTCCCTTCCCTCTTCTTGAACTCCGATGACCTTCATCGGCGAGGTTGGCATTGCCTCAAGCGATGGTAGAGGGCATCTTCAACGCATCAAATTAAATAAGGATAAGCAAAGCTCAAATACTCTCCAAAAGCAAATTTGTAGTGATTTTTTCTCTATATTGCTCTCACGTTGTTGCAAAATACTAACAAAATCATCAGACAAACATATATCTAGTTTTGTGATCTTTATATCCAAGTCCAATTTGCAAGTCAAAAGTCATGTGGCACACCATATGTTTATGTCAACCTCATAATAACAAATCCAACGTCACGCATTAAATTCAAATGTAGATGAAATTGCTAAGGGTTCCACCTTCAATTAACAGCATGCATACAACAATACTTGGTCAATTCTTTGTGTGGCAACATACATCATGTTTTCCCTTGAATTTGCAGATGCAACGATATGCGAAATAAAATTCAAACCTGTCAAAGCACCACAAATGAGCTGAATTTCCTTCGGTTCTTTCTTCTGATGTAGGCAATAACACATGCAAGCAATACCACAAATAACTGACGTGCATCAAAACTAAAGTCAGTTTAATCAATAAGGGGAGGGCACAAACCTAGGTGTCAAAGTAGGGCATGTGCGCGCCTTGAGTGCTTTTAAAATTCAAACCTATCAAAGCACCACAAATGAGCTGAATTTCCTTTAGTTCTTTCTTCTGATGTAGGCAATACCACAAACAACTAACGTGCATCAAAATTAAAGTCAGTTTAATCAATAAGTGGAGGGCACAAGTTAGCCTTGTGGTGCAACATCTCATTGGCCTGACAAAAATGTAATTCAGAATTATAGGAATGGTGGCTAATGGTGATGCAAATAACAACTATATTTCTGACTACTTAGCCAAAAGAGTGGCTCATTCGTGTATAAAACTAAGTAGTGTTTATTTAGAACAAGCATAAGTCAGCTAGATAGGAGATATGGGAAAAATAAAGATCTTCACCACAATTGGGTGATTACTGATTATTGTCAGTGTTAACCAACAGATAGCATGGAACCTTATTGGATTAGATTAGATTTAGATTAACCATTCTAGTATATATATATAAAGATTAAATCATGCATAACATTGGTCTCAGTGGATACAAGCTGTGATACATTGGCCTTAATTTTTTACTCCCAAATTAAGGACAAGTTGTGATTTATGAGTTGTGAACATTATCAGGCAAAAACCTATATAGGACCAAATGAAGAACAGCTATAGAACCTTGTAAAGAATTCAGAAAACAAAGAAAGGAAGTAAAGCTAGAGAGCATATATATAAATTAGCACAACATGAGACCCGCTGGAATGCACCTTTCTGAGATCAATTAAGAACGGTGGCCCAAATCTGGTTAAGACTGAAAGAACTCTTGAAGGGCCATCCTTGATACAAAGGCACCTGCCGGGTACAACCGCAGAGTTTCCTAGATTACCATTGTCAACTGCATTTGCAGAGAGGATCTTCAAGTTAAGGGCTATTATAGCAAGTTCAATTTACTGAAGACTGCAACTATCTAGGAAGTCAAAAAAAGCTTGGTGGGAATGTATCTCCTAAAAACAACATAATGTGCTTATTGTCAAATACAGTCATTACTCGTATAAGCAGTCAAATTCTTCAATCAGTAACAGGAGCAATACCTTTGTGAGATTGCTTCCACAACCACTCTGAAACAGCAGAATCATATGAAGCAACAGGCTGAAATGCTTCCATGCCAACATCTTCCGGAACTGTTGATCATCTTGATTTCCTTGAAGATATTCCAATGGAGCAGGATAATCTTTATGATCCACCACAACAAGAAAATCCTTATGGTTCTGTTCAACATAGACCAACAAAGTAAATAGAATTGCTATGATAAAACACACCGGCTATTTCACATGCCAATATTAGCACCACATTTTACACTGAATATATCTTTGCAGAAAGTGTGATTCTCCAATAAATTTTGCTCAGTAAATAGTTTGAAAGGCCCCAAATAATTAACTACCTTGGCTACAGCTCTAATTAATGTAGGCCCCAAATAGTTTGATTAAGGTTTGGATTAAGAATCCTTTTTTGCAGATCTACCAATTTTGTAGGCAAAGGAAGCATATGTAGTATCAAGATCTACCAATAGCAAATGATCGATGCAACTATATTTCTACTCCATCTGAGGTACAAACGTGAAATTTGGCTTCCATACCTTGGATTTCCGGGACAAGACCTATGCGAGGGAGACGAAGAAGCCCCTACGCCCTATAAGACACTCACCACACTATCGAACCAAGCCTTGCCAGACTCCATCGGATGACATAGCTCATGGGAGAAGAGGAGGTTGCGGACACCCGCCGCTGTTGTCCCATCTTGTCCTTGTTCCTATGAACTCATGCGCTCCGACACCGCGACGCATGCGAAAGCGGCCATCCCCTTGACCTCAGTAAGCACACAAAGAGGAAATAAACAAACACGCAAATAAACATAAGAGTAACAAAATTTTCACATAAGCTCTGCATAATCAAATTAGCACACACAACACAAGCATCCAATCTTACAGCTTGGCGGAGAGCCAATAGTTCTCGTTCTGGTGGTTCTGGAACTTGCTGACTAAATCCTTCATGGCTGCATCATCGAAATGACAAGATCTTGAGAAATAAATCAAGTACTCCGCCCCTGTTCGAACTAAGGGGGACACAATCCGCTTGGCTTTACCTTGGAACATCTCCTTGATGTCGCCCTCCCGCTTCTGCTCTAGCCCAGTGTGTGCCTCCGGTTGAGGCCGCGCGCACCGGCTGCCGTGAGTGAGAGAGAGGCGTGGACGGCAGCGTTGCCGGTGCACGCGGTGGTGAGGATGCGGCCGGCGAGGGGCAAGCAGAACGCGTGCTCGAGCTGTGCCGCCGCTTGCTTCTACGCTCCGCTTCACAGCAAAGGCGGGCTTGGGTAAGGCCACAGCAAGGAAGGGTAGAAGTAGGGCTTGGGAAAGGTTGCGGCAAGGACGGCGGGGCAGGCGAGACGGGTGAAGATCGGAGCAGCGGTGGCGTGTCCCGGCGACGGCGGGGTAGGCGCGGCAGGTGAAGATTAGTGCGGCGGCGGCATCCGGGAGGGTGGGCAGGAGGGCCGCGGGCGTGGTGGCCAGGGTGGTGTGGCGACCAGGGCCTCGGGCGGGAGGGCCAAGGGCGTGGACGGTGGGGGGCAAGCGGGTGAGCGTGGCGGCCGGGGGCGGGTCGGTCGGGAGGGGTAGGAGGCATCTGAGTGGATTTGAGGGCGATGGGGCAGCACGATGGGATGAGCGATCAAGTTGCGAGAAAAGAGGGAGCGAAACATAGACCAGATGTGCACCGTAGGATGATGCTCGGGGAGACTGATCCGACGGCTATAACTGATCTGGGTACATAATATGGGGTGGATGTAGAAGAAAAGCAACTCGTCCTTTTAATAGTAGTTTAGATTTAGATATTATTTTTTTATTCAAAAATTTTAGAAATAATACCACATCTAAAAAAAATTATAAAAAATTACAAAACTGGTCTCAATCACCACCGGTCGTGGCGATTAGGGCGCAACCGCCACGCTTCGTGGCGATAGGGGTCAATCGCTAGCCGCACCGACGATATTAAGTGGCGATAGGGTGCAATCGCTATCCCTAGTGGCGATTGCACCCTATCGCCACTTAATATCGTCGGTGCGGCTGCCAGTTACTCTCTGTAATCGTCAGGACAACCGGGCGCTATCACCGATTTAGGCCCAATCGCCATCCCTTGTGGCAATTACGGTCAATCGCCACGCGGTTTGATGATTCCATACTGAATCGTCGGTGCGGCTGGCGATTGGCTCTTATCGCCACAGCTTGTGGCGGTTACGCCTTAATCGTCAGGGCTGGTGGCGATTGAGACCAATTTTACAATTTTTTTAAATGTGGTATTATTTCTGAAATTTTTGAATAAAAAATAATATTTAAAAGAAAAACTCGCAGAACTAGCGTAGCAGTCGTTCCAGCCGTATTCACGCGGTTTTGGTCCTGTCTATGTCGTCTTCCTTCCCAGCACACAAGAAAGAGACTTGGAGACTTCGCTGGCCCGTTCGGTCGGTCGGATGCACCGATGGAACAGCCGTGTTAGTTGCGACGAACTGACTAGTGCCCGGTTTTGATCCGAGACTGCAAGCTTGGACCAGGCCACTGCAACCCTGTCCCTGTTGTCATATCTCTACGCCCGTGCAGACTTGACGCGTTTGTGGTCAGACACGCACGCGCGTGCGCACGCCAAGCGTGCGGGTGGGGGCTCGACTGAATGGATCTGTTGCCTGACGATGCAGCCATCCATCCCCTGAACAAACACCAGCGAGGAAGGTACGTGCACATCGCTGCAATCCGTTTCTGCTACTCGCGTGTTAATCTGCCCGGGCCTGTCGTCCAGCACGGATGGCACGGCAAGATACGAATGATTCCAACCATGCCATTTTTTGCTCTGCTTTCGGGACGCTAGTCCTGATAAGTATCTTCTTCGTACAGGTTAAGACCGTCGTTTAGTTCGAGATGCCAATTCAATCATACATTGGGCATGCACGCAGTAGGTGTTTCACTTGCTCCTTTCTTCTCCTTGTTGCGCTAACTCTGCTTCCGCCACTTGGCTCAAGCGCTGAAATCACCTCTCCTGTACGTTCTTGTTGGCAAAAGCTGTCTGTCGGTCGTAACATTGTGCAGTGCAGCTCGACAGCAGTATGGCTTCAGGAAGCATACATCCCTTTGCGGACAAACGTACGTCCACGCGTCCGTCCTAGAGCTCGTTGGCCGTGTGAGCGCGCGTGGCTTGTCTACGTACGTGCGTCTCCTCGATTTGTTGGTCCACTTGCCGTGCACCGGACCTTGTACGCCATCGTGCGGTTCTCAGTCGAGGGTGGAAGACGGAGTAAAACTTTTAATGTGACAGACTGAATAGCATGAATGCAAGAGTAAAATCTCAACTAAAAGTAATGTATACACTGATAAAAATATATGATGCAAAAATTTGCAGTCCATTGAAAAATCAACCAAAGAATCAACACCAAATCGGATTAAGGTACGGCGGACATCATAGCTGCTCGTTATATTGACTCCTCCGGATCTGTTCTCCGTGTCTGCAGCATGATGTTGATGACGTACAGCGCGATGAGACTCCACTTCTCATGATCTGACGCCCCCAATAGCCCTACGTCATCCACCGACCGAGCGATAAACCAAGAATCAGTGTCACAGGATTATCAATCAACTACACTTATATATATGCATATATATGTACGTGTGTGTGCCATGTATATACGCAATCTAGAGAATCACTAGGTAGCTCAATGGTAGGACATATGGTTGTGCAATGTGCTACCAAGCAACCCAGATTTGAATCCTACCTTACTCTTAAAAATATGTCGGGAGTGGTACTACTACTACTGTCTTCTTCTTAAGTATGCAATCTACCTAACCAAATCATATTCAGGTACCTAACCAAATCATATTCAGGTATGCTCGTGAAACATGGTCACCGAATATTGTTCAAGACGAAAGAACGGAACTAATTTATTTTATTTTGGAACGAAACTAATTAACCAGGAAATCACGAGTTTATGTAAAGTGACTTTAGGCCGTAATCCACACTAGCTTCGACTTGATCGTGTGTAGGCCCCAAAGCAGCCTATTAGCGTTGTGCACACGGGCCGGTCCTTAAGTTGGGCCTAAATTTGCAGGCCTCTTCCATTTGCGCCTTGACTACCACAGTTCAGCCAAGGTCCCAGGGACCATCAGCAAGCGATCCGGTTGTCGCCGGTTTTAGGCCAAATCGGCGCCCACCCTAAACCTCTCTCCTTGGATAATATTGTAAATGAAAATACCTGTGTTGAAATCCCGGTCTTAGCAGCGACCTTGCACTAGTTAGGCATAAAGGGATGGTGGGGGAGATATTTGGTGTTGCTTTCAGCAACACGGTGAAGTACTAGTAAAGATGGAAACGGATCACCTTTTCTATTCGATAAACCAAAGAGTTCCCCTTTCTACAGTGCAAAGAGGCGATCTAGGGTCTCGTTCTAGATCCTCCCTTCCGCCGGAGGCCCCGCCATTCTTTCCCGCCGCCGATGGCCCCCTTGGTCTTCGGTTGTGCGGCGGATGGCGGCGCTCCTCCGGCGGACGGGGTTTTGGTCCCGGTAGTTTAGGGTTTTGGTCTCGAGCGAAGATGGCGTGGCAGCGGCGCTGTCTCCGTTGTGGGCTTTTGTCCCCCCGTGCTGTCCCTGCCCCGGCGGTGTTCTCTCCGGCTCCGTCGCGATGTGCGTGGAGGTTGTCGTCGGCTGTCCCTCCTGCGGTGCTGCTGGCGCGTCTTCTGGCCTTCTTCTTTGCTTCCCTGGCGTCGTGTTGGTTTTCTTCTCTGGGCTTTGCTTCTCTGCAGGTTTCCCGTGTTTCAATCGCCAGCAAGAAATGGTGTCTTCTTTCCCCAGTCAAGATCGGGGCGTCGCCATGGCCGAAGTTCTTTCATCTGCTTTCAATCTCCGCCTTTAGGGGTGGTCTACTATTGCGGCCAGTCATCAATCGGAGATCCTTCCGAATCTGGAGTAGGGCACGGCTCGATTCCGGCTGGAGAAGCTGCTCGGCGGAGCATCCATTGGAAGCCAGTGAAGCAATGAAGAAGATGGCCCTTGGGGCCTTTTTGTTATTTTCTGTTTCTGTAGGGTTTTGTATGCATATTTTCCTTAACTATTATCAGAAATGGAATTGAAAATGCCTTCGGGTGTTTTCTTCAAAAAAAAAGATGGAAACGGATCGAATACAGATCGAATAGTGCTCTTCCCACTTCTTTTTTCATATTTTCAAAACGAATATAAATATGAATACGGATGTTATCGAACACGAATACGGATCGGATATTACTCGAATACAAATATGGATCAGATATGCACTCAATTCGGTCGGATACGAATATCCTACAATTTCCTTAAAAAATATGCCAAAATAAGTTTTATCAAATGAAAAATTGGACGCCACCTTGATGGTCGTCTCGTTGAGATAATCAAAATAGATATCTAGTTTGCCCAAATCGAAGGTCGGATTGTAAAGTTACATGTTCCAAAATAATTTTATTCACAATACGGATATTATCCGACTTGATCTGTAGTGCCATATCCGTATCCGTATCTGAAAAAATAATCCGGATAATATCCGTATCCATATCCGTTTTTGATTCGGATGCTGATTTTGTTTACCACATCCGCGTTTTTCCGGATACGGATACCTGATAATACGGATTATCCGTATCCGTTTTCCACCCTAAAGTATTAGGAGTAATTAAGTCATTTAATACATTAATCATATCTAATAACTTCCATATCTGTTTTTTTCTTATCAGTCATCCAATACCTTTTTACTTATCCAGTTTGTGCTTAGCATGTCGAAGTAATTGGGGGCTTTGAGAGGAACAAATCATTTGCAGCTGTGCGTTTTTGTCTACCTCCTCTTTGTCTTGAAATATTGGACAGGGATTCAAAAGTAGGTGTCGTGATATGGTATTTGAGGAAGGATCCGATCGCCTGCGCCAAAACACTGGATACTTGAACAACGCTCAACGACACTCTCCAACCCTAGCACTAAATGGAGATCCTCTGGTGTCAAGCTTGGAGGTGCTGATCTATCATCTGATGTCAAATACGGAGGGGCTGCTGCATCCGTTTCAGTTTTGTTACAAATTCCTGGAAGGTCTAATGCATAAGTTTCAGTTTTACTAAAAACCTCGTGTTAATTCTATTGACCTCATGTAATTCTATTAAGTGTTTAACATCTGTGTTGTGATGTTGATTAACAAGACAAGATGCGCATCGACATCAACAGCCGCAAACAAGACTTGGGGCTGTCAACAACATCTGGTGTCACTACTAAGACTTCGGTTCGACAAGACTTGCATCGTGACGGCGGATCACGCTTCGACACTAGGTGCTGTAAACAAGACTCGAGGCTGTCATAACGTCAAATACCGTTGAAAAGACTCCCGGTTGACAACAAGACACACATTGCGATGACAAGTCACACTGCGAAGAAGACCCAAGGAATATTCTAAGTAATATTCTATAGGGATAGGGTGGAATGATCGTAATGCCCTCAAGGGAATTATAAGCCTAGGTGCAAAATCGTAAACTGCCTAGAGACAGTGATGTAAATATACACCACTAACACTCCTTCCCCATAAATAAGGAGGCACCCTACTTATTTGGGGGTTGGACCCTTTGAGGTGAGATCAATACATTCGTGTCCATTGTCATTCTACTTGCCACGTGAGTCATCATTGTTACGCCTACCACAGCTGCACGTGGCGTGTTGCCTTGTTTCGTCCCCATACATCCCGCTTGTCCATGTAACCAAGCCGAGGTGTCTCTAATACACTGTCTAAAATTGTACTTATGACAGTTGGCGCCATCTGCAAGATCGATATGACAAGCTACCTCAGGACCGACCGTAGGCATAACGACAAGGACCGAGCCCATCGCGCTCTACTATGACAACCTTCTTTTCAACCACGTCAAAGTTCTGTCAAGTGAAATCGCATGCCTCCAAAAGCGACAACCGGCTCCAAGAGGAAAACCACAGAGTCATTCGCTGCGAAAACCACCGTGGAAGAGGATGCAACCGCAGCCACCCTTGTCAATCCTGGAGATCCCAACCCGGCTAGCAACACTATCGTCGCAACCGACATTGTTATGTCAAACACTACTACTGTAGCAAACAACGCAAACGATACAAGTCGGACAACCCAAATCGAGGGGCTGCCAACCGAGCAATGGCAACCGATGTCGTCACCACTGCCCGCGCGCACGACATCGTCCTCGTGGGCACGTTACACGACATTGCCCCGCGTGTGAGCGCGTTGCACGTCATCGCCTGCCCGCTCGACCAACGCGCCCACCCACAACAGCATCGTCCGCGCATACGATGTCATCACTCGAGCGTGACCAATGCGCACGAGTGCGACGACATAGCCGTGCACGTGATGGCAAAGCCTGCATGCGACCAACATGCCCATGCGCAACGACATGGTCGTGCGCGAACAACGCACGACGACATCGTCCCCGTGCGATATGGCATCGCCTAGGCCCACGCCACAACAACATCGCCTGCACGCGACCAACGCGACCCCGCGCGACAACAGCATCCACGCGCATGATGTCGTCGTGACGACGTCGCCCGCGCGCACAACCAACACGATCGCACGTAATGACCAATGCACCCATGCGCGTGACGACCCGCCCACGAGCGTGAAACACTCCAGATGCCGCACAAGCTGAGGGAGAGCTCAAGCGCCTGCTATGTCGAATTGCTGAAACTAACCTTCAGAATGAAGAGATGTGCGCACACCTACAAGCAGTGGATCTCGAGGCTATTCGTGCGAATACAAAAGCACGAGAGTCAGTTGATGCCAAAAGGTGCGCCCGAAAGTTCAGCAGCAGTAGCTCTGTGTCATCAACAGGGACAAGCATGCGCCAATGCCTTTGAGAGCTTAAACCTTAACAACTCGGTGGCAAATGAACTTCGTCAGAAAAATGCTTTTCAAATCCAAATAATCCATCAATCAACAAATGGCACTAATCATTATCGAGCTTCTTAAATCCATTAATAGGGTCTATCTTCAAAACTTTCGATATGCTCAAACACAAATCTGTAATCAATATATCACCCAATATCATCTTCAAGACAATATAGAGCACCAAAATCCAATCAACGCGTATCAATTATCTACTCTAGATAAATTCCACTTGCCATTTCTAAGTATTTATGATCATTGTTCATAGTTGCACCAAATAGGGCTTTCTTCTAACTGAGCTAGGTACACTCAAGCATAGATCTCATAAGCCAATTATTATCTTATCTTTCAATGTTATACATAAGGAATAGATCCTATGAAAGGGATGAGAATAGAATTTTAAGGACGGATAAGAGTAGCAACAAGTTAAAAAAATTGGTTGTTTGGAAAATAACTTTTTGAAATTCAGTTATTATCGCCCAAGCTAACTAAGTTCACATCTTATAGTCGAGACGGCTCTAATACCACTTCTGTGGTAGCCCAAAAGTAACTTCCAGGCCCCCCTGTGTATATCTTCATCAGTTTAGGATCAAGCTGATAAACATAGTAAAATTGATAGATTGGCACACATCACGAAGTTTATTACATAACAATTGAATAATAATAGCCACATGGCTAAATAAAGTACTTATGGCTTATGTCCCTTACCATTCAGGAACACGTGGAAATAATAGAGCGTAGAAGTCTCTATCTCAACCATAAGCAGTCGAGAGAGTCCAACGTGACCTACTCCTCAACATTAGCGTAATAATCACCATAGTCTTCCCCATCATCATCATAGTTATCTGAATATGCCCAAAAATTTTGGGAAGCCTAATGCTACATGCAGGTTTAAACAAAGGAAATGCTTTATGGATTTTTGCATAAATGACATTTTTAGTTGAATTAATATAATAGTTTTGAAGGCAGTGTTTGAGATCAAAACATTAACTTGAGCTTAAACCAGTTTAATTTACTGGGGTTTTATAGTGAAGGTTCTAACCACCAATACTTGTCGATTAAGATTGAGGCCTTAATCCTGAGAATATGTTACGACCACCAATACCTATCTAAAGAAAGGAGGGGAATAAGAAAGAGGGAAAAACATTAGAGAGAAGACAGATTCCTCGTCATGAACAGAATATTATGTCATTCGTAACTATGCACACATTACCCACAAGATATAAGATTAACCTAGGATTTCACACTCTTTCGAGGAATGTGGCAGAGCCCTTACAATGAGGCCTTTAAAATATTGTTCCCTGGTTGACACTACCCACCCGACGAACTCTAGGATAGCTATCACTAGCAACTGTCACAAGGTGTATCCCTTGCTTCATTCTCCGCGGTGCCACCCTAGGTTTCAACAAATTAATTGGCCAAGTCATGCCCATAATATACTTATGGTTGCACTTAGTTCATAATTTCATAAGTTCACTGTAGGATCGATGGCTTCCGACAGGGGGGGTGAATGTCGAATTCAAATTTCTTTCACAAAATCTTCACATACATAGTCATATGAAAGATTAGTATGATCCGAGTGAAAAAGCAGCAGAAAAAACCCCTCAAAAGTCCTTAGTGATGTGGAGCTTGTCGATAGCTTCGAAACGAGTCTAAGATCACTAAATTCTGAGTTCGGACGCAAAAGTTATGACCAAAACAGCGAAGTGATGCAAGCTGAAAAATGTAGCCCGGACCCTCCGGATTTTGCAGCCCGGACCCTCCGGGTGAGTGTCCGGATTTCTACTGTAGAACCCGGAGGTTCACCCGTACCCTTCGGATGAGTGTCCGGATCTTTACTGGAGTGACCTGGAGGTTCACCCAGACCCTCCGGGTTTGGAAATCCGGACCCTCCGGGTCAAATCCGGACCCTCCGGATTTCGATTTCCAGAACGCAATAAATCCTCGCGATTTTTGTTCTCGTTCAAAATTCGTCCAATCAAACATGGTGAAACTTTGCAGATGAGTTTAGGTATGTCTTATGACTATGAATCAAGTGTTGATCCTCATAGAAATGCCTCAAGACAAGACATTTTTCATGTTCTTCCTAAACACCCCAAAAGTTGAATGAAAAGCAAATCTTCTATTCCTTGTTGCTTGTGAGGATTTTTGATATGAAATCAATAGGGCAATCTCTCACATGTCACAGCAACCTAATCTACCCCTCCAACCACGAAATCAAAACCACTTTATGACTCAATCCCAAAACCCCATCTCTTGCCTCTCCCTTCAAGAAAACTCAAAATCGAGAAAGAAAAGGGTTGATCTTTGGATATGCTTTGATGGGATCATTTTAGAGATGATCTCCCCATCACTTACTTGCCATATCACGGATCAAACCACAAAAAAGGCAAGAAAACGAAAATCAAAAGAGTCATAGAGTAGATAGCTCAAGAACGACTAGGGATTGGAGAAATCTTTTTGTATTGAATTTTCGTGGGTTTTCTTGGGTTTAAAAGCCTCATACTAGGCCAAAGCACTCTCTAGTGCAGCTCCCCCTCTCTTAGGGTTTACAAAATGATAACAAGGGGCTCAAGGAGGTAAGCACCCCCTTGACACCTATTTATAGTGGGAGGGACAAACCCCCTCACCACTTGGGCCTTAATGCCCTATGGGCCTAACCTAACTAGCACGCATCACAAAGCATCTAGCTAGCTTAGCCACTATCTGATTTTCCTTCCACCCTAAGCAATCCCTAAACCGCTTCCTCGAGCGCCTCTGTCGCGGTTTCTTAAAAAGCTTCTTGGTGGATTTGGCACTTTTCCTAAAACGCCCTCGAGACTCAACTTCGTCTTCACGACTTGGCTCCAACCGCTTCCTTGTCCTCCGCGTACATGCTTTTAAGCCGCACGATGTCGTCGCCACCTCCTTGACCGCATTTTAGCCCTCCAAGCTATCATGCCGGTCCATATGGTGGAACCATTGCCGCACCCAACTCGCACCTGCACACAATAGACCAAGCAAAGCGTTGCAAGCACAAGATTTTCTCCTTGACCCAAGTTAGTCCAAACAATTCATCCTATCATGTTTTACCAAGACAAAATGATAAAAACTTTAGCTCCAAACTCTTGGACTTTGCAATTAATCCCAAATTGTAAAAGCTCCAATTCCCAGAACAAAAGCTCAACCATAAGCACAACATCTTATAACCACCGAGACATCTACCCAAACACACTGGGATTTCTAGACAATTTTCACGAGACAAATTGACCAAACTCGAGTTCAGCAACACATGGTCAAACTTGAAAGTTGATCGGAACATCCGAAAGCTGCATCGGAAGTTCTGATTAGATCGGATGTTCCGGATATAAAACCGGATGTTCCAATCAGAGTGAAACTTCCGGATACAAAACCAGATGTTCTGAAAAGCTTGATTTCTTGCTACACTCAAGCACAACTCCAAACTCAATAAAGACTAGGCAATATGTTTATCATACAAATCCTAGGGAAGCACTACGACATATGAACCATTCAGACACAACTCCCCTTAGGTTCTACATTCACAATTCAATTTCTTATGGTGCAGGCAACGCTAATATAATCCCATAACAACCAATTGTTTTTCAAAAACCATTCACCTCAACAATCCAGTTGCTGCCCACATCTTAGTGGTAAGTTTCATCCGGAGTAGAATTTATAGAGTTTCAGAAAGAGGGATACAAATGCTCAACGAGCCCAACATATCACAGAGTGATAATAATTCAAGTGATTCAAATGATGAATATACCTCGGACGAGGCATAAAAGAGATATTTATTAAACTTTGCAGGGCTAAGCATTACTACCTCTAATAGTTAACTAAACACTACTCTAGATAAAACAAGGTATGGTGACAAAGATTTCAAGGTTCAGTTGGAACTGACATGTATAGCATTTGATAAACAATTTGGAAATAACATGCATGTTTATAGTGGACAAAATATGATGAATTTGAAAATATAGGATCAACATGATCAAGGACAAGGGGGCAGGCCTTCATTGCCGTACTCCTCTTCCTCTCTCCTTGAACTTTCCCATGGTCAAACTCGTCACTCCCTAATTGTCGTAAAAGAAATAGACTGCAAGCAAAGAAATAAACAACTTTATGTCAGTGCAAAATGAGAAACACGGGAGGATTGGTGATGAGGTGATGTTGAAATAAGAATGGAGGAAAAGGCGAGGAGATTGACGCAGATACTTGGAGCCGGAAGTAATTCCAATCGAGGGCATGATAGACGGAACATTTATCTATGAACCATGTCCTATTGGTTACGGTGAACCAGTTCATTGAAACATGGAATTAGAGTTGACTCACAAGAATCAGTTGCCAATAGTTCAAGACAAAGGCTAGAGGGATTGCAAGGATTCCAAATAATTCCTGAAACATGCAACGGCAGCAATGAAAAGTAACACAACCTATCCCAATGACATGCTAGCACTAGGACTAGAGCTTGATTAGATTGCTAAGATCGATCAAAGGATTGATCTCTATAGGAGGGTCACTATCACATTACATGGTGCAATGAGCGTGATTAGATGAGAGTATACAAAAGAAAATGAGGTATGAAGCCCACATGCTAGTGTCATACTACCGCCGACATAGGGAACCATGACGTAATATTGATAGGGCTTTGGAACAAATATGGACAATGGAGTCTATCGATTAGTAGCATGCCACTAATCGATATGTGAGACCCACGAGGAAAAGAATGGATGTGTCCAAATCTTGTCGGTTGAGAGGACATCCTAGGATTAGATGTACTAAGGTCAGATAGGATGTGGATGATTTGCTGATGTTGAACCTGAGGTTCGGATTGGAGGTACAGAATTAGGAGACGAGAGCATACATCGAATTGGAGGTTAGGGACGATGACATCACCGGTAGCATGAACCAATTGATACTATGAGGTTCAGGTCGAAGGTTAGGATTGACATGATTTAATATCCTTTGTCGAGAAAATATTATCTACGCTTTGAATTGCTTGGACGATCCCAACAATGATTAGGGTTTGTGCAAAAGCAATATTGGACTTGCTGCTCAAAGAAACATGAATGATCCCAGGTTAGGATTCAGATAGCTAATAGAATACTGATAAATGACTGAATGACCATATCGATGACTATGAGATAACCCTAGGGTTTCCATCAATGAACAATTGGGTAGATGATCAAAGGTCGCATTAACGGTGAAAAAATATAGATGCAAGCTTACAAGAGTATGACAAATAAGGTTAAGCCCCTAGTCGACTCAGGATTTAGGGTATAAGATGATAAGGTAGATCAGAGGTGGTAGCGAACTAGGGTTTTGAGTAACTCTCGAAAAATCGGAGTTATATGGTTGGGTATTGGTTGATGGACACGTCAATGGTCAAAAGAGGTATCTTGAGTGGATGGGTCTATGCTGAAATTATGTCGTCGAACAAGGCCACACTTATCATGCATAGAGTTCCATCTAGGAGAAGGGAGTCGATGGTTAAGGCCATCGACAATTGATGGAAGGGATAAATTAACAATCTCATGATACGCTGGAGATGTGTCGTTGGCAGCGGCGGCAATGACCATAGATGTGGTTCCGACAAGGAAGAACCAAAGGGTCAATAGCACGACTAGATCATTGTGTACGGAATGATGTTGACGACAAATTGTTTATCGTGTATGGAATGATGTTGATGACAAACTGTTTATCGTGCATGAACAAAGAAGAGAGAGAAAACAGTAGAGAAGGGGAGCTTCTTCAGTGTACAAAGAAAAAGAGATAAATAGAGAACAGAGGAACTGAGGTGGAGGGTCACGGCCATGGTAGTCATCCTGCTCACTGGAGGAGGAGAGGGGCTAGTGGCTGAGAGAGGACAAAAACAAGACCGGGGTGGAGTTCTGATGCTGACCATGGTCGCACATGATGTGGAAGAGTACCAGAGGATGACCGACGGCCATGTCCGATGGTAGACGCGGTGGGTCACCAGGGCAAGGATGATGCAGAGGCGGTGGCTCTGAATTGGATGAGGGGAAAAACTTGTAAGGAAAATTAGATGGCGTAGCTCAAAGGAATCGAAGAGGAGCTTACCGAGTGCGATGAACAGGTGTAGAAACAAGTTCACCGGAGTTCGTGGAGATGGCCACGATTTGTCGGAGGGAGGCATCGGTGGGAGCAAGGGATCATAAGGTTGAACTCAACGTATTGCAACGGTTCTCCTAGCAAAGTTAATAGGTCAGAGGCGGCCCCATCGGTTGGATCGGACGATGGTGATGGTAGCTATAGCGGCAGCTCTAGGGCTAGCAGGGGGAGGTAGTGCATGCAGAAAGAGAGAAGAGTAGGGTGTGGATGTGTCCTTCATAGCCAAGCCCTAGGGCATTGGCTTGACGCGCATGCTAAGGTAGAGGAGACAGTGGTGCTCTCATGCTTGGGTTGGAAGGAGGAGCACAAGCTCCAGCTCCTATGGCTATCAAGTGGGTTGGCCAGGTTGCTGGACCGAGACTCTTCTTGCTCATGAGCTCCTCTTGATCCTCTTCTTTGAAGTTGGACATACCTCGATGTTTGTGTCACATGTTACAAATTTTACTACAAGACAATTGAACTATAGTAACCATATAGCTAAATGAAGTACTTAGGACTTAAGTCCCTTACCATTCGGAAATACAGCGGAAATAATAGAGCGTAAAAGTCTCCATCTCTGCCACAGGCAATCGAGGTATTCCAACATGACCTACTCCTCAACATCATCGTAATAATCAAATGTTTTTTCAAAAACCATCCACCTCAATAGTCAATTGTCACCCACACCTCAGTGGTAAGTTTCACCTGAAGTAGAATTTAGATAGAGTTTCAGACAGAGGGAGACAAATGCTCAATGAGCCCAACATATCATAGAGTGATAACAATTCAAGTGATTCAAATGATGAATATACCTCAGACGATGCATAAAAGAGACTTTTACTAAAATTTGCAGGGCTAAGAATTACTACCTCTAAGAGTAAACAAAACAACTACTATAGATAAAACAAGGTATGGTGATAGGATTTCAAGGTTCAATTTATCATGCATGGCAAATTATTTATCATGCATGGCATGAATAACAATGAGGGTTTTGACAAAGGTACGAGATAATAGAATGAAATGCGATCTTGGCCAAAAGAGGGAAAGAAGCATACCTCAGGGTACATGATGGCGATGATGTTGTTATCGGCAACATAGACGGATTCATTGGTTGTTTCCAGTTGTTAGTATAGCGAGCGACAATACATGTGACAAAGATTATTCAGCGTATAGATGTTAAGGAATAGGAGCTAGATTAACTATTGTTTAGAAAAAGGTAGAGAAGAAGAAAGGCATGGGCGCCTAGTACTCCTGGTAATTCATGAAAAGAGAATAGAGAGAAAGGAATAGAGAAGGGGTGTCTTCTTCACTGTATAGAGAAAAAGAGATAAATAGAAAATAGAGAAACAGAGGTGGAGGGTCACGGCCACAGTGGTCATCGTGCTCGCCGGAGGAGGAGAGGGGCTAGTGCCCAAGTAAGGACAAAAAAGAGACAGGGATGGAGTCCTGATGCTGACAATGGTCGCAGAAGAGGTGGAGGACAACCAGAGGGTGGCAGGTAGCCATGTCCGATGACGGACACGGTGGGTCATCTAGGCGAGGACGATGCAAAGGTAGTGGCTCCGATTGGATGAGGGAAACACTTGTAAGTTCGTGGAGATGGCCATGATTCAACTGAGGGAGGTGTCAGCGGGAGCAGGGGATCAAAGGGTTGAGCTCCCCGTGTTGTGATGGTTCTCCAGGCGGAGCTAATTGGTTGGAGGTGGCACCGTCGGTCGGATCAGATGGCGGCGGCGATAGCTCTATCGGCAGCGCTGGGGCTAGCAGGGGGAGGCGGTGCATGCGGGGAAAGAGATAGGAGGAGGGTGCGGCAGCGCCCTTTATAGCCAAGCCCTATGGTATCGGATTGGCATGCATGCTAAGGTACAAACGGTCGTGCGCCGTGAGCTGGGCCGCAGAGTAGGCCGAGGTAATAGGCTTGGCCCGGAAGGTGGAGGAAGGAGTGAGGCTGTACCCTGAGGAAGAAAAGGCCGATAGCACAAGGAGGCGGGCCGAAAAGATGGGCTTCGGCCCAGGACAGCTCGGGAGAAAAGAAAAGGGTTTTTCCTTTTAGAAAAACCAGAAATTCAAATAATACTCAAATAAATACCATATAAACTCTGAGAAATCCATAAAGATACATAGGTACATATTTTAATTTGCAAAGCCAAATAAAATATTTTCAACCAAAAATTAATTTCAAAATTAGTCGAGTAAATCCTAAAGGATTATGAAAAATCAGATTGAGCTTTAATTAATTCAAGAAAATTCCAAGAAATTTTCTAGTCCTCATTTTGGGAATAAATACTTTTGAAAGCTCCAAAAATTAGGATGTTCCACACCACACATGAACGGATGTGAAGTAACATTCCTCGACATCATGAACAAACAGCAACACCTGCCATGAACGGATGCAAAATAACACTCCGTGCTATCATGAGCAAAACAGCAACACCCGCCATGCACAAACATGAAGGAACATTATGCGATGGCATGAGCTCACAACACCCACCATGTATGGATGTGAGGGAATGTCCCTCGATAGCATGAGCACGCAACACCCTACAAGTGCGAATATGAAGAAACATTCTGCAATGTCATGTGCAAGCAACATCTGTCATCCGTCATATACGGACATGAGGAAACATCGCACACGAACAAGAAATGCAAGCCACGTGCAACTTTCCTCCCCAAAGAGTTGAGTGCAACAGTACTTACACTCCATCACTATAAGCAAGGTAAGACTCGGCGGCCACATTGAGATACATTCCATTGCTGTGAGCAAGCTAAGACTCCGCGGCTATGTCAAGATACACTCCTCCGCCGTGAGTGAGCTAAGACTCCACTAGGCCACGTTGAGATACGCTCACTCCATCGTCGTGAATGAGCTCTAAGACTCTGCGATCACGTTGAGATACGCTCCATCGCTGTGAGTGGGCTAAGACTCCGCGATCATACACTCCATCACTGTGAGCAAGCTAAGACTCTGCAATCATGTCGAGATACGCTCCATCGTAGTGATCAAACTAAGACTCTGCAGCCACGTCAAGATATGCTCACTCCATCACCATGAGCAAGCTAAGACTCCATGACCACATCAAGATACTCTTTGCCACCGTGATCGAGCTAAGACTCTTTGGCAACATCACGATATGCTCACTCCATCGCAGTGAACAAGCTAAGACTCCGTGGTCACGTTGAGATACCCTTCATCGCTGTGATCGAGCTAAGATTCTATAGCCATGTCCAGTTGCTTTGAGCGAGCTAAGACTCCATGGCCATGTTGAGATACTCTCTATCGCCATGAGCAAGCTAAAACTCCGCGACCACGTCCAGATAAACTTAGTTGCTGTGAGAGGGCTAAGACTCTTGTGGCCATGTTAAGATACACTCACATTGTCATTGTGAGCAATCTAAGATTTCGTAGCCACCTCGAGATACCTTCCATCACAATAAGCAAGCTAACACTTCATGGCCATGTCGAGATACACTCCATCACCGTGAGCTAGCTAAGACTCCACAGCCACGTCAAGATACGATCACTCGGTCGCCATGAGTGACCTAAGACTCTACGGCCATGTTGAGATACACTCCATCACCGTGAGCGAGCTAAGACTCCGTGGGCATGTCAAGATACACTCCGTCGCCGTGAGCGAGCTAAGACTCCGTGTGCACGTCGAGATATAGTCTGTCACTATGACACGAGCTAAGACTCTGCGGCCACGTTGAGATATGCTATGTTGTTGTGGATGAGCTAAGACTTCATGGCCAAGTCGAGATACGCTCCATCGTGATGAGCGAGCTAAAACTTTGCGATCACAACAAGATATACTCCATCGCCACAAGCAAGCTGAGACTCACAGCGATCTTGAAATATGTCCACGACCATGTACAGGCTCATGCACGAGCGTCGTAATCATAAAATAAGGGCATGTGAAAGTCCTAGGCATCAAGAACATCATAATTTGCAAGGGAAACTATGCCAAATTTTTTCATAAAATACGGACTTAACAAAATCTCCAAGGAAGTTCACGCCTCGCAAAGAAGGCAATACGTCCCCCGTTGTATGCAAGCTATGACTCTACGGCCACACTGGAAAATGTTCCATCATCGAGGACATAAACGAGCGATGCAATTTCACAATAAGGACATATATAAGTCCTCAACAATAAAATATCTCATTATTTCAGGGAAGCTCTGCAAAAAAAATTTAGCAAAATAAAGACTTCGTAAAATATCCAATTAAATCCATAACCTGCCGACCGTTTTTTCATCGGGGCAAGAGCAAAGACACTTGATGAAAAGTCATCGAGTGCCAAATGTTTTTTCGTCAGGGATAGAGAAAAAGCATTCACGACAAGTCATCGAGTGCCAAATATTTTTTGTCAGGCAAGAGCAAAGCGCCCGATGACGAGTCATCGAACACCAAATGTTTTATCATCGAAGTAAGCACAAAAGCGCCTGATGACAAGTCGCTGAAAGCCAAATGTTTTTTCATTGGGTAAGAGCACATATACAATGGAGCACATATACAATGCTACCCATCAACAATAGTTGAGTGCCCCTCTTTGTATTATCACTTAGCATCGGAAATAAAAAAATTACATGCTTAGATTAGTTGTCCATCATTCAATACATATAGTAAATCGCCTTCGTTGTCAGTACACCCGCCCAGCTTTAAAGCACTCAATCGGACTACTACATCCTAAAATAAATTTGGGAGGAGACCTAATGAAGATGTTGATCCATAACATTGAGGTATCAAGCCGCATCCTTGATGGCCTACAAGTGCATATGATCAATAGTGTTTATGATGAGAAAGAGTGTCAAACTCACAAGATCCACTTGGTCTAAATCTAAAAGCACACTAAAAATATTAAAAAGCAATGGTCATGATGCACAACTACATTTCTCAAATAGTAGTGGACCTCTAGGATGCAATAGATAATTAAAATATGCAATTAGTTGATCTAGGAAATTGAAACTATTTTCAGAATAGAAATGGAAAATAAGCAAAACCTAAAAGTGCTAAGAGTTGTTCTAATAGATAAAATTGAGGCATGGGGTATATAGGTTCCCTAGTAGCAATTTTCAAGCAAGTAATAGGAATTACGCAACAATAAAGTATCAAATACAAATTTGCAAGAACTCAAAGAGAAGCTAATATTACTAACAATAGATAAATGCGATCCACCCTTTGTCCAACCACGAATTTGAGGCGTACATTAAGGCATGAGCCAGAACAGTACGAGTAAATTCGTCAGTGAAACACAAGAGAGGCCAACACGGTTGGCTGCTCTACCCCATTCTCGTGCATACCAAATAATGCATCACTAACTATCGTGCGTGGCTAATTCACAACACACAATCAATCAATCAATTAAAAATATAGCATTCATAAGATTAATCCCAAGTAAGATGGATGGTAACCATAACAAATTGATGGATTGATGGCACCGAAGATGGATGATCATAACAATAATCATGAGAATGCTACATAGCTACTACAAGACACCTCGTAGCCTCGATAAATTACTCAAACATCCTGCAATTCATCAAAAGTAAAGGATAAATCAATTTCATATTGAAGGTACCAATGAAATAAACCAATCTCAAAGGTACCGATGAAGTAGATGAAATATAAGGAGTATCTAGTCTATGGAGGGCTAGCCATGGGTGATGATCGATGGGTGGAGATGAAGGTGGTGATGGTGGAGATGGAAATTGTGGTTACCGACTGCATCTCAGTGTGTTGTCCCCGAAAGCTTCCTCTTTCTCGATGCGAAAGCTTTTGAATACGTAGGCAAAACTCCATAAAGGTTATCAGGTGCTCGAAATGGATATACGCGCGAAAGAACGGCGGTGGGTGACCCTTGGTGGGCCCAGGAGACGAATTGGGGCTTGGCTGTCCCCCTAGCCACCCCGTCAATTGGTGACCCTACTGGCTACCTCCTTTTGCACAAAGTCTTCCTCCTCTGAAAGATTCTCGAATACACTCAATTTTTTGATTTTTGCGACATTTTTCATGCATATATAAGATAGAGGGCTAAATAAAGAGTTTGGTAGATTATTTAATAATCCAAAGAAATAATTAAAATATATAATAAAAAGTTAACGACAAGACATCATTAAACTCAGAAAAAACATGGCACAACATTGAGGCTTGACACCACATCCTCACAATTTGTGGTTGCTTACTCATGCCCTGCCTCCCAAGTGTGGAAATGACCAAGTGCTAAAGCACAACTCTATGCACAACGCAGAAATTCAAAAAATACAGCCATCTAATACCAAAATTTTGGGCTATGATGTAGGTTCAACACATGAACCGAACAAGGGCACATATGGGAGAAAGCAAAACTACACGCATAAAGGAAAGGGACGACTATACACGTGAAGAAAATCACCAAAATACATCTGTCGTAATGCCGAAATTTTAAGTTAGACCACATTCTCAAAGTATGAATGACTAAGGGAGTTATGAATTAGCAAAGCACGATCTCGGGCAAAATCAGTAAACAAACAATAGCTATCGTAAAGCCCACTGTTTGAGCTCGTGGCATCTACATTCTAAACGTCATACTCCACGATGTCATGGGCAATGGGTTTCCACAACATATGAACACACTGTAATAAATCATGATGCGCTAATACGCTATGCTCGCATGTGCACATTCATCAAGTGTAACTCTGCACCAACACAGAGTAGACTCCATCATCCGTAGTGGGCTAAGATCCCACGGTGGTGCTAGGCGCATATGTCTCATTCTCGGTGTTGATCACGCTTCATCTTGTGTTATATAAAGAGACAACTTTGCTCGTCACCATGTCTTCGGGCGCTAAGTTTTCTCGTTGGGAAAGAACCAGGGAACATAATGCCACGCATATGCTATCACACCATCATATGTTGATCGTCATGACACGGCATGTATTTTCTATGGCCACTTGCTACATGTGTAATATTATATACGAAGGGTGAAAATAACTGTAATACCTGAAAGAATTATAAGACTAAGAACAAAATCATAAACGGTCTAGAACAGAGATATAACATTCCTCCCTCATAAATAAGGAGTTAGTCCCTCTCATTTGGGGGGTTGGACCTTATCACATCTGTTATTGTTCATGTATCGTTATTGTTACACCTGCCGCAGCTACGTGTGGTATGTTGCCTTGTTTCGTACGCATATATCCTGCTTAGCTATATGACCAAACTGATGTGTCAGCTTAGGCTCGTACCTAGACGAACAGGATTTTGATGGGACAACTAAAACGACAAAAGAGGCCGTAAGTCCCACTCATGCTTCAAACGCGCGCTTGAAGAGGACGCACTCATATACATCCCACGCACGCTAGATCTTGAAATCTAGAATTTATCTAATATCGAAAAATACAGTTTACCATTAAACGGACACGCGCCTGTGAAAGTGAGACAACAGAGCCGATCGGACCGAACCCGCGCGGGCAGGCCGCGCCCCGGCTGCCCCTACCACCTGCGCTGCTCGCAGTTCTCGATACTAGTTCAAATATAAGCTTGAAGGCTGTTTAGGGCCAACATGAAATAGGTCGCATCGGGCCACTTTAATGGGCTGAGAAAATCGAGAAGGCTGAGTTGGGCTACCTGGCCCAATCGTGTCTTGCGTCCCGCGCAAGCTGGAGACAGGACAAATGGACAAATTCAGGCAACACAGCACGTTTTAGCGAGTCGCTCGTGAAGCCTAGGGCATCTCCAATAGTAGAGAAGACAGTCTTTCCTTATGTCTTTTACGTCATCTAGAGATAATAATAAAATATGTTATATAATAGATTATCTATTGATGTCATCTCTAATTAATGCATATATGAATATAGGATTAAAATTAAACTAGAAAACATGGGTCTAAGAGAAGACATATTATACAAGAGAGAAAATAGTAATATCTTAAGTGTGAAGAGATCATCCCTTCATCAAGAGAAACCAACCTTCTCTTTCTTCTCTCTCTCTCTCTCTCCTCCAATTCAATAAAATCATATATGACACCTCTAAAGGAAGGTTGACATTACCCTATTAAAGATGCCCTTATACCTCCTCTAATCTAAAACATATGTTATTTTAGACCATGCTACGGTCTTAAAGTACATTTAATTATTAATTATTTAAAAATATAATATTTAAAATAAAAATAATTATATATTATCTAGTAATATCAATTTGTTATTTGTTGAGATTAACAATTTTTTGTATATTGATCATCAAACCAAATATTTGACTATCTAAGATTCTAAAACTGCTTATATTTTAGATTATAGAGAGTGTATTAGATGTCGTAGTGTTTATGTTGTATTACGTGATCGGCTAGCTTCTCTAAAACGAATCTTTAGTATTTTCTCATGTTTCATATAAGGTCATTTTTAAAATATTTAGAGTCAATTTTTTGAAACTTTCACTACTATTAGCTTTACAAATATTAAAAATAGATACTCGAAAATTATATACATAAATTTGTCTCAAGAAGTACTTTGAGAATATATATAATTCTAGTATATTTATCTAGTATATTTTATAAACATACTACAATAGATATTAGAGGTCAAATTATGTTTTGAAGATCGTGTCGATATCCAAAACTGTAGTTTTTATGAAATCGGAGGGAGTATAAAACTAATCTAAACCGTTATAATCTTGTCCCACTAAAATAAGTGGTGTAGATCTTCTCTTTTTCTCACAGTTAATGTTGGAATTTTAATATCTTTTTATTAATATTAGAATTTCTCCTCCCTGAAATGAATATGGTGCCCTTAATTTCACACGTTGTTTATGGGAATATAGATACAAAGGATTAGGCTAATTCATATATATCCAAACTAGCCCTATATAAGAACTGGGAAACAAATACCCTCTAGTATATACAACATGGTAGTTTATACTCTATTCACTACCAGAGTCTTGTAACTATCTTGAGTGTCGAGAACACTCGAGAAAGTGCGAAAAACACACAAAAAAGACTTTTCCGAAGGCGAAACTCAGGAAAATGCACTTGGCAAAGTTCGATCGGGCAAGTAACATGTTACGGAGTGTCTTGTCAGAAACCTTCAAAAAATATGGATTTTGCCGTATCTCTAGCCTAACACCCAGGAAAAGATGACCACTCAAAAAATTATGCTCCTAACAGTAGTCTAGAATTGACGGAACCGTTTACTAATTGTTTAACACTGGGGAGACTTTTGTGACATGTCATTTTGATGTCAAGCCACGTGCTTCAGCTATATTACATCTGAACATCTATTTTCCTTAGTGTCCCAGCTAGTTCGGCAATCGGGAAAATCTACCAATTTTTTTAGCATATAAATTTTTCACCCTATTCGGCACACATAGCAGCAATTCAAACATAAACTTTATCCATAATATAAACATGCACAAAGCAACAATATCACTTGTACCACTTCAGCAGTTGACCATAAAGACTGATTCATACAACCGCAGACCACTAAGGGTTCTGGAAGACTTGTAGGCCTCACAAACTGATAAACATAACACAGAAAAAATAAGGACGACAGTGAAAGCAACCCATATAGCATACACAAAACACTAGTATACTCGATCGTTAATTATCTATCATGGGAAGCACCATGAATGAATTGATCTTGCATTGGATCAAGCGTTGATCTCAACTGGGATACGTATAGAATTGATCTCAGCTCTGATCGCCTGCAGTTGTAAACAACCATGTTGACAATTGTCTCCATCATACAAAAATCATAACTAAATTGAGCAGCTAAAGAATGGTATGGCACCAAAAAATTGCTTCTGGATGAGTTAAAGCAGCACAAAAGGACTTTGCATGCAACTGTCATGTACGGCTTCGCCGGCCGCATCATCCGCAGCCAATTTTAGAAGCTACGGCAAGAGAAGTGGAGACCGAATCAGCTTAGGATTCAAGCAGGTTTTAGATTAGGAAAAAGTCTAGTTCTTTAGTAATTCGTATCGATAGAGAAGGAAGAGTCCAGTTCGTATTCTATTAGATTAAAAGCGTCCTAGTCTATTTTAGCTACATCAATGTGTAAGGCAGCCATATGTATAATGAGGGAGCCACCCATGATATCAACCAAGCAAGAATTAGAAACAAGTCTAGCACCTAGGACCTCCCTGCCCTAGCTACACCTCCTCCATCCTTCTCCCTGGCCTTACACCACAATCCCCACCTGCTAGAACAGATTCTGCCCTACCGTCTCCGCTCGGAAAAACCAACACATAATAGCAACATAGATGATAACAAGCAATACAAGCCTACTGCCATTGGTTATTAGACTTTGGTAACACTATCTCAGAAAACATTTCTGCTACATGATCATCACTAACGGGTACTAGAAGGCCCGTCGTTGATTAGAGGCAACACTGACGGGCGAGCTCGTGCCCGTCAGTAGTAGTGACGCACAAGGCGAGGCTGCCAACTTCTACTGACGGGCACAATATCTGCCCGTCAGTAAAAGTGGGACGAGAGGCGCAATTTGACATCTGTACTGACGGACAACCTTTACTGACGGGCGCACCTAACGCGCTCGTCAGTGAAGATAGGATCTTCACTGACGGACACAATATAGGGCCCGTCACTGGTATTTCAGAAAATAGAAATACAAATCGAGCCGTCGGTGATGTCAAACCACTGATGTTATAAGCCATCTCCTCCAAATAACTTACCTGATTCATTCAACGCAAAATGGGCAAGCTCCTCTGCGACTCCTCCTCTGCCGCCGTCGTTAAGGCGCTCCCCCCTTCCCCTGCTCCCCCTCCCCCGCCACACCTCCTTACCTCGACCGCCCTCGAACCCAGCCCCGCACCCACCGGCTGGACCTCCGTCTGGGCTCTCGAGGACTAGCAGCGCCGCCGCCTCCACCAGATCTGGGAGCGTGGCGTCGCCTAGAAGCCGCCGTGCCCGGAGGACGCCGACGCCGCCGCCCTCGTCTTTCGCCTCGACGACGGCGGCGAGGTCGAGTCCAGGCGACTGCCTCTTCACCGCCGCACGGAGACCTCCGACAGGGACGCCGTCGATGCGGCCGTGCGCCACCTCTACGCGCCGGATCTCAAGGCGGGGTGGGGCATCCACGTCGTGCAGGAGGTCAAGTTGCTCGCACCAAAGGCACACCGCGACGCCCTCGATGCCGCAATCCAGGAGCTCGTCGATATCAGCATCCAGAGGTACCGGATCTGCTCTCTCTTCTCGCGCTTAGGTCAGGGAGGGAAAGTAATAATAATTCATTGCTCTATATGACAACTTTGAACTGCGAGAAATTACATGAGCAATTTGAAATGAATTAGGTGCATGAAGCTGCATCAGGAAGTATATTTGTTCAGGTGCCTGATGTATGGATTAATTTGGCTCATATATATTTTGCTCAAGGTTTTTTCCAACAAGCCGTGAAAATGGTACTCTCTCTCTCTCTCTCTCTCACACACACACATGCGCATGCACACGAACACAACACAACAGAGTACAGATAGCTGAGGTGAAGTTGCTAATTTCTTCTTGCAGTACCAAAATTGCTTGCGGAAGTCCTTCTACAACACAGATGCAACTATACTTCTATATCTTGCCCGAACACATTATGAAGCTGAACAATGGCAGGACTGCCGGAAATCTTTTTGAGAGCTAAACATTTGGCTCCATCAAATTATTTATTACGATTTAATATAGGCGTTTCAATGCAGAAATTCTACAGAAGACAAAACGAACAGTTGATGAGGTCAGTATGGTTACTTTTCTTTAACTGATCTCTGATACTTTGATTTCTGAAATAAGAGTAAAATTGGTATATACCAACGTGTACCATTTGATTGATCAGATTCTGGCATTCGTGAGCTTCTGGCATTAGAGGTGGAAGGATGTGAGCTTCCGCTCACCCACCCTGAGCTATATGAAGACATTGCATCGTGGAGATGGCTTATGTAATGCTGTAATGCTGTAATGCTTATGTACTGTTAATTGATGGTTTAATTTTTTCTAATCCACAAAAACGAATCACTGACGGGCAGAAAATCTTGCCCGTCAGTGATGTTCAACCTTTGCTGACGGGCAGACGCCCGTTAGTGAAGATGGACCCCTCCACTGACGTTGTCGTAGTGACGGGTGCTAAACCCGTCAATGGAGGGGTTTAAGCGCCCGTCAGTAGAGGTATATTATGTAGTAGTGTAAATGATCCCATAGCAGGATTATTTACACGTACAAGTTACAACCCCATTCCACATTAATTTATTTAGCAATAGCGAATATTTTTAGTACTGAACAATACGACCATCAAGTCATTGACTAACAGTTGAAAGAAGATATTGACTACTCATCAACTTTCTTTTCATTACTTTACTGAAATCCACTTGAGTATATACTAAATCAGAGAGGCACAGTATAAAAGTTTGCTGGTATATAAGCATTACAAATCTGAATTAACACTCCAACTTAAGACACTAGAAAGTACCTTTGTAGTAGCACGATGTACGGAGTGGCTTCCACGAAATAAGGATATGTCAATGACTCAATGTACCATGGGGTTCCATCCAACAATTCTTCCAAAGCTAGAAAAGTCATGGAATGACCACAGAAACCATGGATGCTACAGCAACTAATTCAGCACTTCACATTGCATCATTATTTAATTCTATTCGAAATTAGAAGGTGTCTATTATGTTGGAGGTAATTTAGCCCCTCATCTATGCTTGATTATAGCAACTCTATACTAAATAGTGCTCATATACTCATCTGCACATACATATGTTTAGTGAACATGCAAAACATGACTTCTACACAAGTAACTAGCAATGAAACAATCTATATCATGGAAAATGTTTTTGCAAAGGACTGGAAAAATGTGTTTGTAGCACCGGTTATTCAGTTCTTAGAAAGCTCGAATATGGCGTTGCATATACTAGAAGTATGCATTTTAACTACGATACAAGGTAATGTTGTAGCTGCACAGCATCAGCTTCACAAGTATCTCACATATTTTTAGTTCCTTGTCCCTATTTCTAGTTCTAGCGCAGAAAACAATCAGCACAAGACAAGCTGTGAAACGAAGCGTATCCATGAGTGTGTTCTTATTAGGAAATTAAAAGAAAACGAAGCAAAGGGCTGCTATCATCCATGAAACATGCAAATGAGAACTTTTTTTTTGAAATATGTCATCTGTATAGAACATTTGAGCACATATCTAGAGCATGAGGAGGAAGAGATACACATATAACAGCCATACAGTTTTTTTTTCACTGATAGAGAAGTACTTATAATATGTTCTATTATAATTAAAACTGTGAACGTACTAACAAATTAAATGCGTATATGGTTTTTTTTAAGTAATGCATATATGGAAAGTTCCAGCTTTGCATTTCAACACCAAGGATGTTTTTGTGAGTATGAAGACTGTACAGGCTTGGTATATATGATACTAATAATCGAGGAACCTCTATTTCGTTTCTTTACTTTGCTGAAACAAATAAATTAATAAGGACTACCAAATTATTGTGTAGCCAAAGAGAGAAGATTGAGCTAGAGAGACGAGAGCTACAAGGGGTGGATCAGGATTAGTGCTTCCTAGCTGTGATTCCACCGTTCCGGGGAACTCCTTGGCCTGATTAACAAGTCCTACCGGTAACAACACACGAGTCACGAGGCCATACGCTGATGCAGGCTAGGGGAGGACAACATACTCGTCGTCCTCAAAGTCTTCGGGCCTTGTTCATTAGAGGCGAGCACAACACCAAGTACCCCACCGAATCACACCACGAAGCTTAATTCACACCAAGAACCTGTGATCCCCCAACGAAGCACATCAAGAGGCAACCACAAAACCGAATGCAGATCTAATTGAAAGAAGCAAGAGCAACAACAAAAATTATTTTCACTCTCACTCTCCCCCGGATCCCTTACCATCCCATCCTAATTGAAAGAAGCAAGCACGACACCGGATGCGTCGGGGGAGGACATGGGAGCAGGGCGGCGGCAAATGCAGTTAAGCAGTGGCGGCGGCAATGACAGTGCCGAGTGAAGCGACGACCAAGCAGTCGATTCAGTTGGTCGAGGATAGGAGGATGGTGAGGTGATGTCAAAGGACAACAAGGAGGTGGCAGCGGATGCAATGGATAGCCAGCAGCAAAGGTGGCAGCTGAGAACGTGGATGCCCGTTGGTGGAGGACCGGAGTACGTTGAGACGCCGTCGGAGGTGGCAGCAGGTGGGAGATGACGGGGAGGCAGTGGGGAGCTAGCACGGGAGGCGGAGCTGGGGGAGCACGGCGGCGGTGCTAGGGGAGCACGGTAGGTGAGGCAGCGTTGGGGAGCACGAAGGGCGAGGCAGCACTAGAGGATCACGCCACTGTCACCGAGGAGGAGTGGCAACGAAGTATTTGGGGATTTGGGGGATGCAGGGATTAGGCACTTGGTGGAGGCGTCTGTGGCCTGGAATCATATCTAACTTATCATATAATATGTCGTCAAAGACCGAGAAATTAGATAATATGAGCGCACCTGTTAGGCAGTTCAACACCGAACTAGCACAGCATATAAACTCCACCTGACTACCTGGTAGTATGTCTCATTGCTGGTCTAGCCGGTCAGAAACGGATATCATTCAATAAGTCAAATAAAATTCCAAACACTCTACAGGGAGTTAACACCATTCAGTTGCGATGAGAATTGCAATCACAAAGAGGAGCACAGCGTCCATGTCCACACCCTAACACAGTCGGCCGAAATATGACTGGTGTGTCACTCGAAGGCCCGACACTGACTCCCACACACTGCCCAGCCAGCAGTTGCATCACAGCTGGCGGGTCACTCAACTTAGTGATCACTAGACTCACATAGAGGATAAATATCAACTCTCTACCACCGCTTTACACACTTGATTATACACACACTGTGTATGAAGCAACATGGAAAACAACTTGCATATCATTGCATAAACTCTACAGAAGGATTTAAATATATAGTAGTTCACATCCCTTATATTTGGACAGTTTACTTAGATTACAGATAAGGGCCCGAAGGTCATAAGTAGCAATGACTTAAACAACGGAAACGAAAAGAGTTCAACCCTAAATGCAAACTAGTATCGTAGAAGACTAACATAACCTACACATAACCACAAGTTCGATAAAGCTGACAAGATAACCAAATCAAGCATCATCTGGGAAGTACTTGCCGAAGGAGGATTCACTTGTTCCTATTCATGCAATAACAACTAACAGTGAGTACAAATATACTTGCAAGTCTTAGTAGTGCTTCGACATAATGATAACATGGCATGGACATAAGTAGAACAACCTACTATAACATGCTAGTAACGGCTAACATTAACATCAGGAGTTCATCAGCATAACAAGAAAAATTTACATGAATCATAATAGCCCAAGCAGCAATTTTCATTAACATTTTCCCAGAGAAGCATTAACTAATCATTCGAACCAAGTTCAGATCAGAATTCGACAGACTATACGAACCTAGTCAAGTCTACCATTTATCATTTTAAACAAAGAGCTACTGATCGCTCGATAGCCCTCCCAAGTGCCCTGGGGTTCCTCACATGGGGGTTGTAAAGCTCCATGTGACCGAGATCCACTGAGCTGCACTTGTAGTCTTCTCACGATCAACACTCAATGGTTGATAGGTAGAGCCTTGTTGGGATGCCGCTGTGACTTTGATTTATTTCCCAACATAGGGTTTGGGTAGCTCGAGTAAGAACATAGCCCGCCCAGCTAGCCGCGCTACCTCGTCTCTCACTTAATTAGGGTTCAAGTTGATTAAGGCATCAATTTAAATTCCTAACATACTAAATATCATCCAAACAGTCCGTAGCATGCAAAAGCACAAGTAATAAGACATCGTAATCATCATGGAAGGAAAAGAGTAGCATGGCAATGTCGCAAGCTCAGATCTACCATTTTGAGGAATTTGGATGAATCTTTACTAATTCAAGCATACATTGTTATTTGAGTATGGTTTTTTCTTTAGGTTTTAATCCATGAAGTACATGAATCTACCAAAGTGCAATTAGGGTTTCAATTGATCAATTGGTTGCATAGGTTTTGGAAATGATGGTTTAAATTGGGGTTGTATAGAGAAGACATTGGAGGATGTTTAGGGTTAACATATATGTCATGCAAAATTCTTAATGAGGATGATATGATCATATGCTTAGATGCTTACAATGTCTTGTTACAAAAGTGGGATGTTACAGCGTCGTCGATAAGGGAGTTTGCGAGGGTGAGAGCTAGGGTTCTAGGGGAGCTAGCTAGAATATTTGCCACTTGCACGATGGGCCAAAAATGTCCCGCCTGGCCCAAAAAATTTGTGGCAGGAACAACCAAAATTCTTCTAACCTGGCCCAAATTTTGGTGCGGCGAACTAAAACTTTACAGTGTCAATAGGATTACCGAGTGCTACCAAAAAACACTCGGTAAACTATGAATCTCTATTTGTGACTGCGTTAACTTCATCCGTAAAGGTGGTATGGTCATAGTCTGCCGAGTGTTATATTCTTTTCCGAGTATCATAATGCAGACACTCGGGAAATAAATAGTCTAATGAGTGTTTATTTATTGTACCAAGTGTAACTACATATACTCGGCATCTTCACAAGTGCCCGATATTTTACACTCGAGAGCAGGATGGCACCCGGTACACTTAGTTCTTTCTGGTAGTGATTAATGGCTATTCTCTGTGTTGGGTTAACATCCAACGACTCCACTTCAGCGACCAACAAATATTCATCACTCTGGTATTCATTGTACCCCAAATTTCAAACGACATGAGAATGACTATTTGCCACTCAATGAGCATTTTTATGGAAAGGTTGAATATTTTTGGACCTGTGGACGTCCCAGACCTCTAATACCGGTTTGCCCGTTTTACGTTGCTCTACTGCAGGAGCGAAAAACACAGAGCTCAATGCTATCGGCTGGCATGTGCCGCTCGCTGACACCCAGTCCTCTTTTAATTTGTTTGTTTCACACCTATGGTACTAGTAACTAGCATTGCCTTTGTCTAAAAAAAAACTAGCATTGCCTTTATTGCTTTCAGACGCACATGGCGCAAAAGATATTTCTTCTTTTACCGGCAGTTGATTCTGTTCCTCGCCGTGCGGTGCGGTGCGACGCGACGCGACGCGACGGGTTCGTGCACATATGGCGCACACCTATACGCGCGCGGGCGCGGTCCGTGCGTGCCTTGCCGTGGCAATGCCTGCTTTTACCGGTGCACCGCATTCACAGCACGTCGACTCGCCTGCCCGGGCGCAGGCAAAGGTACCCAACGTGGCGCCTCGATATCCCCCCGCGTCGTACTCACGCATACAGCCGCCAGTTAAGCCGCTGGGGCCGGCCGGTCACATGCACATGCAGGGTAGCTCGTTTCAGCCTGGCGCCGCGCCTATGCATACGCGGCTGAGGTTGCACACCGAACAGTAGCATCGGTTCTTTTCCTTGAAGCCAGATTCAGACTCGTCTAGAATCGCGCCCGTGCCTCGGGGCGAGCGAGACAAGGCTTATTCGCGTGCGCACGCCTGCCTGCTACAGCGACGTCAGGCCACGGCCACCGCGCGCGATCGAGCGCTAGCTCCTGCTTTCCCGGGGACAGCGTTGTTCGCTTGTGGACGCGTCCATATGCCGCTGCCGCACGCCGATACAAATGATATGGAGTAGCTAGCTCTGCCTCCACACACTTGTCCCGCTCGCCTTCGCGTCGTACGTACGCTCGATCGTTTCCAGCGCACCGGTTAGCTACCTTGCTGGATTGGTGGATCTTGCGCCTCAGTACTGTGGCTTCTTGCACAGGACAGGAACGCTCGATCTACCGGCCTGCGCTGCTCAACCGTTCCGAGGAAACCGCAGGTGTCGTCGCGCACCGTAACTACGCCTCGTCGTCGGTCGCGTACCGTAAGCGGCTAGCTACAGCTCGTGGAGTTGGAGCTAGTGGCCGGGCGGGATACGGGTGTCGTCTCATGCATGCACGGGCGCGCGAACAAATCATGTGTGACACGTACGTGTGCAGAGTACATAAGAAACAAGCCCTCAAGAAAAAATACATAATAAGAACAAGAAACTGAAGACGCGCACGTGCTGTGAGATAGCTGAAATGAGTGATGGACCATGGATCGTTCCAAATTTATTGATGTAACTGCATAGATTAATGAAACGAACAAAGATACCAATGCCACACTGATAAATTCGATTACACAAAGCTGCATGCATGTGTGCTGAAGGCAGCCACCTCTCACTCTCACTCTCTCTCAGACTCGCTAACTCACGGCGATCTCTCGCAGCTAGTTCACATGGCATGCACTCGGTCGGGCTAGCTCGAGCTCTGCATGCATACAGCAGACAGCCAAGTCACGGACCCATGCAGTCACATTAGATTTTTTTTGGCCTTCCACGCCAAAAGGCGTACTACTGCATGTGTGTTCTGTGTACCACACCAGCTGCGCTATTTCACATGAAATTAATAACCGTACTAAACTAAGCTACCCTACACTTCGACAACAATGGCCATGTCAGGCCTGATCACCTGCTCCGGCCTGAGCACGTTGTGGTCGTCACCAACGACGTCGTCCACATCCGTGGCGGCTGCACGGTTCATCGCTTCTTCGTCAATCACTTGCTCTTCCCCCGTGGCCTCCGTCGGCGGCACGTCGATGGGGTGCACCTCCGCGCCGCAGCTGATCCTGCCCTCGGCCGGCGCGCCGCCCTTGGCGCCGGCCACCTCCTTGACGTGCTCCGGTAGCTTGATCTCCTGCAGCACCACCGTGGTCTTGGGGTTCTTGTTCCGGTACGCCATGTACAGCGCCATCTGCGCCACGCCGAACACGAAGCCCAACACATTGGGCACCGCCACGAACACGTCCTTCTTCAGCAGGCCGTACGAGAACCAGATGACGGCGCTGAGCACCAGGAAGAAGGACAGCGAGAAAGGCATGAACTCGACGCTCTTGGTCCGGATCACAAGCCTCTGCAAAAATCAACAGAATTAATTTACAGATTATAACCTGCAGCATTTCTAGCTTATTAACGATTAACGATGATGCGAAACGAAATCCTTACGATGATGCTCAAGGGAGCGGCGAAGACGCCGAGCGCGACGGCAACGCAGATCCAGCCGACCACGTGGACCCGGAGGGTGCCCTTGGACAGCAGCATCGTGACGAGGGCGATGAGGCCGAAGAGCCCGACGTTGAGGCCCAGGAACAGCTTCGCCGTGAGGAACCTCGCGCTCTTGGGGGCGTAGGCGAGGTACATGGCGATGTAGATGGTCTCGATGACGCAGCCGACGCCGTTGATGGTGAGGAGGAGCTCGGCGCCGGACTTGAGGAAGGCGTAGTACATCCACAGCATGCAGCTGAAGAGCGTCACCACGTACGGCGTCGACTGGAACCCCTCCGTCGACTTCTTCCGGTACACACGGTAGAACGTCGGCCTGCGCGTTCATCGTAACACAATTAATAACGATGAACAGGAGTTTGTTTTACTTTTAACCATTCATGTAGTTAAACCGAGTTAAACGAATATTTCGATCTGTGTCTTCAATAATAGTAGTGCACCTACCTAACAGTGACATTCACGATTAATTACTCTACTTGAAGAGACGCGGTGCAAGATTATTTTCCCCTCTAGTGAATTATTTAATGTGAGAGTTAGCAATCTTCTGTGTTATGTTGTCTCCAGATATAAGAAAAATTCTAGAGCAGTATAAATGATGGTGACCGTTCCCGGCCTTCATGTATTCACTGACATGTGTGTGGTCTTCTTATTTTCTCTACGGAATAAAGTAATATTTTCTAGGCTGAATAAATTAATGTTCGCAAATACACACCAAAAACAAGATTCATGCATGGATGCAGCACATAGGTATGCGCGCATTTTTTTCATAATAACGGAATATAAAAGCAAGTTTAGGTGCTTACAGTGGTGAAAGGAATACCATTAGTGAGATTATGTTACCTGAAATATCAAGCACACAGAGAACGGTATGATCAGTTATCTCAACTAGTGCAAAAACAGGAGGGGAAAAAAAGAGAAAAAGTTGATTGTTATTGCCAGGTAAAGAGAAGAAAATCAAGTGTGCACGTTTCGCGTCAACGTAGACATAACATGCATGATTCTTCCTTTTCTTTGTTTGGAGTAACCGCCTGATTAGAGCCTCAAAGCTTCGTTTTGGCAGTTACATTTATTCGGAACAGAAACGCTAGCTTTCGAAGAGATGGAACACAAGACAGCAAAGCGAGTACGATCAAACTTATAAGTAAACCTAATTCACAGTAAGGTGATTATTTTGATATTTCAAGGACTTCTCATGCGATCATCTATGTAGGTAGGAAAATCGATGCTGTCATGTAGGGATCTCCAACAGCATGGGAGAAGATCAGTTCAACAAAGTGAACAACTAAAAAGTGATAAAAGAATCACACATGAATGTAGCATCGGTGGGTGCGCGTATGTACCTAAGATACCAAAGGTGAAGGCCCAAGTGTGCTGTTCCATGGACAAGAAAGCCATCTCTCTCTCTTCCTCAAACAACCGATAGACTCAACACACACAAGCTAGTTAGCAAGATCCTGGCTTGCCTTCTCCTCTTGCTCAATGGAGAGATACACTGAGCAGTCAATGGAGAGGTGGTGATGGAGGAGCTAAGCTGCCTTGGGCTCTTGGAGAACCTTGAGGACAGCAAGGCCTCCTATATATAGGGAGAGAGCGAGAGAAAGCAATACAAGGACGACTGCGGGGCCCCCATTCGATCGATCATTGCACACTGACTTGTCGCGCGGTGCCTCTGTGTGGGTACGTGTAGGTTACGTACGCTAGCTGCCGCGCGGTAACCCTACGCACATTAATTCACACACGCTAATAAAGCGAGCCAGCCGCGTCCTGCTTCAATTGAATTGTAACGCCCTGTGACATGTCCAACACCAAACTTGAGGCGTCCGGCTTAAGCCTTCCCAACATTTTCCTGGCCGTCTGTTTTATAAAGAGAGAGAGAGCCGATACGCGGCCGCTACCGCTCCCAGCTGTTTGCCATGCAGAGCTCACCGAGGTCACGCTAGGTGCCTACTTGTCCTTCCCTTTTCTGTAACGGCCGGCTCATCACGCCTGTACAAAAGCTACCACGCTTCTTCGGCGAGGGGAGAATGCGTGCACCGTGCGAGCGAGTACTGTAGCAGTACATGCGTACGCAAATGCTGGACCTCTAGAAAGAACGTGTCCAAGATTTCTCCTGAAAACAAGGGGAGAGAGAGAGAGAGAGAGAGAGAGAGAGAGAGAGAGAGAGAGAGAGAGGCGGAACAGCAGCAATAGGTAAGTTGTTATTGCGAGTGATGGGAAGGGAAGCTAGCGTCCAGCTGCATGCCGCCGATGGGGATCGATCGATGTATCGACCCAATGATACGAGCACGCACGCCGCCCGCGCAATCTGGTGTGTTTGGTAACTTTGATTGCAACGCCACGGCCGTGTGTGTGTGTGTGTACATGTGTGTGTGCAGGGCATGCCTAACAAGCCCACGCAAGGCGGTCATGTGACAGATGCAGCTGTGCAAGGCCAGTTTCGTGTCCACATCGGCGCGCGCGCCCCCTCCCTCGGGCACGCAGGCAGCAGCTGCTACAGAGAGAGAGCTTTGCTTGCGCGCCCCGGGCACGTACCCCGTTGGTTCAGCCTGGCTACGCGAAGATTGCCGCCGATGCGCCTGGCTTTCTGGAGTTGGGTGGCCCCGCGCGCACCAAACCGGGTAAAAGAATGCCAGGCGCTCTTTACGTGCTCCCATCCATCCATCCCACACACAAACGCATCGGTTTGACACTTTCAGGTTGCTTCTTGCGTTGCGTACTTGCCCGTGACTTCCTTTTCGTTCGCTAATGAACTGGCAGGTGCCAATCAGCGCCAGCTTAATTGTATTTGTGGGTAATTAAAGCAAGTCTGCAATGGTGGCAGGTTTTCGCAGGACTTTTCTAGTCCTTCATGCATGAATCGAACCCTCGGCTTTTAAGGTAAAAAAAGGATCCCCAGATGTAAGCCAGTCAGAATCATTGGAGAAAACAGCCCCGGCTTTAATGTATCGGTCCATCAGACGAGCAAGCAACCGGAGCTTCCCGAACTTGTTTTTGGTTTCGCAAGCTAGCTAGCTTTCCATTACACACATTTCCGTTCCATGGGGTGTTTAATTTGTTTCCAAACTGAACTCTGCAATTGGGATCCAGCTCTACGTAGCGAGCTAGCTTTCCTCGAAACGGAAGCAGCGCTGGTCGAATTGGTGTGGTTATGCCTGCGTGCGTGTATGTCATACTGTCATGGGTGGCACGGCCGTTCCCAATCATGAAGAAACTAATTATGGTTCGGAGGCGGACGTGACGTTGACGCCGCGCGAGCCCGGGGAGGCGCCTCCCTGCCTGCCTGGCTCGCCTAGTCGCCTACGAGACGCGTACGAGCATGACCCAGACCCAAATCCCGTATCATTGCGCCAGAACTATTATTGCCGCCAATTAATGACCTCGCAAGCTCGCATCGATCCATCATCATCTGCTGCTGGGAAGAAGCAGCGAGGATGGCCATAAGTTTGCAACGATTGCCCCTGGCTCCCTATGATTAGTGTCCTGGAAGTTACTAGAGTTACGTAAATACGTCAGGACGTCAGGTCTCGTATTTTCCCACGTTTTCGTGGACAAATCCAGATGACAGGTCTAGATGGAGAGGAGGTGTTTTTTCATCACTTGGGTTCTCGTAGGTAATTTGCGTGGGGTGGCATGGGCAAAGCTGGAAAGATCCGGGGAGACGAACCACGTTAGGCTGCGCGCCGCGCTCCCGTCATTTCAGTCGGCGAAGCCGTAATTCACGAGAAGGACGCGCGGCGTCGTGTAGCGGCCACTGTACCCGTCCTGAACGGTTTGCCTGCGCTTCCCGCCTTGCCGTTGCAAGAGGAGAAGCTAGCGGCCAGCGAAGGGCGAGGCAGAGCCATACGTGTATAGTGCAGCACCGTCGTTCATTTCCCCCGTCTCTCTCTCTCTAGCTGCCCTCTCGAGTGGACAGATCGGCCAGGGCTAAACATGCAGTCTACACTTGGGTATCCCGGCCTCACTTGCTGGAAAAGTGCAAAAGTTGCACGCTGCTCACTCATCGGTACATCTCTCTCTCATGTGAACTTCTGCCCGTTCTGTGTAACCTAGCCAGGTGGCCATTGCTGTCCTCGTATCGATGCGAAAATGAATTCAACCCTGCTTTGGTGCATGCCGTGTGACGACGCAGCAGTACACGATTGTTTGGCTGGCACACGGTAATTTCAGTAGAGAATGAAACTTATCATATGCTTCGGAATTTGCGAATGACAACGCAGAAATTTGACAACAGTCCAATTTTGCTGAACTTGGGGAGAACGAGGTAGGAGTAATAGGCTAGACACATTGGCGGTTTTCCGAACTGAGCAAGGCTCGCTTTATTAACTTCTTAGCAAGAAATGAAATTCAGAATGAGTATGGATCTTACTGAAATTGTGACTTCTTTTCAAAACTAATAGTGGAATGGTTTGCGTGTTTATCTGACTAGATCTTTTATTGTTTAAACTTTTAAAAATATTTTTTGGCATTTTGGATATTTCGTTTGTGTTTTTGGATATTATTGAAGCATGTTTACTCATGTATCAAAGAAATTTAATTCATCTATAAGATGTGTTAGAATTTGAAAACTATTTTTTGTATAATGAATTATTAGTGTACTCATCCGAGGTGGAGTGATTTGGTGTTGTTCAAAGAAATGCGGGATGATGGAATATTCATGGTTCTGATTGTTGAGATACCACAATAGAGAAAATGTCCTTTAATTCTAGTTCAAGGTCTAAGGATGCCAATATTAATTGTTGCGTTCTATGCATTAAGGATTTGCCTTATTTTTTTTATCCATCCATCTTTTGAGTAGCAAGCCCATCATTTTAATACAAACAAGTATTCATTACGCTAACTTTTAAATCTCAACTGCTATAATTATGACCCACTATGATCAATAGAGGACATATTTTTAACCTATGTGACGAATATAGTGGTTTTTTATTGTATTTATTATTGTTTTTCTACCTGTTTAGTAATACTATAATAGATATATAATACTTGGCGTAAGGTCTAGGTTTATGACATAACTGAAGTAGGGGAGAAAAGATCACCAGGATCGAACAGAAATATTATTTTAGACATATATATATATATATATATATATATATGTATGTATGTATGTATGTATAATCATACTTTTCAAACTTTTGATATGGATATGTTTTTAAGTATTTAAATTTAATACCTGAATCTTAAAAAGTACTTTCATAATATTTAATTTTTTTAGATTTTATAAATAATACTAGTTCTAGAGGTCGATGTTACATTTTAGATACCGAATTAATGTCTAAACGAAAAGGTTTTAGAGAACTGAATGGAGCAAGTACTACTTCCTTTTGTTTTGTTCTTTCGTGGTGATGTTACTACACAATTTTTTACCTGTTTATAGGCAAGTCAATTTTTTTGTGTCACGCGCACAGTCACTCTTGGAAAAAGACTATAAATAAAAATATTATCATTAACAGGGAGCAAGATTTTAGTGGCTGGCATACACATTCATACGCACACCTTATATGTTCATGAAATGAAATGTTATGGATCAACAGTCCACATCGACCCTTCCAAGGTGAGGACAAAATCTGCGAGAACGTTAGGTACCAGCTGCGCTCACAGTGCGCTGTGTAAATGCACCCTGCATTGTATTGGACCAATCACACCCATTATTAACCAGCAAACACTTTCCATATTAATGCTGCAGCGATCGGCCGATCGCCACGCGTGGTGCTCTGATTTAACCTCCCAACGAAGATTGTTTGATTCTTTGTAAGTTTCGGTTTTGGCCATACGCACGAACAACTTTTGGTACAAATAACCATTTGCGAACTATTTACAGTTATAAAAGTGTGTGTAAATAAACATCAGAGGTTCTCAAACCGAGTGGAAGATTGATGGAGCCGGACATATTGTGATGGAGATTTAAATATGGTAGAAAGTCTGTTACAGGTGCAAATTTTACCTATCTACTTGTACATCAGTCCCTAAGGCTTTAGAACAAATAGCCTGGTTGCAAATAATTTAAACTTTTACACCTCTTATTATAATGGAAAATTTGGGTTCTTGCACTCGAAAGAGTGATAGTTGCGAAAATGTGTCACCATATGTGGTCCCAGTACCCACATGTCAAGTGACCACTACTGCAGAAAGGGCTATAGGCGCCACCTTACCAGTGACGAGCACAAAAAATGCCCGTCACAACTAATAGGGAAATTTACGAGTGGCGGGCGCAAATTGCCACTTGTCACCGGTAATGTTTTACTAGTGACGGGTTAGAATTTCTGCTCGTCACTGGTGACAGAGAAATTACCAGTGGCGGGCAAATAGCTGTACTTGTCACTGGTATTTAATATACCAGTGACGCGCACTCTAGAGTGACCGTCACCGGTAATATTTGCTACCGGCCGCCTCCGGCCCAGGTTATCAGTGGCGGGCTCAGATATTAGCTCGACACTAGTATGTTCTTTACCAGTGGCGGGTAATTAGTTTCGCCCGTCACTGGTAACCTGGCCTATAAAACGCTTCAACGAGCTCGCTGCTGCCCAGGATCCTCTCCACTGGCCAGCAGCAAGCTCGCCGACTGCCTGGACGTCCGCCACCGCCGTAGGCGCCCCCGGTAGTGTTTCTGCCCTCCAAAAGCTCTCCCCACCTCCCCTCCCAAGCCCTCTCTCTCTCCCTCCCTAAATCTAGCTAGCTAGATCTCCAATGGACTGACATTTTGGTTGCTTCATGAGAAAATATTTTGATCAGCTAGCTAGCTCAGCTCTCCCCAAACCTCTCACCTCTGATCATCATGCATAAATCTTTGCTTCAACTTCCCCCCCGAAACCTCTCCCCTCCCATAGCTTCCCCCACCTCCCTAGTTTTCATAATAGATCACCAAGAACCAAGATTCTAATGAACCAATTCAAGATTTCACGCTAGTTTCATATATTATGAACTGAGATTTTAGAAAATTCATTTGAAGACCACGTTTCATGTGTAATTCTGTTGCTTATGTATACATATATGTAGAAATGTATTTGTGTTAAACTGTCACTACTGCATGCCTCCATCGATCGTATGAAATGTTTCAATGAAATGTGTAATGCTACCGACATCGATCGTATGAGATGAATATTTGTGGAAGGGTTTGTGAACGGCCGTCGAGCCATCGTTTTGACAAATTTGTTCATACATTGCTTGTGTGGTATCGGCCATCGAGCCGAGGCAACGTTTGTTGCTCTTTATCAACACTTGAGCTGTCAACGGTTTGTCAAAATGTTGCTTTGTCAACGTTTTGTCAACGTTCGACATACTCGATTTTAGTTATTTTAGCAAAGGTCATGCCAAAATTTTCTATGGCTTGGTACTAATTAGTTTTCGTATATCTTAATTAGGAATCGAACGACCGATGGATCGAAGTTGGATGTATGACGGCGATCGGAACACACAGAGTTTCTATATGTCTTTGAATGAGTTTTTAGATTTCACCGAGCGAGATATGGTGCGAAAGGGTGCCACGAAGATATGCTGTCCGTGTCGTGATTGCAGAAACTTGAAGATGTACGAAAGGAAATCTGGTTTTTTGCACATGCACCTGGTGCGATGGGGTTTCATGGCAGGTTACACACGGTGGAGAAGTCACGGTGAGGAGGATGAGGTTGTTGCCGACGAAGGGTTAGATGAAGAAACAAGATATGGAGAGCCGGAAGCAGAACGGTTGGATTACGAAGATGCCAGAGGACACGAAGAGGCCGAAGCAGATACGCGAAGCACGGGGGACAATTTGGCCGGAATGGTCCAGGACCGTCATGTGCAAGAGCAGGTTGTGAAAGAGACGAATAACGATAGTGCGGCTCGTAGAGAGGCTGCCAAGTTGGAGACACTAGTGAAAGACTCGAAAACTCCCTTGTATCCCGGTTGCAATCCCGAGTACACCCGCCTCTCAGTCACGCTTGAACTTATAAGACTCAAGGCACTCCACAACAGCACGGACACAATCCTCAATGAGACATTGGAGTATCTTGCAAAAGTTCTGCCGGAGGGGAACGTGTTGCCTCGCGGATGCGATGAGGCCAAGAAAGTCGTGTGCCCTCTTGAAATGGAGGTGACGAGATACCACGCATGTCCGAATGACTGCATCGTTTATCAGAACCAGTACGCGGAGCTAACCAAGTGTTCAGAGTGCAAAGCATCCCGATTCAAGCGGGGAAAGAACTACCAACCAGATGGTGAGAACGGAGTGAAGAGCGGTGCTCCTGCAAAGGTTGTATGGTACCTTCCACTCATTCCCCATTTGAAGCGTCTATTCGCAAACAAGAATGAGGCAAAGCTCATGCGTTGGCACGACGAGAGGCCGCGAAAAGATGACGTCGTGCTGAGACACCCTGCGGATGGTTGCCAGTGGAAAGCAATCGATGACCAATACCCCGAATTCGGAGAAGAGCCGAGGAATATCAGAATTGGTATGAGTACGGACGGACTCAATCCTTTTGGAAAGATGAGCAGCAGGCACAGCACTTGGCCCGTGGTTGTATGGATGTACAACCTCCCTCCGTGGCTCTGCATGAAGCGGAAGTATCTACACCTGTCTATGCTAATTTAAGGGCCACAGCAACCAGGGAACGATCTGAACGTGTATCACCAACTACTGAAGGAGGAGCTAGATACACTATGGGCTGAACCAGGGGTCCGGGTCTGGGACGCTCACGAAGGAGACTACTTCAATATGAGAACTATGATGATCACAATGGTGCAAGACTATCCCGCTTACGGATATCAATCCAGCCAGGTTTGCCACGGATACCAAGGATGTGTTAAGTATATGGAAGATACAACAAGTCGTCACCTACCGGGCTCTCATAAAATCGTGTACATGGGCCACCGAAGATGGCTTCACCGGGATGACCCGTGGAGACAAGAAAAAGAAAAGTTCGACAATACCGTTGAGACCCGAGGACCGCCACGTAAGAGGAGTGGGGAAGAAATCTATGAGATGTTGAACTCTTGGGTTGAGTGCCCTAAGGCGGGAAAGAAGCAGAAGAAGGTAAAGCCGCTGGGAGGCGTATGGAAAACGAAATCTGTATTTTGGGACTTGCCTTACTGGCCTTTTCTCGAGACGCGTCACTGCATAGATGTCATGCATATTGAGAAAAATATCTGTGAGAGTGTGCTTGGTCTCTTGCTCCACATGGCAGACAAGACAAAAGATGGGCCGAAGGCACGAGCTGACTACGTGGAACTGGGGATAAGACGAGAGCTGTGGGCCAACGAGGAGAAGACCAAGTTGGGCAGGAATGTTACAAAAATCAAGACGGACTGTCCCGCTGCTTGTTACACTCTAAGTACAGAGGAGCTCGATAAAATTTTCAAGTGCCTCGAAGGTGTCAGAGTTACTTCTGGCTACTCGGCAAACATACAGAGATATCTAGACATGCAGAACCACAAACTAATCGGTATGAAGTCTCATGACTGTCACGTGATGATCACGCAGATACTTCCGGTTGCAATTAGAGGGCTAATGGAGCCATGGATCCGCAAGACACTGGTTGACCTCTGTAACTTTTTCAACATTATCTCTCAGAAGTCCATCAGTAAGAAGCGTTGCCGGCGACTGCAGGCGGAGATCGTTGTCATACTATGCGAGCTTGAGAAGTACTTTCCGCCTGCATTCTTCGACGTCATGGTTCATCTCATGATCCATATCGTCCCGGAGATCATCGACCTAAGTCCCGTATTCCTACACAACATGTACCCGTTCGAAAGGTTCAATGGGGTCGTCAAGCGATACATTCGTAACAGGTCTCATCCGGATGGGAGCATCGTCCAAGGCTTTCTCACCGAGGAGAGCGTCAAGTTTTGCACGGATTACATGAAAGTCGAAAAACCTATAGGTGTGCCTGTTAATCGGCACATTGGCAGGCTCGATGGCGTAGGTCACCAACGCAGAAAGAAGGATTTACATGTGCACAGTGATGTACCAAACCAATCAGACGACTACGTCAGAGCGCACATAGTAGTGTTACAGCACCTGTCAATGGTCCGGCCTTATGTTAAGAAGCACATGACAATGTTAAAAGCAAAGCACGGCATATGAAAGAATGAAACGGCTGTCATGAAAGAGCACAACGCTATGTTCGCCAGGTGGCTAAAAAACTACTTTGACGAACATAGCTTCTCAAAAGATGATGACGTAGCATGGACGGTGTTCCACTTGGCACAGGGCCCCATGATGAATGTCGGGACATACCAAGCATATGATATCAACGGATACACATTCTATACGGAGGCACAAGACCAGAAAAGTGTGTACCAGAACTCTGGGGTGACGATGGAGGCCTTAACAGGTAAGAAAAAGGACAGATACTACGGTAGGCTCGAAGAGATTTGGAAACTTGACTACACCGTGTCCAAGATCCCCATGTTCTGTGTCAGATGGGCGAAGAATGTCGAAACCGAAGACTATTTCACTACCATGGTCATACCGAAAGCAGTTCCTATTGAGACAGTAAATGTGAAAGCAATCAGTGCAAAAAATGAGCCGTGGTATTTGCTAAACAAGTGGCCCAATGCTTCTACATAGCCGACCCGACGAAGCCAAGCCGTCATGTCATGAGGAGGGGCAAAAGGAGTATCGTTGGAATCGATGGTGTCGTTGACGAAGAGGACTATGACCAATTTGACGACCCGGATACGGAAGAAGACAATGACGATGCTAACAATCAGCCACGGCCCAACAGAAGGAGAAGAACTACATGTCCCGCCGTGCGTCCCTTCAAAAGACGAAATCACTCCGAGGGGCTAACCTATATCAGGAAGAAGACCAAGACTATCGTTGAGAAGAGTGTCGAAGAGTGAGAAGATTGTCGAAGAATGTCGTAAGTTAAGTTAATTAATGATGTAACTTAAGTATGTGCTACATCAGAGAAAACGATGTATGCATGATTGTATGTGCTACTATTAAGAAAACGATGTATGATTGTTGAGATGTTTCAGTTTCAAAGCAATGTATAGCTCACTTTTGTGAAATTGTTTGAAATTTTAAACACAGGATCTTCAGGTCATATAATGACATCATACCAAATTTATGTATATAACAATCGTGCTTTTATGTTAATTCTATCTATACTCACAAAGTAATCATTGCGCAAATAATAAAGAACGTACGGTGTCGTCAAAAATTCTTTACGAAATTCTATCGATATACGAAAAGATTGGATCCTCCGATGCAAGCATCTAGCTAGGTGGCCCTTGCTTAGATTGTTGTATTATCTATTTACTAGATATAGTTCTTATAGTAGCTAACTTAATGAAGCTAGCTAGCTACGAGATTTGCACCTTATTGTCCTTAATTAGCTACGAGATTTGCACCTTATTATCCTTAATGGAAAACGGAATCCTTAGCTTCTTATGCTATGTTCTAATTGTTGTAGTAATGGAGCTATTCAAGGGAAAATATGAGGCAGTCCAGATTAATAAACAGATCAAATAGCATCGAGTGCAACCCTAGTTGATTTACCAGTGACGAGCCAAACATAGCGACTGTCACTGCTAAATGTCTTACCAGTGACGAGCCAAACATAGCGACCGTCACTGCTAAATGTCTTACCAGTGACGAGCCCATATTCCGCCCGTCACTGATAAAGTTTACCAGTGACGAGCCGCGCAGACCGCCCATCACTGATAAGGACCTCATATATACCGCCCGCGCGCGGGACTTGGGGAAATATTCCCCAAATCCCGCGCGCCCGCCTAGCCCTAGTTCCTCAAATCTCCCCGCCGCCGCCGCTGCTTGCCTCCCCGTCGGACGCCTCCCTCGCCTCCCCTCCTCGCCGGCCTCCCCTCGTCGCCGGCCTCCCGCGCCTCCCCTCGTTGCCGGCCTCCCGCGCGTCCCCTCGTCGCCGGCCTCCCTCGCCTCCCTTCCTCGCCGGCCTCCCCTCGCCGGCATTCCTCCCCGCCGGACCCCTGCCTCACCACTGCACCGAGGAGCAGGTAAGCCGGCCTACGTGTTACTGAACTTTTAGCCATTTAGTACCGGAACAGAGAAGTTAGAGATAAACTATACTACCATGGATGCATGCACAAGTCCATGGTGATAAAAATATGCTACCTCCAACTTACTGATCAAACACACGCTCTGTAGTAGTTTAAGTTATTTGTAGAATTTCAAAAATTATACTGTGTTTAATAGTTTGAGTACCAGATTGTATGAAATGTATTTCAAGAATTTGTTGTGTGTGGATGGAATTTGAGAAATGAAATCTGTATTTGATGCATGAGATATATTTTTGTGCGTGGATGAATGTGAGATGTGAAATGTATTTGAGATGTGCTTGTGGTACCGGCCGTCGAGCTGAGGCAACGTTCGTTGCTCTGTTTATTTTTTCAGGGAAACAGAGTTGTCAACGTTTTGTCAAAATGTTATTTCGTCAACATTTTGTCAACGTTCGACACTCAATTTTAGTTAATTTTAGCCAAGGTCATGTCGAAATTTTAAATTTTCATTATATGTATGGTATATTCGTGTTATTGTTGTTCTTTGTCATGCTCAATTATATGCTTTTTTAGCCTTTTTAGTTTTGCCAGAGTTTTTTTTGTTTAACAAGTTTCCATTTAGATCGAAAATGGCCGCAAGTACCCCCTCTTCATCGAGGACACCAACGGATGCCCCGCCATCGTCCCGAGATATCGAGGGGCATGCGGAAGCTCCCCGGGATCTGGCCCTCGAACAAATCTCTCAGGGGGCCGCCATCGTCGACGACCCTGCTGCCGAGGATCACAACTAGTATGAATCATCCGACGGTGAGTCGGATGAAGAGTCTGGACGTGCAAAAGAGTCCGGCGGTGCTGAAGACGCGACCGATCGTGACGAAGGGACCGGCCGTGAATACGAAACCGGTTTTGAAGAAGAACAGGCGGATGGGGCTCCACTAGCTAAGCGAAAAAGGCGGCTTGCGCCTAGGAGACCAAACAAGTTGAGTACCGATACCTTCGTAATCACTAGAGTCGACGATTTGGGTAAACCTGCCAGTCCAATAAAAGCTACATAGGGGTACTCAAACGCCATAGGCTGCATCCTGCGTGAAACCGTGAAGATCACAACCCCCGATATAAGGACGAAAGAAACCGAGCATCTTCGAACTCTCCTCTTGGACAGGCTATTCAGCAGGTATTCCGTCCCGGAGGCCGACAAAAATAGAGTCGCAACGAAAGCCCTGAGCATGATGTCCAAATCCTTAAATACCTGGTGATACTGTGCCAATAAAATGAAGGATAAAGATTTTGAGACCGTGATAAAGCCGCTATGGCCTACGATAGATGAGGCGTACTGGATCGAGTTCATTCAAACTCGCTCGGGCGATGAATTGAAGAAGTTGAGTGAGTGGGGGAAGGACATGCGGGGGAAGATCGTGGGTGACCACAAACTCGGCAGCCGTGGTTACCAAGGGAAGAAGCCAAAATGGGACAAGGAGGATGCAAAGTTGATTGCGGCTGGGAAAGAACCCCCTTTCTCGGACATCCAGCCAGGGCACGGAAAGGATTTTGTGAGGGCCCACGCAAAATTTGACCCAGTGACGGGGGAAGCGATCTTCACACACGAGAAAATGAAGGAGGTGCACGAAGAACTGGTAACCTCTGAACCCATTTTACTTTATTTGTCCTACGTAGATTAATTTCTGAGAAGGTACGTTTCTAAACGGTTCATGTTACTTGCAGAAAAAGTTAAGCCAACAACCTGAGAGCTCCCAGGACTCTGTCGATACCGATAGGTGGCAAGACCCTATCAACAAGGCTCTCGGGAAGCCGGAGACTCGTGGCTGCGTGATGGGCGTCGGGTATGGGGCTCGATGGGCTGATTATTGTCTCCAATCCCGCGAGGTTGCCCGCGAGAGGAGGAAAGCCAAGCAAGATAAAGAATTCGATGCGCGAGTGGAGGTGGCGGTGAAACGTATATTAGGGCCTATATATGAGAAACTACAACGTCCACCCATGCATCCTTGTACGCAGCCGCCGCCCTATAATCTGGATACCCAGCCGCCGCCCTTCACTGCTGCAAGGAGTAGTAGCCCCTCTGTCTCGGGCATTGGCCCCGGGTCGTCAAATTCAATCGACGGCCTAACGGTAAGCGTCGTCGGCTCAACAAATCGTAACGATGTCGTCTAGATTTCGTTGTTTCGACTCTAACATCGACGACGCATCCACCTGTATATATGTTTCACAGATAATAACTCCGTGCCATCTCCAGACCCAAGTGCTCGGCTCGATGGTGACGGTCGCATACGGTCGAGTCCACCCAATAACGTCGGAGAACAAGATGCACTGTGTGGATTTACCACCTAATTTGGCGAGGGTGGAGTTGACTAAGGTGGTCGGCAACTTTTAGGACTTGGTTTTGAATGACCCCCCCGAAGAGGGATACGAAAAACTAGGAGCCTGCAAGGGTTTTTTTCTTAGGTGGCCGAAAGACGCGATAAAGTTGATTGAGACCTCCAATCGTCCAACACCGTCGCCGAGCCACACCCACAGTCCATCAGCAAGACCATCTCCTTTGGGTCTTTGCGTACCTCTATCGTATAGGGATCTGGAGATGGAGGACGCCGATGAGGGCGCGGAGCATGGCATGCCTCGTGACGAAGAGGCACAAGTATTTGTAGATACGCCACCACCCCAGCCCCAGCATGACGAGCAAGCCCAGACGAAGTTGACTCCTAAAACACTCATGGGCGCAGCCAAAGAAGCGATGGCCAGTCAAAGGGCCGTATCTCTGGAACAGCAGCGTACAAGGAAAAAAGGGGCTAAGAAGACACATGCTAGCACCGGTACTTACGATAGACAGGGTGAGGCGAGGTTGAAAAAATCCTTAACCTACCCAACATCTTCCCAATCAGGACAGCGAGCAACGGGTCGTCAATGGCGGGCCTATCATGTCCCGGGTCACCCCATGGTACCAAAGGATGAGTTCGACGTCCTCCCGAACAAACTGAAGATTCTGCATGAGAACATTCGACAACTGGAATTAGGACCTGATGAAAGTAATGTCTCATATTACACGGCGAAGGTGCCAGAGGGTTTCCATTTCGTCGAGCAGTATCCCGCGGACAAGTTCTATCTGGACTTTGCGGAGATCTTCGCCATATTCAACCTTTATCGGCTCGAAGCATCATTAGTCAGGCTATGGGCGCTGCACCAAGCCAGAGAGACCAGACGCCTGAAGATTCTCGATGTTAGAATAGCAGATCCTTATCACATGCACGAGAACAACGTTCGCTCCGAACAAGATAGAGAGATTATGAAAGAATACCTCGTGAGTGCGCTGGTAGCGCATAAGGGCAAGGAATACCTACTCATGCCCTACAATCCCATGTAAGTCCTTCTCTACTTTGTGCTTTCGTAAATTTTTCTTTTGCTTGTGCACCTAGCCAACTTCGTGGGTTAATATTGGTTTGTTCACATGTTTGCGCAGTGACCACTGGATCCTCTTAGTGCTAGTGCCGAAGGAAAGCAAGGCTTATTACTATGATTCCATGAAAAGGGTGAAGAAAAACTACATCCTACTCAAGAAAGTTCTGGATGATGCTCCCTTCGACTTTGCACACAAGGGAGGAACTGTGGTAAAAAGAAGTGGTGGTCCATGCTTCAAACACGTGACTGATTTCTGTTGTAGACAGCAGCCGGAGAATAGTGTGACGTGTGGCTACTACGTCTGCTCCCACATGGACGACTTTATACGGGCGCGGAACACGTTTTGCAAATCTGACGACTTACGCAAGTGGAGTAATAACCTCGAGCACAAGCCATATGACTGGAAGCTAGAGTTTGCACGCCTCCAGAATACGTTTGCGAATATCATCAACAAGGATGTCGTCTCGGATACCGGGCTTTTCTACGCCGGCAATGACCCAAGGGAGGAACATGCCGCTCGCTCAGAGCAGCGAGTTCACCAAATTCCGACCCAAGAAGACGCAATCGCCTACATGCAGCTAGACTCTAGAGGAGGGAAAAAAGCGTGAAGATAGGCCCTAGAGGAGGGAAAAACATTGCATATGTATTGTGTTTGTGGTCGTGTATTCCCAAACTGGTCTACTTTATAAGATAGGCCCCAGTGGCGTATTACCAGTGACGGGCCGGCCCGCTCGTCACTAATGGGCAATTTTGGCCCGTCACTGGTAGGCTTTTCTGCAGTACATGAGACATATAGTGGCAAAACAATATGACATTTTTTGGAATGGTGCATATCCAAATGCCTTAGTAGTAGTACTAGTAAAAGGGAAGAGGTGGAGTTCAAAAATCTATTATATCTATATATATATACCAAAAGCATAAAAAAAGATAGATTAGAAATTCTTACACAAAAGCAAAACATCCGGTCATTAATTTGGTAAACTATTTTATTATTAGTGCACCACATATATATCTTCATAACTGTATGTAAACAAAACGCATTCGATAAATCTTCATAACTGTATCTAAAATAGTTCATAGTCGATAGATCATCCTAACTGTACATAAACAGATCCTAGCCGATTGATCTTCATAATTATACCTAAACTACTCTAGTTGCTTGTTTTACGAAGGTAGCGCAGTTTTTGATAAGCTTAAAATCTCTAATCCGTTGCAAGTTATTGATATGTGTACCAACTGCTTGCGGTCATGGTCGGTGTTGCAGTGTTAGGACGCCTTGGGCGTTATAATATCGGCATGTAAAACTTTGGAAACTGTGGTCAGGAGCTCTTCAGCACCAATGGGTGACGCTTTGTAATTTTTGAGACATATGTTTCTTAGTTATCTTTGGCTTGTTGCTTTTCATTTTAGCTTGTTGTTGAGTTCTTAAGCGTCGATGTGACATACTCCCGTAATAAATTAGAGTGTCTATATATGCATCTCACAATGCAGAGACTGGAATTTTTTTCTTCCATTATCTAAAAGATAGTTGCACTTAAACATATCACAACCGACGGATCTTCATAATTGTACATAAGATCACAACTGATTTAGTGTACTTTAATTACTAATAGCCCATGACCGATAGATTTTATAATTTTACACCTAATAAAAAAGCTACCTAAACTTTAAGTCTACATATTGATCTAGTATCAAAACCCGGTGCTTTAACTCCACATACTAATCTAATATCATGTACAGATATAAAATGTTAAAAAAGACATTTTTCGTGTAATTACACGGGACACGTGGCAGTTTACACAAATCTATAACTTATAAACAGAAGTTTGAAAAACGCCTGGTGCAATTAGCTTCCAGAATACCTGTTAGATGTGTTAGCAACTTCGTCCTTTTCGGGGGCAAATAAGGCCGGTCAAATCGTCCATGACGCCTAAACTAGCTAAGCTACCAGTGACGGCACGGCACGCAGTAGTTGCAACCATCGGATAGCTGTGCACCAGTTGTAAAGGTATGCTCGACAATGTCTTCTCATCCTTGAAACTTATGGTGAAATGTTCTGCACTTGAGAAAAGAACATACCCCGTGTGATATTTGTCCACATTTTCTCAACATCCTAGCACTTTGCAGAAGACAATACTCAGGCGAAATGTTTTAGGAAACCTAAGTGAGATAGCAAGGGTGACATGTGTCAAGACGTGCACAGATAAAATCACCGAAAAGCATTTCGAGGAAAGGTGAACACGTACTGGTCAAGAATAGTGCCACATGTACGTCGTCGCCTCTCCTCTCTCCCATGTGCGCCGATGAGGCACCCAGTTCTGCAAATACAGGTGTTTAAGCCAAATATGTTGGCACGAATAGTACGGCCTAAATGACACTTTTACAAGTGCCCAGAGATCTTTACACCAGTGCACGTACGCTTTATCAAGCACCAGTATATCGACTGAGTTATCACATTTTATGTCCAAGCGAGTTAAAGCAGCTGTTCAGTTGAGGGTACAGTACAGCTTTATGCTCTTAATTAGGGAGTGCCCCCCTGCATATGCATGTGTCCCCGAGGCTTTTGGTTTAAGCATGCACACGCGTCCGGTCCATAATCTGGCACTGCGCACCACATGAATGCCCTGCATGGTCGCCACCATGCACATCGTTTGATCCGTGCGAAAGCAAAAGAAGCAAACCTCTTGTCAAAGTCCGATCGACTTGCGTTCGCTCCATTAGCGTAAAGACCTAGCACGTCCGGCCCCTCGCTTGATATTCACGCTCCCTGCCTAGGATGTGAAAACTAATTTTACCATATACAGTATTTTTTTTAAGAAGGCAGGAGCTCTGCCCAATATTAAGAAGAAATAAGGAAAATACAGCAATTACAGCCATCACAGGCCTGCCCACAGGGCTGAATCTCCGGTTATGTTATCGAAGGTTCACAACTTATATAACTAGGTCCGCGAATATGCAATGCGGCACACAGTGAACCGATCAGGCACGTACACATATGATCGTTCCAGTTCTTGCTATATATGCTGTTATATCCTCCAGTTACCGATATACTTACTGGATATGTATCTGACCAATGCAGTAAATATGTTCTGGAGCAGTTAAGATGCCAACGCGTGCGTCTATTTCGAATTGATATTTTGCAGGAGCTACAGTGCCACAGTACTCAGGATGCCAACGTCGTCTCCTCATCTGATTTTCTTGATCTAACTAGTGAAGGCCGGGACCACGTGCAATATGCGAACCTCAGTGTGAAGCGAGAGGAGAGCTAGATATCAAGCACGAACATGCTACCTGGGACTTTCGCTGTTCAGCATGCCCAACAATTATCGTACGAAGATACGATATTTTCAGCATGGCAACGTGTCGGATGCTCGTGCAGGCTAGCGACCTATCGGTGAGCAGAGTAGCGGACCCGTGGTCCTCTCAGTTTGTTGGCACGGACCGAACGTGCCAACGCCAACTAGCGGGGAGGAAAAAAATATATGCTGCTCACTTTAAAAACATGTCAAAAATAGTTCCTAAATGTACATTGTGGGAAGAGTATAAACCGCCATATTTTTGACAAAATCACATCAGTTATATGATGTACAGAAACCTCTACTAAATAAAACTTCATGCCAACCCCGAAGCTGATAGGTATTCGAAGCCGTAACGTGGTAACGATCACTCGATTAGCTTATCAAAAACAGAAACGAGTAGAACAGGGCACTTTATATATATATATTAAAATTTAAAGATTGGAGTTATTGTGGTGGGATGGTGCGTCATCTCCCACTCCTTCCTCCTCCGACATGAACTTTTTGGCGCACACCTTGCATTGTTACCTTAAAGTCGAGCTATAGCAAAAGTTGATCATGATTTTGTGAGGAGCAATGATACTGGAGTGTTGTATGGTGTGATAAACGAATCGCTGAATCATGGTCGTTAGTCATACGAAATATTCCCCTTTACTATATGAGAGAGGGTAATTCTTTATCACCAAATAGAAAGTACCTTGCCACAATGAATGATGTTTTGTTCATAGAGTAGACTACAAGATACAATTCCTCTTGGTATATTTTGACATTTGGTAATATTGCTCGGTACTTCCCTATTTCACAATATCTGCCATGCGGGTATATCTAGAAGACAAAATGTTAAGTATACTTGTTAGACTTGGACCATGTTTACATGCGCATACTACTAATCTATTTAGTGAGAAAAAGTATGGTCTAATTTGATCAAATATTACTTCTATTTTATACCTCATAGATACACATACGTGGTAGACATTGTAAAATAGAGGTAGTTCATACCATATTACGTAGTGTGTCAGCGACCATAGCCCATGTAAGAATCGTATTTATCAATTCTACTTCTTTGAGATCGTACCGAGTTAATTTTATATCTCTTTTTAAAGAAATTCGCTTTTCACTTCGATATTTTGATCATAAAACAGCAAGCGGGAATACTAGTTAGAGGGTCTTAGGGATCTCCTCAGAGAGGACACGTAGCTCCAGCACATCGCTCGAGAGGCTGACACATGCAACGCTCAGAGGAAGAGCGAGCAGCTCATCGCCTGGTAGACTCGACTTCGTTCCCGTTGGGCTTAGCTAATGGTGGGCCCAATCGAACCACTCTACTAGTCCAACAAGGCAATTGGGTAGACAACGCTCATATTTTGGGCTTTTGTTCACTGTCACGCAGACGGTTTAGACCGTTGTTCTGCGCGACGCTGATCCCGTTCTTCCGTACCGCCCACGCAGGTAAGCAGGCCCAAGGTTCACGAATGTACCCAAGGCGAGCGGACCTCCGTGGCGGCGTGGCTGGGCTGTCCTTCTCTTTTTCTTGTAAAAGTTGATATTTACGTGCATATACACGCTAGTTCTTGTTCAGCAGTAGGTTGTAGGTGAGGTTGTAAGTAGTTGAAAGATAGACTCTTAAAATAAACTAAGAGATGGACTCGGTCGTGCACTTGTACTACTGTGTACGCTCTCGGCAGGTCTTTTTTAGCTTTAGCTAACAAATAACGTCATCTACCCAGGAACGTCGTCTCACTTATTTTGTTTTCTGGTTTCTTTCCACGTTTTTTCCTGCCTTTTCAGTTTCTTGATTTGTTTCACTAGTATCCTTCAATTATTCTAGATTTGTCGCGCATGTACAACCGATAATCTGACCCATGCCATTTGAACCACCGGGTATCTCACGACGAAATCTTCAAAACAAGACTAAATTAGATATGCCTGAATTTTTCTAAATGATTATTTTTATTCACATGTTCATTTTGTTCTGCTAGTTATTTTTATATTTTTTTTTGTTCCACGTGACCATTCTTGGATCCACTAGTAGTTTCCATCTTCCTTGCAGTACATTTTCTTGTTCCACTAGCAATTTCATATTTGTGCTAAATAGGTATTCTCTTTGTTTCATTAGTTTCTTCTAATTTGTTCTGTATATGTTTCTTTCTTGTTCCACATGGCAAAATGTTTGGTTCCACTAGAATTTTCCATGTTAGAATTTTGCTCCACAATATATTCATTAGTTCCATAGTACATTCACATTTTTCTTTTAGCGCATTACCTTTTCCTCTAAAATTTCACTAACAAAATGTTCTATTAGAAATTCCATGTGCTTGTCCGTACCTTCTTTTTTGTCCCACTTTTCGTTTTTGTTCGAAATAAGTATGTTTTTGTTCTGCATTGACATTTTTGTTCAAGTAGTAATTACATATTTGTTCCATTAGGTCTTTTTTGTTCCTCTAATCCTAAAATTTTGTTCCGTTAGTACCTTAAATTGTTCTATGTGCACATTACACGATATTTTTTTTTGTTCCACTAGTATTTTGCATTTGATCTATAAAACAAATTAGCACCGTTCAACATGAACCACCGAAATTTTCTATATAAAATATCCCAACATTTTTCACGTGCTAGTGGAACAAGTTTTCATATCAATGGAACAAACCACACGAACTTCCAAAAAAAAAGTAGTGGATCGAACATGATCTTTGGTTATACATTAGGAACGTTTTTTATTTTTTATTTTTCTTAATCAAACATGATCTTTGGTTATACAGTTTTTTAAAATTTCGGTCTTGTTTGCATTGTGATAATTGGATGTGTATCTCAGTTTTCTTTTTATCATACTATTGCGTGGTAATGCTAAGCTAAATGATACAAAATAAAAAATGTGAAAAAACAGAGGAAATTGTATGGACTAATAAATCAATCAGCCATAGTTTTTGTATACTAACAGGGTGCCTGTGCGTTGCTACGGAACTACCAAAAGATATAGAGAAATTTTTGTGAACGCTGGATCGTCAAGTAGCCTACACATGCTATGGAATAATGCACAATGAAAACTTTTTAACCATAATAATGTGTCCCCTAGAGAGTTTGCTCAATGTTTGCACTGTAATTAAAATGTTTTAGAAAATTAGAGTATCTCATCTCATAAATATGAAACTAACCAAGTGTACATTTGCTGATTGTCATAAAAAAATAATGGCGGAGGCATGGATCCTGATTCCTTGATGCGTTGGGTGCTATCAGGGAAGCGCATAAAACAATCTTGGCTGCAAGGTTTGTGAATAACTAATTGTTTCTTTCTCCAGTTTCTACCGGTTCTGTGTTCAATGAATGAGTGGCAGATCGCCTGCCATTTCGTCACAAAAGATAACAGTTACGTTAGATGTTTCTGGAGCAGTGCAGCCAGGTCATGCTCGGTGAACTTCAGATGTCAAATTGGTATAATTATCCAAGTTTAATTGTGTGTTTTAGATGTATTATGTATGCTTTGCTTCTTATATTACCAGAGTTGTCCCAATGTTTAGGTATGTTAACAATTTATTAGCAGACTCTGTAATCTTTACAAACACCAAAAGAGAACTATCAAGAGATGTAAAGAAATTTATGTAAACGCAGGATCATCAAGTAGCCTATACATGCTACGGAATAATAATACACACGACGAACATAATATAGTAAGACAAATAATTTTTTTAAACCATAATAATATGTTCTCTAGTACAATTTTTCCCTATATAATAAGCATATATTAATGCCTCCAGATGAAGTTTATGTTATTTTCTAGTTGTAGCACTAAGAGTTGATGGAGAAAGTGATGCCATTTTTCTAGTCGTAACATCCAGTTTTGATTGATCCATTGGAGGACTTGAAGCATTATCGCTCTTCATCCTCTGACAGGAAAAGAAAAAGTTAGATATATACAAGACCTCGATGGTTCAGCTGCAAGCAAATTTAAAGTAGTGAGTTTTTCAATAGAAACATACCGATCAACGGTGATGGAGTTTCAAAATGGTAAGTTGCACGTGTAAATAATCTTTGTATATCTAGTGGTACCTAAAAAACCTGCAATATATGTATACTCACAATATTTGATTTATGGAGAAAATAATAAATTTTATCTTAACATAAATTTGCGTACATACCTGGCGCCTCAACGGAGAGCATTGTAATCACAACACCATGTTGTGATGTAGCAGCATGCTTCAAACGACTTATCTCCCAGACCAAATGTAGATTATTCAGAAGAATAAAGATATGCTGACCCTGAAAGTAGGTACAACAAATATTAAAATTAATATATAAGTTTGAAGTAACATGATTCGAGCGAATGCAACTACATGCATTGAAAAAACACTTATGTTGAGAGTGCAAGCTTTAGGCGTGCGAAGGGTTCAGCCGAAGCACTTAAATCTAAATCTTCCTCATAGATGACTATGATGGTATTACATGACAACATAGAGCCAGCAACATCTTCACATGCGAAGAAGACATATCAAACTCGATACAAATATTGACAAGTTATTATTTATAGAACATGTAAAAATAGTCTTACCCAAATAACCGGCTTGTCCAGAATACATAATTTCCATGGGATTAAGCATGCGCGAATGCGCCTGGTGCGGTGAAAACCCACAAACAATTAGGTTGAATGTAATTTGGGTCTCATTGTTCAGTTCGATGACATACGCACTATCAAAACAGATAGGTTTCTCATCAAGTAGATAAACCTCTCCTTTGATACTGTAAATGCCTCCTATGTGTATTTTGAGACGGATTTCGTGCGCATACATACCATCTACATACACCTCTAGCTTACGTCCCTGTGTGTTATACGAAACAAAATGAATAAAATTCATGTCTTTTTTATCTTGTAAACACATATTTCTCATATATTAGATAAGTACCTTATCGTCGATGAGGACCATTCTAAGTACTTCATCTAGTTGTTGAAACCTCATCTCAGCGCGAACCCACATCCAGGCCATTGTTTCGTGACTGCGAGTGATACCATATTCGTTAGAAATCTCAATTACAATAGACATGAAAAATATTTATTAAAAATCTCGGTAACAATAAACATGCAAAATATTTGGTAAGAAGTTCAGTAACAATAACCCTACATCTCTCCTCACCAATAACCACGACCACTCGACCCTTGTCCCATCTCTCATCCCCTCTCTAACCAACACTCACACACCCATTCTTTCATACTGCATGGTACATCCACTCGTATAAGCCTTAAAAACCTAGCACGGCTCACCTCTTGTACAGAAAATCAGAAAAGAGAGAGGAGAAAAATCAGAAAAAGAAGACAAGAGAAAGATTAGAAAAGCGGGACAGAGAAAAATCAAACCCTTCACTCCTCCCATGTCACTATCACACCTTGCCCTTCACTGTCACGCCCTCCCCCTCACTGCACGCACCGCCCGCCATTCTCCCCCTCCCTCACTCTCCCTTCACTGCAAGCACCGCCTGCCATTCTCCCCTCCCTCACTCTCCCTTCACCGCAAGCACCACCCGTCCTCATCGGCCCCCCCGGTTGACGGCTCTCCCCCCATCTTTTGGTTGACCTCCAAGCAGCGGACGGCGCCTCCTTGTTTCCCTCGATGGGTCCTCACGGCCGCCCCCGCCACCAGCTCGCGCTGCTCGGATCAGGCATCACAGGCAGCGGCTGGTAGTGTATCTGACCGGGGCGAGCGGGCGCCGTCAGCCGGAAGGAAGGAGAGCGCTGCCCGGTGTCGGTGCTTTGATCCGGCAATAATGAATATGGGGCAGTGTACGCGTAGCAGATCTATATGGGTGCACATGGGACACAGAGTTTAGACAGGTTCAGGCCCTCGGGAAGAGGTAATACCCTACGTCCTGTGTTTGGTGGATTGTATTGCTTGTGTTCCGTATGCCGAGAGACCTTGAGAAGAGATCTCTGGGTCTCTAGGGTTTATGTGTATCTAAAATATGTAAGCCTCTATGTTGCTTCTACTCTCTCTTTCTACCGATCAGGAGATCCCTCCCCTGCCTTATATAGACGGCAAGGGCGGGGTTACATGAGTCCGGATCGGTTTACAGGTAGATTTCCTAATCGGATATGACTAAATCCCGAGATATCGGGTATGCACATGTTTATGTCTTGTACTCCAAGTTGATGAAGCGCCCCGGTGTAGAAGTCGGACTCCGAGTAGTCAGCCCAGCCCACCCTGTGTCCAGAGGGCCGACTTTGTCCTCCTTGACGATACCCGGGTGCTATGTCGTTGTCAGCTGGCCAGAAGAAAGAAGCACCGTGCGGGTGGCATTGTTGGCCAGAAGGAGCGCGCCTTGCGGCTGGCACCGTCGGCCGTCACCGGGAGGGAGAGAGCCGCGGGGTTCACGCGGCGGGCCGGAAGGAGTGTGCCACGCTGGTGGCACGTCGGCCAGAGGGAGAGCACCGCAAAGCTGTCGCCGTCGACGGAGGGAGAGTGCCGCGGGGTTTCCACTGGCTAGAGCCCACCTCCTTGTCGGCGTCACTCGCGGCACTCGCGTCCCTCCTAACCAGCCCCTCGTCGGCGGGTATGTACCTTTGATGTTCTTAGATTGCCTCCGATGTTCTTGGGGAGAAAGGGATGGTTTTTGTAGATGTGACGATTATATATATATATATAGCTGAGCTAACAACGTGATGACCGATAACAACTTGGTGAAATCACGGTGCTATCAAATCAAATTAGTTATTTAGTTAGGATTGGTAGGAGTTGTGAACAAAAAAGGTTTAGGTTGTTACGATCAAATCACGGTGTTTCTAATTGTCTCACAACCTCGTGATGCACAAGTTATTTCGGATTATTATTTTCTCCACCAACACACGTGATTATGTACATTATTTCGGATTATGTATATTCTGTATGAATCAATCACAATTTTTCGTAGCTGGTCTCTTACAATTTTGTGGACTTCCATAACAGTTATTCAACTTTGTTAAATTTATGAAACCAATGTCTACATTTGTATGGTCGTGATCAAATAAGAACAGAAAATAGCTCTTTTTGCCAAGCCCTTGCTCCAGATTGATGACTTGATTAAAAAAATCTCGCCTTTCATGACCGGTTGTGAGCTTATGGAACCTCTTGCCAAATTGAAAATTCTAATCATAGTCAGCTTGGCAGTCATTGGATCCTGTAGTCCACAGTATATTAACAGCCTGTTTTCTCACTGCTCAGCAGATTTCATGTTATGATGACTTGCAGCCAAATTGTATATTTCAATATGCTGCAGTATTGATTCCTTGCCGTTGCTTGCAGGGACGGATGATGATCTCCCCCCAGCACAAGATAGAGGACTAGGAGGACGATTTTTCAGTGGGAATGGGAGAGCATCTGTTGGGCCATTTCCTTATGCAAGGCCACACAATGATTTCGAGAGCAAAGTACATCTGGTTGAGCAAGAGGCGTACACTGGTGTTCTTGGAGCATTCAAAGTGCAATCTGATGCATTATCTTGGGTAAATATAGCAAAATGAAATTTATTCCAACAGTTCTAGTAACCATTGCTTGTCCTGCTATTTTGTGCTGAAAATAAATAATTATGCTTTTGTGCAGGAAAAAGAGAGCCCGATTTCTGAACTTAGGAAAGAGCTGAGAGTTTCTGATGAGGAACACATGGAGCTATTAAACAAGGTTAACGAAGACGGGGCCATTTGTCGGATGAGGTCTTTGCATATAACATCCAATTCTTTTTATATGCACATATTTACTTAAAAGTCATATTCCTACTCAATTGTTCACTTGTGTAAATTTCTGCAGGGAGCTGAGACAGGGAGGTGGAACCCAGAGTGGGCTACATCGTGGCAGCAGAGTTCTCTTCATGATGGAGAACCTGGGCCAATTGCCAAGAGGCAACAACCATCTCATTTGATTCCTTCGCCAGGGAAATATTCTCCTGTGAGATGCTGATTCGGGGCTTGCTCAGCTCGACAAGTACTTGCATAGTAATTATACTCATGTTGTTGCTGGAGCTTTGCTAGGTATTGGAGTTGTCACCTACGTTGTGAAGAATGAGTTGTGACCCTGTATGATAGCTGCTTTCTGCTTCTCTCTCTCCCTCTCTCTGACATTATGCAAACTCTGCCTCTAAATATCCTAAATTTGTTCCCAGGCACTTGCTATTCTCATGGAGTATATTAACAAGGATGACTCAAACATACGGATTGGGGCAATCTTAGGTCTTGGTATCGCATATGCTGGTTCTCAGAAAGATGAGGTGGAAATCAGTGCTTGCTATGCTGTCTTGTTACCTATTCATAAGCTACATATTTTGTCTTGACATGCTTTCTTATATTTCAGCTAAGGGTGCAATTATCGGCCATATCGGGAACCCCAAAGCAACACTTGAGGTCTTGGTCCTCACAGCTGTCGTCTTGGGATTGGTGTTTGTTGGTTCTTGTAATGAAGAGATTGCACAGGCCATATTTTTCTTGATGGAGCGTAGTGAGGCTGAGCTGGCAGAAGCGATTATACATCTGCTTCCTGTCGCACTTGGCCTTTTATATAGAGGATAAGCAACCCATGGTAGTTGCATCTCCAACATTTGCATCTTCATTCAGTAGGCCAAGTATGTAGACCGCTAGGTCTTCTCTAGACATATTCATTTGGAATACTATCTATTCCCTTTTGTTTCACGGATTTCCTTACTCTTTTACTTTAAAATAAGTTGTAATATTTAGCTAAGTGATTTATGCATGAAGCACCATGTCTCTTGGTTTTGTGAATGTCATTTATTGTTCCTAGCAAGATGGCTGATTGTAATTGTTACTATGGTCTTCTTACTACATCGTTGCTACTGCTTCCAAATGTAGCCTACGCACATATTTATCACTGCACCTGCCTTTTTTCAGCCCAATTTGAATATACCCAGAGATTTGTTTAACTTACTATTATTGCGCTATTTCAGGAGAGTGTAGAGGCTACAGTGGAGGTTGCTAAAACTTTTGATGAGAAGATAAGGAAGATAAGGAATATACTCATTGGGTTTGATTGGTGCTGGTACAAACTATGACAGAATAGCTGGTATGCTCCGTAATCTTTCGAGTTGTTACTACAAAGAAGCTGCTCATCTATTCTGTGCAAGTACAAACCCAACAACTATCTACATGCTTGTCTGAGTTGTGTTCTAATTTAAATACCAACATTGGTGTGAGCTAAGCAGAATCATAGTAGCTGAATTATGTGTACAGTTCCATTTCATGAAATATAATAGTGAGACTGTTTCTCTGCTTTACGATAAACATGCATTTTATTGAGAAATACATAATGTACTCTACACCTTTTATCTTTTTTCCCTGAATAACTTGGAAATTTCTGATAGCTAACACTCATGTTTTTTGATATCTTATCTGGCATTGCTGGAGACACTTGATTCTGGGAAGCCCAAGGATGAAGCAGTTGCGGACATGGTATTTTGATTATTCACAATATGATGTTTAGTGTGCGTGAGGATGCTCCATGTTTTATCGATGCTTTTCCGTCTTATGTTAGGAGGATGTCTCTGCTTGCTTTGAGTACTATGCTGGTCTGGCATAAGCTTTAAATGGGAAACAACATGCACCAATCTCTCTACCCTCTATGGGTTGTTGGACTGATCACTCCTGGTATAACATTTCCAACCGTTTCATTATTTTCTTGGCTTTCGATCCATAGCTATATGTGGATGTCAGAGCATTTTGTGGTTGTTGTTGATATGTTGACTCGTCCCTTTTTATTATTAAGCTATTATTCTTAATATATATGGTGCAGTTCCTATTGAGCAAATGATTATATTTAGAATCTATGTCTCTCTCTTCTCTGATAAGAACTCCAGCATTCCCCATGTCATAGTTTTAAGGCGGTAAGGTGAGGAGAGGACAACCCCTCTCTTCTCCCTCACAGCCCCTCTCTTCTCCATCACATCCCCTCTCTTCTACCTCAGACGCGCGAGAGAGGAACCAGGAGGAGCAGCATCAGATCCCCAAGCAGATGCTGGAGGAGGCGAGGGCAAGCAGTTGACTCAGGGCTGTGGGGCGGGATGGATGTCCTGGAGGCGAGATCTACTGATGGAGGTGTCATTTTAGAAAGCGGTGACGTGCACTGGGCGGGGCCAGCACCAAAAGTCCCTCTCCTAAGGCGTCGCCTCAGCCTTCCCCTTTCTGTCCGGCCGCCTTAGCTTCGCCTTCCCGACGCCTTAGGCTTCTCCTTCCCGACGCCTTAGGCTTCTCCTAAGCTCGCCACCCCTGCTCACCTTACTGCTTAGCCGACGCTTAGGCGACTCCTAAGCGGCGCCTTAAATACTATGCCCTATATATAATTTGGTGGAATCCTTTATGTATAAGTCGGTTAATTTTTTTTAAATCGATGATCCTAGGCGTTGAACACAACAACGGCAGCAAGCAGGAGGCATGCCCATGACCATGCCATGAGCTAGCAGCCTAACTGTGAGCGAGAGGTTGAGCTGTGTTTAGACACGTCTCCTATGTGACACCTGTGATTTCTCTGAGACTGTCGTAGCTTCATCATCCATAAAGAAAATATTCTCTGAGACTGTCGTAGCTTCATCATCCGTAAAGAAAATAATCTCTACATTTTTCAGTGTCCTTTCTGTGGCATGAAAACGCAGTTCAAGCATAGAATCTGGGCATGTGGTTGTTATCTGCATGCAAGCCCCTTGCTATATTGGAAGCTAAACTACCATGTCTCACATGTAACTGTTTTAACACAGAGTAGAAGTTGAATATTTCCACTTCTTTTAAATGGATACAGATACATCTTCGAAGAAAATATGGCAAAGCCTTGATGAACCCGAAGAACTAACTTAATTTGATGTGATTCTGCACATGCAACCCAAACATTAGGACTGAAGATTATGAATATGATTATATCTCATATTCACTTAACTTTAATTTGCCTCTTTAATAAGTAGAACTTTCGGACCACCATACAAGCTCATCACGTGTTTAAGGACCGCAGATCTCGAGTCGTCACTATGACAAAAGGAGACTTAGCAAATCTGTTATATTGTGTATTAATAATAAAAATTATATAAAACATGAACATACCTTTGATTTAGTGTTCTCAATATTCATTCTTATGCAATGAATAAAATGAAGTGTGACCTCGTTGAAATCATCTATAGGTCTGGAATAAAAAAATTATATTTTGCATCTTTCATTGCATCAACCAAAACTAATCTGTTGCAAATGTTACCTGATTGAGAGAGCAGTAGCACACTTCATTCTTTGGAGTCCCATGAGGCTACCAATCACACCAACATACATGCCATTCCTAGGCAGGAGATAACCGTGAGAAATTTTGGAGGTAAATGTGGTAAAATTTATGTAGAAAATAAATAAGATAGTGACATGCATGGGCAATTTATACATACTTAATTAAAGCAGTTTCAGTAGAATCTGAAGCATTGTTCACCCTGTAAAATAATTAATAATTATTAAATAACCATGTAAATTGAAACCTGTTGTTGATAGCATATAGTAATTTCAAAATGCCCTTACCATCTAATGAAATCAATACGGCCGGTGCCATCATCAAGCATGAAAGACACATCCCTCGTCCTCTCTGCCTTTGTCGATCACCAACCCCACAAGCTTAATATGCAAAATCACGAGTTTCCATTAGCACACACTAATTAGGAAGGGAAAGCATTATTTTCTACCTTTCCTATCTCCACGCCGTCGATGACGAAGGGGGCATCGCTTTTGCTGGTGATAGATTGTTACGCATCGGCAATCTGCTTTATAGTGAGAGGCATGATGCTCGACAAGGATGGAACTATCGCCGGGGTAAGCCGTCATGGATGCCATGCAACCACTGCGAGAGGAAGGAGAAGGAGCCTGTGGTCGTTCACGACGTCCTCCACGAGAGAAGTGATGAAGTCCTTGGAGTCTGCCTCTTCAAGAAAATAGTGCTCTAGCTCACAAGGCAATATTTTAAAGACGTTCGCAGCAAGAGGAGGGTGGAGGAGCTTGCGGTCATTCACGGTGTCCTCCACAGGAGAAGTGATGAGGGCCTTGGAGTTCTCATCTTTAAGAAAATAACCCCCCAGATCAGTAGTAGAAGGTTTGTAGTCATTCGCAGTTGGAGGGGGGAGAAGGAGATTGCGGTCGTCCGATGCGTCCTCCAAGAGAGAAGCGACCAGGGCCTTGGAGTCTTCCTCAGTGTCCTCCGCGGGAGAAGCGGTGAGCACCATGGAGTTGTCCTCAACGTCCTCAGCTAGAGAAGGGACGAGGGCCTTGGAGCCCTCCTTGGCGTCCTCCGCTAGAGAACAAACGAGGGTCTTGGAGTCCTCCTCGGCGTCCTCCAAAGGAGAAGCAGTGAGCGTCTTGTAGTTATCCTCGATGTTCACCATGGAGTTGTTCTTGGCGTCTGCCATGGGAGGAGGGAGGAGATTGGAATGGTTCTTTTTGAGGGAGGAACAGGAAGATGATCCAACTATGTGCTGCTAATATAATGGGGGAGAGAGAGCTGTTATATCAAATCTACCACGCATGAAAGAGAAAAAAAATATTAACAACACAATCTGGTGTGCTCGTGTTGCTTGTTTATGACGTTTGGGACAGTTTTATTAGGAGTTGTTAGCGTGCTAAGGATTAGTTAGTCTGTTGAGGATTCCTTAACAATAAAATCTTAACAACAAAACTATTTTGCACAAGAAGAAAATAGAGATGACAGGATGGTTCTTTTCTAAGCTCAGCAGGGCTTGCTTCTTTTTCTTGAGTCGTGAGCATAGAATGGTGGAGTTGTTTAGGATTCAGCACCAAGAACGCCATATGCCATCTTGCTGAAGAACCTGTAGTGGAGAAGGGCGTCATTTTGACCATGTCACATTGCATCCATCTAGTGGATCTTCTGTTGCTTTTAGCACGCAAGAAGACGATGATTTCAAGCAAGATCGAGTTAATTAATCATAATGTAGCATTCACACTTGTAGCATGTTATTAGTACATACTTTTTTCTGATCGATCAGGTATACAATTAAGTTGCTAATTTTAGTATGTTATTTTTTGTATGTATGGCGTTTGAATTTATTAGTTTTTTATTAGGATTTGTTAGCATGCTAAGAATTAGTTAGTTTGTTAAGGATTCTTTAACAATAAAATCGTAACAGTTTTGGAGAGAATCAAGATTTTTTTATATGCGATAGCATGTTTTAATGGAATATGTTGTCTTTACATGTTGGCGCGTCCAAACATGTGGCATGCTGGGCTAGGGGGGTCGGTAGCAAGAATAGTTTTGGTGAGCTTGTAAGGCTGTGTAGCTGCAGTAGCCATAAACCAAAACAGGCTAGCAAACATATTAATATAAGCACACCAAAAACAAAACATTGTTGCCAGGCCCTATCAACTAACTTTAAACAAGAACTGAAACTTACAAACGCACATGATAATGACACTTAGGAATAACTTGATTCTAAATATTATGCCCACAAAGCACATTCTACTTGTTAACCCCTTAAGGTGTGCATTTGCTGCAACTTCGTTCCTTCGTTGAATAGCGGCATTGATATAGTGCAACAAGGGGACTGGAGCTACGACTATCATCGCACAAAAGCCTTCTAGTTCATAGGCGAGCGACGTGTGTGGCTGGAAGACAAACTCGCTCTCATCCATTGTGGTCAACCCTCCTGTAGTATGTAAAAAAAGATGTGAAATAGTAATACATCTACAGGTTGAAATATCAGTAAAAATATTAAAATATCAATAAAAATAAGGACATACCTCCTATCCTATTGACCTCTAGTAGCATAGTAGCTAAGGTCCAGAAATCATATTTAGCTGGTCTCCAACATGTGATGTGACACCCAACATGTCAATCATAGACACGCACGGAAATCAACTCTCGCCTGACTGATTAAATGTTAGCAAACAACTAATAAAATGATACACGAAATATGAAACAAATAAGCTAATACCGCATGTTCATGATGCAAATGTCTCGTCTTGGCATGCGGCGACCGTACAACGTTGGTATGCTATGTCATTCACGTGCACCACCATACCGATGATATATGAGAAAAAAACACAAAATAATGATAACAGGCACTAAATAACCACACAGCCGTCTCCTACAAATTTTAAAATGATGGCAAAATAATGCGTGTACCTATGACCATTCCGTCACGCTGACTATACACCTCATCCATGAATTGGGGCGGAAGCAAAGGACAGCTTATTTGCCTCCTCGCAGCATGTACAATGGTCTGTGCATGAAAGCTGACGAAGAAGCTGTAGTGGACGGCTAAGACCACATCGAGAGGCATGTCGGTGGGCTGAAAACCCACATTCGTGAATAAGTAGACCAAGTCGCTCTGAAGCGACTGGTTTAAGTGATCGGCCTGTTCTACGTAGGCAAGCGCTTCCATTCTCATCCCCTAAAAAATATATATTTTCAATCAGATTTATAGGTTGCTTAAATAAAATATTAATTTGTGAGTTTCTTACCGTCGGATCAGCAAGTATCACACGCAGTATTCGGACTCCTTATCTAGTTTCTTTGATATGCGCCTTATATAGAACCTTGGCGCAGATGTTCCAAGTTGTGTAGTAGATATGCATGGTTGAAACTTCATTAAACCATGCATCCCTGCATCATTTAATGACTGAAATTCGTGAGGAGGTGTATTCCGCAATCTAAATAGCAAACTTAATTAAATGCGAGTGACATGCCTGCTGAACTGATTGAAAATGGAAGCTTCCGTTGGTGTTGCAGCTTGCACACGTTTGAGATAAGGGATCACCATGGTCCTGCCAGGGAATAGTGGTTGGTGCAGCAGATTGATGTGGTGATGTTATATAATCTAGAGTGGGTGGAGAGAATAGTGAATGAAGAACACGTGCAGCAGAGAGGCAACATTTTATAGCCACGGCTAGGAAATTTTTACTTGGCGGGAACTCTTCACAATTCAAAATTTTCAGCCAAGAAGATTTTTTTTTGGGTTGTTACCATTCTGTTGGGAAATAAGGTCACGAACCTAGGCTGCATAGTATGTATATAACATCTCTAACAAAGCTTAACAAACGTAACAAACTCTAACAATCTTTGAAACAATACAACTCCACTGGTACACGTTGATTTTGCCAAAAGTGCATTCTGTTACACGTTGATTTAGGTCTGCATGATCTAGATACGCTCTGGCAAGATTTAGCTGTAAGACTTGAAAACAGATGAAAAGTACATGTGTGAATGTCTCCATTTGGCTGTACTACTACATCCCACCACCTGGTATTTAAAATTTCCAATCTACCAAACCCACCCCGAACCCAACCCAAGCAACTCATATGTGTGCATTTTGAAAATGCGGTTCTCCGCCAGCATCATTTCTTCATTCATATGCTAGTTATGTAAAATATCCAACATTCTAAATTCTGTTGCATGGGTGCATCAGTAGTAACACTTGAATAGGTGCAGCATTTTATCCAACTTTTTCCATGACTTAACTGTTATGTAATGATAGGAGGCCCTAACATCCTAAATAATTAGAAACAGCACCAAGGACTCAGGCAGAAGTAAATTGGTAAAAAACCAAAAATGTCAGGAGAAGCACATAGCCAGTTATGGTCGACTGCCATTATATCTGAGCATGTGTTACTTTAAGGAACTAAAAGGTCAGTTACAGAAGAATCATGTGCTACTTAGATCTTACAGTTTGATCAGTTTCTCAACGTTCTAGTATGGCTAAGAAAAAGAGTGTAACCCAGTGGCATATCCATAAACCAGTATTCAGCAGGAGTGCAGTAGTACTATGTCAGTGGATCTCAATTCTTAAAAAAACTATTAGCATCAGCTGACTTCAAAATGGTACAACATCATCTGAGTATCTGACCATCAATCATCAATTCTAACGGCTACTGTTGCCCTAGGCTTAGGTCAACTTAGAAAAAGAAGTTCCATTACCTGGATCAATTTGGTCATATAGGTAGACCTTGTGGTCCAATAATACAATAAATATATTCTGTACTCAACTCAGATGAACCTACATATGTAAAGGATAAAAGATGACTTATTTTCTAAACTTAAAGCAAGAACAAGAACAAGGACGGCGTTCTGGTCGAACAAGAACGGCGAGAGTGCTGACTCTATGTGGTGAAGACCATTCTGTTACACGTAGATTCCAGGCTCTATCCCTTACTCTATGTGGCGAGAGTGCTGACTCAATGGCGTTCTGTTATTTCTCAACTTCACCATCTGTACGTTGTCCTGAACAGCACCTTGTCTGTCTCAGAGTTGGGCTGGTGACCATCTCTTTTTGAATTGCTGCAAACGTTGTAAGACTGGAGGAGATGCTTCCTTCGAGTTGATTGTATCATAGTTTTCATTTGGGGAATTAGTAAACAACAGTATGTTAGCATGTGTGCATCCTAACATGAGTCAGCAACTATTAAGTCATTAACTCATGTTAAAACACTATAACACGAAGCATGAATATCTTTCAAATAAAACATGTAAGGAAGCTACTTAAAAGCTCAATATATAAAATCGGTAGTTCATAGTCACATTGCAATTTTGATCAAATGCCTCTATGTTGTGAGGACTTTCTCGTATACTATGTTCTTTGTTCTCGTCACATTGGACTTGGATGCCTTGGATTTCTTGCGTTTTTTGGATTTATCGGCCTTATCACTGCCCGTAACAGCGAGGATCTTGATGTGTGTTTTTGCGGTGGCTCTAGATAACACGACGTACAATTGGCCATGGGAGAATACCGGATCTGGTAGGTACACGCCGACGTTTGGGATGGTCTGTCCTTGTGCCTTATTGATCGTCATGGCGAAGCTAAGCCTGACAGGAAACTGCTTCCGCTTGAACCGAAACGGGAACATCTTGTCATCAGAGGGACAAAGGGGTATCCGAGGCAGGAACATCCTCCTCCCAGCATGCTGCCCTAGGGCGATCTCAGCGTCAATGGCGTTTTTTGGAACTCGCGGACCACAAGCCTCGTGCCATTGCACAGTCCGTTAGCTGGGTCGATGTTCCTGAGCAGTATGACGGGGGAGTTGATCTTCAGCTTGAGCACATGAGGAGGGAGCCCGTTCAGAGTCAGCGAGTTGAGGAACTCCAAGGGGGTGGTAGTTATGGGGATCATCTTCCGCGCAATCGAAGCTATGGTAGACACACTCCACTCCCCGAAAACGCTATCATCCTCATGTTTATCCTGTCGACATTATCGTTCTTGGTCGAGAGGATCGCCCAAGAAGTCATGTAGTTTGGATCAACCATGTTGTCGTCTAGGGCAGGAAATACGTGCTCGATCAACTTCTCCAGGTCGGCCTCCTCATCCCCTATACATGGCACGCAGATTTCTTTGGGGAGCTGTATGTGACCTTCCTCATCAGCCTCCTCGGTACTATTCCCAACATGCAACAGGTAATCCGCGAAGGATGGGTCGGCCTATGCCCTCATGTTCGTCACGAGCCTGAGGTACCGCATGCTCAACCAAAGGTGCGAGCTGTGTAGAGACGCATCGATTATTTGAGGCCACGTCCCCTTCCTCACCACCGGAAGGACCTACCTGAAGTCCCTGCCGAACACGACGGTCTTCCCCCCGAATGGCCGATCCCGTCAGCCCATTACATCCCGCATGCTGCTGTCCAGCGCCTCGACTGCTTGTCACTTCGTCATGGTGGCCTCGTCCCATATTATAAGTGAAGCAATCCTTAGGAGTTTTGCTATTCCACTCTGCTTGATAATCCATCTTCTATGCTGAGGGGGATCTTGAACCTCGAATGGGTTGTGCTGCCTCGGGCATGATGAAGGCAGCGACACCTGATGTCGCGGTTGCCACAGCTATCTTGCCCTCTCTTCGGACTGCAGCGAGTAGCGCTTTGTACAGGAAGGTCTTCCCCGTGCCTCCCGGGCCATCGACAAAAAAGACGCCTCCGTCACCGCTGTCCACAGTAGCAAGTATCTCGTCGTAGGCGGACTTTTGCTCGGGGTTTAGGGAGGACACCAAAGAAATATGCTCAATATCTATCTCGATCGTGCACTCTATAACTAAAGACACAATAGTCTATAGTAATTATTTTAGACTATTGTCTGCAGCGAAAGAATCACACTCATGCTAAATGCAGTTTTTTCTGCTAACTTTTATCGCCATGCATATGTAAAACCTATAGAGGCTTATAGTTTTGTCCGTAATTGTCTACACCGAACATCTAACCGTGTCACTTTTATTCATCCAAGTTCTAGGTTAAGCAAGCACTCATAGCATTCTTTTTAAGCCTTTCAATATCTATGGTATATTTCCGAAGAAGTACTCATTATGTACCAAAATAGATGGCTTTTTTGGTTTTGCATAGTGTTTATTATGCAATTTTGATTATTACTTTTTGTATGAATATGTAAGTAAAGAAAACAAAAAATTATATCACAAAACTACTTTTTATGACAAACTAATAGTACACTGTTTGAACCTAACCGACCTGTATAGTTTTTTACTAGTTGCCACATTTTAATTTAGGTCTGACTATACACTTTCGAAAGCGTCATTTATTTTTGCACGAGACAGTACTTATATCATAACTTCCAAGATATGTTGGTCAAAGTCAAATGGATTGTAGAGAAATATCTTTTTTTTGGAGAAAATTCTAGAGAAATATCTTTTTTGGTACACTCTTGAGTTCTGTTACCACCTTTTGTTTCTCAGATAGTAGCAAGGCCAAATTTCAATTTGGACGGTGAGTCGGTATCAACTCAATATAGACATACCGTATGATAAGCCCAACATATTTGGTCCCCATATAAAGGCCCCCCTTCTAGACAGCTTCTAGGCTGGCTTATGGCCCCTAGAAAGCTATAAGCTGTCTAGAAGGCAAAGCTTAGCTTGAGCTTAAATTTTAAGCACTCCTTATTCCTATTGGTGGGAGAAAGCCTCAAAATGGGGCTTCCCGAGCTTCTCTCATCTCCTTTTGTCCTCTGTGACCATTTTATCCCTGCTACTTTGTATTATTTACCCGCATTCTGCCACTGAGTATATAAAAAAAACTCTTCACTTTTTTCCTATTCCATCCTCCTGCCTGCCCCCGATTCCCCTCACCCGAGTCACCCTGCCGCCGTCCCCACGCTCCCATCCGCGCCGCCCCTTCTCCATCCCTCCGCGCGAGCGCCACCCTCCTCCATCCCCCACGCTCCTATCCGCGCCGCCACCCATTCCACCCCGCCCCTCCCCTCCCTCCAGCGACGTCCGCCACGTTGGCTGCCCCGCCGACTCCTGCCCGAGGCGGCGTGGCGAGCTCTGCCCGAGGCGGTGCGACGCAGATCTGCCGTGGCCGCCGCTCGAGTCGTCGCCCCGCACCCCGTCCGAGGCCGCCCAGATGCGCCATCGTCGTAGCCCGACCTCCCACCGACGAGGTCAGATCCGCCATCGCACCGCACCCCGTTGCCGTCCCCGCCCTCTCACGCTTCCGGTGCCGCACCGCCCTCGGCCCCTCCCACAGCCCCATCTGCTCACCGCCCTTCCCACCGCCCCATCCGCTCGCCGCCCCTCCCTCCGCGACGAGCTCGGGTCCCGCCGCCGTAGTCGCCACTGCCTTGACCACGACGAGCTCGCCTCTCCTCGACCACGACGCCGATGGCCAGCTCTCCGACGCCGGCGGCGACCTTGTCCCCTCCCCCACGACCGGCCTCTCAGTTGTATGGATCATGATGCAGAAGTATTTGCTAATGCAATATTGATTCATGTTTTGATGCTGCATTGGGTGTATAACATCGAATTTTTGTTAGCCATCCATGCGTGTGGGGAATTATCGAGTTGTGATCTGAAGATCTATGAGATTGCTTTGTAAATGTGACCTTGATTCTAGAATGTTTACAGAAAAGAGAGAAAGAAGGGAAAGGAAAAATACAAGTCTGAAATTATTGGTGTGTGTATGGAATAATTGGTCTATGTATTGGCTGTAACATTTGAGTGAAATTTAAATAGTGTCATTCATTGCAAATTTTTAGGTTCACAAATTCAGTAAATTGCATAAGTTGTGAATGAAAACAAACAAAAATAGTGTTATTATCATTCAAACAACAAATGAATAAGGCAAAGGGTATTACGGACTTTCTACAATCCACCTCTGTCTATAAGCTCAAATGTCAGAAGCCGTCTAGAAGGGGAAGGTGGGGCTTCTCAAGCTTCTCCACACCACAACTTCTCTACACCATTAAGCTTAAGCCGGCTTATGCACAAGCCGAAACCGTCTAGAAGGAGGCAAAGCCTAGCTAGCTAGCCCATCCCACGGCGCCTCTCCGCCTCGCCACGAACCCAATTCAAAACCCCAATAACGCCACCCAAATACCCTAAACCACCACTTCATTTCTCCTCGCTAGCCATAACGGTCGTCGCCACCCATGCTTCCCCACTCGACCGCGGGCGACCATGGCACAGAACGAAGGAGCCCCGGCTCGCGGCCCTGCCGAACATGGACGGAGATGTGATCTGGCAGATCCTTCTCCGCTTGCCTGCCGCCGCCATCCACCGCTTCCGCGTCGTCTGCAAGGAGTGGCGCAGGACCCGGACAGCGTGTTCAGGGTTGAGGGCTCCTTCGACGGCATCATCCTCCTCCTCTCCTACCTCGATATCCTCGACGTCTGCAACCCCACTACCCGCCACTGGGCACGCCTCCCGCTGATCCACCGCGAGGACGGCATCGTCGGGTTCTACGCGCACGACCTTAGCAGAGAAGGGAGAGTGTACCGGGTGCTGTACTAGACAGGAGCTCGACAGGCCGAAGGCTCCTACTGGATCCCGCCCTGGGCGGCCCTGAGCAGGATGCCGTGAATAAGATCGGCCGCCCAATGTCAGCGGAGATGCCGCCGGCTCTGAACAGGGTGCTGCTGGCTGGGTTACGCCCTGCCTACGAAGAGCCGCCGGCCATGGTCCACGGCAGCCTACACTGGCTGCCACAGATATATATTGTCCAGCAAGTCAACATGATAGTAGTGTTCGACATGGCTGTGGATGAGTTCCGGTGGATCCGTCCTCCTGCTGTTCCAGGCGCGGAGGCCGCCGGCCAGTTCAATTTGCCTCATGTGGGCGCATTCCAGTTACTTGAGATAGGAGGCATGCTCACCATGGCCATCATCAACGATGAGAGGACAGTGATCGATGTCTGGATGCTGCACGGTTACGTCAACAAGGCATGGGTGCGCAGACACCGGATTGACCTGCTGCTGCCGGACGGCGAGATCACTGCTGACATTGGTTACGATCCATTCAGAAACCCACCTGTGTTCATCGTGTCACAACAGCTAGATGTGCTGGTGCCGTGCGGCCCGAACCCGCAAACCCTGTTGCAATGTGACGCTACTGGGGCTGTGCTGCAGTATCACCGGCGTCCTCGCCACTGGACCATCTGCACCCAGCACCCCACATTTGTTCCAAGAAAGCTTGTTGTGCATGCTTTTCTTATGGGGCAGGGCGAGCCGCCCTTGCTCCAAGCTCCTGTTCCAGACCTCCAGGAGCCGTAGGGTGATTTGGTGGTTTCCTATCCAGTTACCTTGTTTGCACTCCTGAGAATCTATGCTTTAAACTACACAAGCTGCAATGTTTGCAGGTGAATCTTGAAGTAGTTTACTCTTGGGAGTGATCTCTTGCCGCTAAGTCTTTTGACGGGTAGCAAGAATGTGTAGGTTGGTCTCACCTTAATTCTTGATACATGTGTGTTCAACTATGTGAATTCTCAATCACGTTGAATGGGTAAAAATGAAGCTGATTTCCGTTCATCTGAAGAAACACAGTTGGTTCAGCAAAAATCTATTGCAGGTTTTACTCCAGCATGATGTTGCATCTTTGTTGGTTCTCATCTTTATCTTGTCATGGAATGCTGGTGAGTGGTAAGTTCACCAATTAATATGAAATGTCAACTTCCTGAAAATTTGGCAGTGATATTTTGGTCTGTTGTTCGCACATGACATGCGTATCTGTGTTATAACAAGTCATAGTCATACTAGCTCTTTTCAAACCACGGCAAACTATATCATCATCCTGGGCGGTTCCTGGCTCCCGTGTTACCCCGTCTGGACGACCCATGGGCAAGAACCCTAGCGTCGCCTCCAGTCCCTCCTCCTCTACCTCCTCTCGCCGATGCTACCGCTGACAACGACCACGGTGGTGGCGGGCCCCCTCGCCTCCAAAGGTGGTGTAGAAGCTCGGTCCGGAGGTCTTTGCTTGGCGGCTTGGCTGGCCGCGCGGGTTCCGGGGTGGCGTCCCGGGGCCTTTTGAATGGCGTGGCGCAACGGCATGGTGGTGCGGCAGGAGCGCGGAGCGGCGGGTGCGCGGACTTTTGGGCCTCGGCTCCTAGATCTGGCCTCGGCACGGGCTGGCCACTCGCGGCTTCCTGGCGGGATGCGACGACATTAGCTTCGTAGGCGGGCCATGGTGCGAGGGCCCTGGGAGAAGATGCATGGAAGAGGAAGCAGGGCACACGTTGTTGTTGATGTGGGCGTCGTTTGGTGTTTGGTGGCAGTGGGACTGCGTTGCTTGCCCAGATCTGGGACTACCGCGGTGGGGCTCGGTGAGTCGTGGTGCTGTGGTGGACAGCTTAGTATGGATGGCTGGTGCGGTTGGAGGAGGCCAAGGCAACTCCGAGTGAAAACCATGTTCCAGCCTTGGTCCGAACCAGCTATGGTGATGCCTGCGGGTGCTGTTTATCTCCTCGGAGACATCGTCGTGGGGTTGTGCTCCTCTCCACTTCTCGGGGTTTGGGCTCCGGGGGGGAAACCTCAGATCTGGGTGTTTCTGGATTGAATGATGACAATGTTTTTACGTCATCCCCCTCCTTGGAGGCATCATTTCAGAGCCGGCTATAGCTGGGGGATCGGTGGTTGGCAGCTTGTTCACATGGATGTTAGGGCGGCTGCCTTGATCCTTTGGTGCTGTGATCTATGCAACAACGACGATGGAGGCGAGCGGAGTTGGATCGCGGCATGGCCTTCGTCGTCAACTATCTAGTGTGTTAGTTGTGATTCTCTGTACATCATTTCCTCTAGCGTGGTGAAGTCGAAGTTGTAGTGTCGTGGGACGACATGGCGGCAATGATAACTCACAAAGGGTGGGTTCGGTGGGGGACGATCTCTGGCTGTTGCGGTGGGCTTGTCGATGCAAGGAGCTGCCTTGTCCTCGACGCATTGACCAACTGTTTGGTGGGGCTGGCGCAAGCTCAGTGCAACCATTGGTGATGATATGTCTGTCTGGCTATCTGTGGTAAAGTCGGAGTCACCGAATTGGACGTGATGGGTGATGACGATGACATCTGTGGACAGCCTCGACGGACAAGTCTTCATGACGATGTGTGTTGAGTTTATGTTGGTGATAAGATCTGTTAGTGGTGCCTTGTTGTTCAGTAGGTTGTCATCTTATTTTTCGCCAAAATTTTCTCTAATTAGCCGGGTTATTCTCTTCAACTTAATAATAAACTAAGATGATTTGTCTCCGGTTTCGTTCAAAAAACAGTCATACTACGTACCATGTCAGGTTATGTAAAAGAATTCGACAAAACAGAAACATGGCAGTTTTGTGTGGTGATAATAAATTTTTACTTGATGCTGTGGAGATTGGCGAACCTGATACTTCTAGATTTAAGACCTGTTCCTCGGTTTATCCATTGTCACTTCATGCAGTATTATTTAAGATATTTGTATTTTTTAATCAACAGTGCGTTTTGTTTAGAATATGCACTTCTCTATCATGTATGATCTTGTTTTAGTGGTGCCTTTGGGTGGTTGAGGCAAGGTTTTTAAGCTATACTCCCTCCGTCTACAAATGTAAAGGTGCATGGAATTTTAGGTTTAACTTGACCAACAATTAAACCAATACTATGAATTACTCTCTCCACAAATGTAAGGCGTGCACGGAATTTTAGATTCAAGTTTGACCAACAATTAAGTCAATAATATTGAATTATATAATACAAAAGTGATATCATTTGAAAATACGTTTGAATATGAATGCAATGATACCATTACTATGTAATATAATTCAATAGTATTGGTTTAATTGTTGGTCAAAATTAAACCTAAAATTCCATACACGTCTTATATTTGTAGACGGAGAGAGTATATGACATAGTAGTGGTATCATTGGATTCATATTCAAACGTATTTTCAAATGGTATCACTTTTGTATTATATAATTTAATATTATTGGCTTAATTGTTGATCAAAGTTGAACCTAAAATTTCGTGTACGCCTTACTTTTATGGACGGAGGGAGTATCATTTTGCGTTAGAAGATAATTAATGGTTTCTCATTTGGATTAATTAATGACTTTTCACAATAACCAGTCATGTATGAAAATTGATGAGCTGGTGCTTGTGTTATTGTGTGAATCCCAATAAAAGTAACGCCAAATGTGATAATATTTGCATATTATTATCTACACAGTATAAAAAACACGATGGGATATTATTAATCTATGCCGACCTCTTCCGTACAATTTTGTAGTTCTTTATTCAGTGGTGGTGGACAAATATTTGATCCTCTCTAATTACTCATATACTTGTTTATATTTATTATTTCTTAATTACTTTATAATTTTAATTTGTATAGCTGATTATTGTTGTTTTTCATGTTTAAAATTTTTGCTCTCGACGTATTATTTTGTCATTAAGAAAAACTAACACGGTGTCTTGCGCAAACATTTTTGATTATTTTTCTTTTTTACCTATACGTGATATTAGAGCAGTACGGAAAATAAAAGTTCAGATCACGAGCCGGCTCACTAGTCGTTGTACTGAGCCTTCTATTTAGGTATAGTTATGATGATCTATCGGATATGACCTGTTTAGGTACAATTATGATAATCTATCGGTTGTGATACGTTTAAGTACAGTTATGAAGATCTATAGTTATGAAGATCTATTAGATGTGATTTGTTTATGTGCAGTTATGCTATCGGATGTGATCTGTTTAGATGTAGTTATAATGATTATCAGTTGTGATCTATTTAAGTATAGTTATGAAAATCTATCGACTGTGATCTGTTTAGGTATAGTTATAAAGATTTATCGGCTGTGATCTGTTTAAGTATAGTTATGAAGATCTATCGGTTGTGATCCACTAATAATAAAAAGATAAACCAGACACTAGTACAGAACATGTCTTTTAAGACCCCTCATCGCACACGGTTAGCCGAAACCCATCAGCAATGTGAACATCGTAGACGGTCAACATTTCAGGCCTGTGTGTGATGTGCCACGGCAAACTGGGCACATCGCACACGGTTTTTCTGAGAAACCGTGCATGTGAGGCACATCGCACACGGTTATTTTTTTCAACATCGCACACGGGTATTTTCTAATAACCATGTGCGATGTGCCTCGCATCGCATACGGTTATTTCATAGGTACCACGTGCGATGTGCCTCACATCGCACACGGTTATTTCACTCACATCGCACACGGTTGCTTCGTAGGAACCGTGTGCGATGTGGCTCCACATCGCACATGGGTTTTTTAGTGCGACCGTGTGTGATGTCTCGTTCTGGAAATTTTTAACTTTTTCATAGGTAGCCGGCATCAGTGACGGATTTTATTTGATGACCGTGTGCGATGTTGTAAGTATCGGTGACGGTTAATTTTGATAACCCGTGTGCGATATCATATCACTTAAATCAGTACCGAGCTCGACCTAAATCGTTCAGTTTCGAGCGCGCGGGGAATGGCGGCTTATTGTAAGGGCGGTGGCGGCGGCTTGTTGGAGGGGTGGCGCACGGCGGCTAATTGGAGTGGCGGCGGTGGCGGCGGGCGGCAGCTGCGGCGGCGGAGGCAGTGGCAGGCCGGGGCGGCTGTATGTGAGCTCTGCTAGCAAAATTAGTACGCGTATAATCCGCATCAAGTCATCCTTCGGTTTTAGCTCGGATATTCTGCATGCAGTGCTAGCAAAATCATACCATGTAGTCTTTCTGTTGTTTGAAATCCTGTAGATGGATCGAGGTTGGATGTCCGAGAGTCGTACAAGTCGAGCATACATCAATGGCGTCGTTGGTTTCATGAAAGTCGTCGAGGTAGACATGAGGAACAAGGGGGAACTGTTGATTTTCTGTCCATGTGTTGATTGTGAAAATTCTAGACTGTGGAAGGATCCAAGAGTGATCGAAGAATATTTGTTTTGGAGGGGTTTCAAGATGGGATATACATGTTGGACCAAACATGGTGAAGAGCCGGTCATGCACGTAGAAAACGAAGACGGTGATCATATGCCAAACCCATATGATGGGCAACCAGATGGCGATGATTGTGATTCCGATGGCGATGATACTGCTATTCCAAATTTACAACAAATGATTCATGAGTTCGAGAGCAACCATGCAGAATACAGGGAATTCATGGGCTTGATGGAAGACGCCGAGAAACCATTGTATCCAAACTGCAGGACAAAGCACTCCAAGTTGTCAGCGACACTTGACCTCTTGAGATTGAAGGCAGAAAACGGATGGTCAGACACGTGCTTCACAAAGATGTTGGTTCTTTTTGTAGAAATGCTTCCAGATGAAAATAAGATGCCAAAAAACATCTATGAAGCCAAGAAGGCGATTTGCCCCATGGGACTAGAAGTACAGAAGATACACGCATGTAAGAATGACTGTATGCTTTATCGTAATGAGTACAAAGATTTGCGTTCATGTCCGATATGCAAAACTCCTCGATACAAGTGTAAGTTTACAAAAGACAAAGACAAGGCCGATGATAAGATGAAGATGTGAGTCCCTAATAAGATTGTGTGGTACTTGCCTGTAATTCCTCGGTTGAAGCGTTTGTTTGCAAACCTGAAGGAAGCGAAGCTGATGTGTTGGCATGCGGGGGACGTATGAATGATGGAAAGATGAGACACCCGGCTGATGCTGCCCAGTGGAGAAGAATCGATGCGAAGTACCCAACCTTCGACGATGACCCATGGAATGTAAGATTCGCAATGACTACAGATGGAATGAATCCATTTGGCAGCATGAGCAGCAGACATAGCACTTGGCCTGTGCTTCTGTGTATGCATAACCTGCCTCCTTGGCTGTGTATGAAGAAGAAGTACATCATGATGTCGATGCTTATCCAAGGGCCAAAGCAACCTAGAAATAACATCGACGTTTACTTCAGGCTGCTGGTGGAAGAACTACAAACATTGTGGAAAGAGAAAGGGGTAAGGGCATGGGATGCGTACAAAAAGGAGTCATTCGATCTACGTGCATTGTTACTCCTTACCATCCAGGATTATCCAGCACTTGCTAATGCTTCGGGGCAGAGTACAAAGGGAGTCAAAGCATGTGTCACATGCATAGATGATACCGCGAGTGTCTGGCTTCTGTTCTCGCGCAAAACCGTATACATGCGTCATCGGAGGTTCTTGAGAAGAAATCACCCTTACCGTAACATGAAGGAACAATTTAACGGTAATACAGAAAGAGGCACGAAACCAAGGCCTTTTACCGGCGATGAGATCAGTGAGATGGTAAAGGATGTGAATGTCGTGCTTGGCAAGGGACATAAACGCCCCCGTGAGAAGAGCGTGTGGAAGAAGAAATCAGTTTTCTAGGATTTACCTTATTGGAAGGATGTAGATGTACGTCACTGCATCGATGTCATGCACGTCGAGAAGAACGTGTGTGACAGTGTTCTTGGTACATTACTGAACATGAAAGACAAAACGAAGGATGGCATCAAGTCACGAATGGATATGGTCCATTTGGGCATCAAACCAGAGTTAGCTCCAGTAAAGAAAGATAAGGGCAAGACGTATCTCTCACCTGCCTGTTACAGTTTATCCAAGAAGAAAATAATAGAGTTCTTGGGCTTCTTGTATAGTGCAAAGTCCCCTCTGGTCATTGCGCAAACATCAGGAGTCTTGTTTCAATGGAAGACAAGAAACTAATTGGCACAAAGTCACACGATTGCTATGTAATGATGACACAAATGCTCCCGGTGGCAATCAGAAATATTCTGCCCACAAAAGTTTGAGAGGCGATCATGAGGCTTTGTGATTTCTTCAACTCGATATCTCAGAAGGTATGGATCCCGATACACTGGATGATCTGCAAGAGGAGGTTGTGAAGACTCTATGCCAGTTTGAGATGTTCTTCCTGCTCTCGTTCTTCGATGTCATGGTTCATCTCGTTACACACCTTGTGTACGAGATAAAGATGTGCGGGCCTGTGTTCCTACGCAGCATATATCCGTTCGAGCGGTTCATGGGAATACTGAAACACTATGTTCAGAATCAGTATCGGCCCAAGGCCAGTATCGTAGAAGGATATACCTCGGAGGAGGTGGTTGAGTTTTGCACCGATTACATGCACAACTCACAACCTATTGGTGTGCCCAGGTCTCGCCATGAGGGAAGGCTATCTGGGAAAGGGACTGTCGGAAAAGAAGTCAGCTGGAAGGATACTCATCTATTTGACATTGCCCATTTTACGGTCTTGCAACATATGACAATAGTTTTCCCTTATATAGAAGAACACGTGAACAAGCTACGGTAAGAGTTCCCAAAAGTGCCATACAGTCGGATCTTGAACAAGCACAACCAGATATTCAGCCAATGGTTGCAGAACTGTATCGTAGACGGGCCGACAGATGACACGCTAACGTGGTTGGCCAAAGGGCTAGCATTCACAGTTCATAGTTGGCAAGCGTACGACATGAATGGGTACACATTTTACACGAAGGATCGAGATGAGAAGACCACATTTTAGAATAGCTCTGTCCGAGTAGAAGCCATAGATATAGATGGACAGAAGGAATTTTACTACGGGATCATAGAAGAGATTTGAAAGCTTGACTACGTGACATTCTGGATTCCATTGTTCAAGTGCAAATGGGTCGATCTCAGACATGTCAAAGTCAACAAGTACAGCTTGACTTATGTCAACCTCAGCAAATTGGGATACATAAATGAATCCTTCATTTTAGCCTCCCAAGCTACCTGTGGCGTACCCGGTTTAAGGCCGGATAAATCCTTGTGTTTACTGTACCGATCCCATGATTAGTAACCGGTACACACAAGTTAACCTGTATATCAAGATCATCCACGCACATATTAGAATATGATACATAACCGATCCTCAAGATCGAATAATTATACCTTTAGCCCAACGGCTAAAATCTTGCAGCGGAAATCAAGCGGTGGTGTGGTCCATCAATATGCCGTTCCCGACAGGCAATTGACTGGGGTTACGCCCTAGTTTTCACGGATACCGTCGTTGCTTTCGAGCTGTCGACCCTTCTGTCTGGCCAAATCAACAAGCCAGGTGAGTATATTGAATGTACTCGCAAGCTCTCCGCTAGGGAGTTTATCACAGATATATATGCATGCATGGGTATATCAAGAATCGGGCTCTAATCTATGTCCCATGTTTTGCAAAAAAGTAAGTTTGCATTTGGAATATTTAAATAGATGTAAATGCAGGATTTATAACTGCCTCGGCTGTACCGAGACATGGCAGCTGATCACTTCCTTCTGTTCACCTCCCGCTACCACCGGGAATTTGTACCTGCATTTTTCCGCTACAACGGATATTCTGTAATCACCCGCTACAACGGGGAGTCTTATGCTCACCCGCTACGACGGGGATATTGGCGATTGCCCACTATAACGGGAATCCCTTCTTCTCTCCTCCCGCTACGACGGGGAATCTTTCATGTCACTCTACGAACACGGCGGATCGCGTCCTTAAACCCATAACCCATTTTTGGTTTTGAAATTCCAACCTACTATAGTGTGGCCCAACCAAGTTCGTCCATGACCGTGGACACGGCTATTCAAATAGTTTTAACACTCTGCAGAGGTGGTACGGCTTTACCTACAAGATGTAGGTCACCCTGGGTACACTTTGCAAGGTATACTGACAGGGCTATTACAACGAGACTCTTCACCGGAGTGAACCTAGCAATGAACCCGCCAGAAGGACATATCCCAAACCTAGCTTGAGTCAGTAACATTGCTACGAGGATGTTGCTGTTCCAACTTTGTGGCGAACATGACATCGCTCCAACGAAAACTTTCTCTACAGAGGCTACAACCTCATCTGCACGCTTCATACTGCCTACGGGTTCATGCTAGTCTCATACCGGGTACTAGGTCAAGTCCTTCCCATAAAGGACATGTGGACGTACGGTAAGACTTGGCCAAACGGCACTTAAGTTCGGTCCTTATGTGATCCAAGAGGGACTTCACACCATGTCCATAGACAGACAACGAGTACCACGCCGGGCATTACCTCGCATCTAACATTCTTCCTGCTTTCCCCCTTCTTTTCTGACCCGGATCAAAATCTTCTCCATTTTGCTTTTGGTTTTAACAAACCTTCTTTTCGGTAAAATATCCCAATCCATGGATATGCTACCTTCATACACCATCGGACACGACGGTCCCTTTTTCAAATAATCATCACGTGAAATATGTGAGTATTCCTCCTTTTTTCGAAAAACCTACATTTTTCTATTGCAGGGCTAAGCGGGACGCATACATATTCTACCCTAGGCTTCCGGTAGCATTTCCGGAATACGTAGTCCTTAGGGCTACGAGGAGTTCAGTGCCGAACTAGGGTTTGCTAAGCATCGGTCATAACTTCACTATATAAAATAGCAAGTCGTAAAACATAGCATGCGTGTTTCGTAAACGAAATATCTTTTCGCAAACTTGGGATTCAACATGATCAAAGATAGAGAGCTTGCCTGGTGATATTAGCCTTTGTCCGAAGCTTGGTCGAGATACGGCAATGCGTTGGTTCCTTCTGGTGAGGTTTCATAGCATCGCAACTACACGTTGGAAAAGAAAAAACCAAATAAATGATGGTGCGAACGAAAACCCAATAACAACGAGTAGAGAACCAGGACATCAAAATCATAACTTCATGGCGGGTTAGGGTAGCTTTTATTTTAAGAAGTTTGTAGGGGATCAACTCGGGTGCGTCTAGGTTATTCTATAGACGGTATCGATCAAGGAGCAAATTGCCGAGCTAGGGTTTCTTTAGCTTCTAGCGTGTTATGCGATCATTCGTTAGAGTTTTACTTTGTTGAAACAGAAGGGAAGGGTTATTATGAAGGATGTTTTAGAACATGAACAACAAGGGTTAGATATAAAGGGCTATATATGACTGTATGTGTTATTAGGTGTCGGGACCCAAAATCCATAACAGAGAGCTTTAGGTGGAATCACCCGCTAAGTCGAAATGTCAACCCCGACCTCAACCCTTGGGTATCAATTCCAAGAGAAGTGGAGTGATATGGCTTTGAATAGCCCGAGACGTCAATCCCAAACTTGCTCCGGCAAGCTAATGCGCAGATCAAGTAGGGTGATATGGTCTCCTCACTCTTTTCTTACTGAGCCGGAACATCAATCCCAAACTTGTCCCGGCAAATTAATGCTCGGCTGGAGTAGGATAATATAGCTCCCAAGCTCTCAGTAGAAGAGTCACTTCACATGGGTGATTAAACCTAACAACTCTATGATATAGATTCTGAAACCCTACCCGCACCATGTGCTTCAACAACATACACGCAGGGCACATGAGGCAGGTGAGAACAAACCGGTATCACAACAACAACTCTACGACTGAAGATGCGATATTATAAGTTCTTGAAACTTAACAACATAATATACATACAAGAGTTGCTTACACAACGGAAGAGTAAAGATGGCTAAGAAGCCAAAACGGTTAGGCCAAAAGTGGCAGTAGAACAAAACGAGCTGCCAAACCCTGGGCAGGATCACTGCCTGGGATTTCCAGCGACTAGTCATCGTTGGCGTCGATCTCTAGGTAAAAACCACCCTCGGAGGGGATAGTTTCCTCTGCAAGAAAAATGTCAACGATTGCAGAGTGAGTACAAAAATTATACTCAGCAGGACTTACAAGGGGAAATTAATAATAGATGCAACAGGTATCAATAAAATGGGAATTGTGGACTATTTTGCTGAACGCTGATTTTACTTTTCACAATATTCTTAAAGTAGATGAAAATCGACTACTAGAATACTTTTCAAAGGGGACGAGTCGAACACTTCACGATCATTCCTTACTGTAGATCACCACACCTTAGATTCCCCGACTCTTCCTCAACCACCCTGGGAGGAAGTAGTCGCTAACACCTCAACCCTAGATTTGGCAAATTTTAGGGTATTGTTGTAGTTGTCTAATTCCACGCAAGTAATCACTAAGTTGTCCATAACCGCGGACATGGCTGTTCAAATAGTTCAAACCCTATAGGGGTGTACATATTTACCTACACGTATCAATCGACTCCTAATGCCAATGCAATTTACACACTTCACGAGGTGTGCTGGCAGAGGTAATGCTTTCGTCCTAGGTATGAGCCACCCTTACGGGCCAATCCATGTACATCAGTCCGGCCGCAACTACGACACGGTCCCATAAGTTGTAGCAGGTGATACATCCCCGGTCCTTGACCGTGTGTAACCCTTACACCTATATTGAGACACCACACCTCAGCATTTTTCACTCACCCAGTGAACGGAAACGGCAAACTAAGCAGCTTATACACTAAGTCTAGGCAAATTATTTAGTCGTGGGTGGTCCATTATCCCACCCGTGTAGAAGTACGCAAATCTTGGGTCAATGTACGTCGGGAACCGGTGCTTGCGGGAAAACGAGACAACCCACCATTGTGAGAACCCTGGTTTTAGGTTAGAGTTAAGTGTCGTAAGGTGGGAGCTAGGTCAACTCGCATAGCTGAGCTAACCCGAATCTACCGAGGAACGGCAAGAGTTACGTCGAGAGTTAGAGAAAGAGGGGAAGGAATTGGTTGTGCATTTGCATTATACATGGCATACATCATGATTATGATACACATGTTCATAATATTGGAATATGGGACTTTATTAATTAAGGAATAATACAATGTCATGTTACAACAATATTACAAAAGTATAAAGAAGAAGAAAAATAAAAAAATTACATTGAAATATTTCTACCTATACACAATCTAAACCCTACTTCTTGGACCTTTGGATCTTTGAAGTCTTTGAGTCTTCAAGTCGGAGGCGAACACTGAGAGTCGGAGGGGGAAGGGTCTTCGGAAATGTTGGCGGCATCCGAGGTCGTCGAGTATAGAGACTCAAGACCGTTGGAATCACGCCGTTGCTGTAGGAGGCAAAGGTTTTTGAGATCGGTATTTTGAAAATACAAGTGGTCTTATTGGCACAGTTCCGCCGACATCCGCAGGATTAGCTGCGGGGGCAAAAGAGTGCCGATGACCTAAATAATTTTCTAATTTCAAAAATAGTTTTTGAAAAACATTTTGTTTTGGAAAAAATGTCCGAGGGCCACGTGGCTAAGACCCTCGTTGGACAAATCTAGTATTTCGTAAAGTAGGGAGAAGAGAGATGAGAAGTAGTAAAATAATTTTAGTTACCCCTATACTACATTGCCTCCATAATTTTGCTTTCAAAAGAAATTTAAATTCTGCAGAACCAAAGATTAGATAAGGCAGCCAATATCAAAGTCCAGCCATCAGCCCACGTCCTTGAGAGTAACATTCAAACCATCCAGCAAAGAGCCATTCGGCAGCCCTCATATAAAATAAATCGAGGCAACATGTTTTGTTAAGGCAACAAATTCATTTCAATAGTTCAACCAGCCACCAAGTTACATTGCATGGTAGCAAATGAAATAGCTTTAGCCACAACAATTGACCGAAGTCAAAACCCTTGAACCACAAAGCAGCAACCTTAGCAAGTAAGACAACTAGTAAAAATATCAGCCAAGCTGGAAGTATCCAACTGACTAAGGCAGCAAGGGAGTCATATTATCCATACATTCAAGCAGCCACATAGAAATGGGTCAAGGCAACATGTTCAGATAAGGCAACAGCCACCAAGACAAATATCCATCAGCTCATCAAAATTGACCTAAGTCAAATACCTTAGCTCATAAGGCAACTAAGAAAAATATCAAACCAGCCATTCCAACAGCTTGTAAACCAAGCAAGGGAGTGTAGCAGCCGTAACAAAGGCAAGCTTCAGGAGACAAAGCCATCGAAACATCAAGAGGAGCTGTAGAGGAGGAGAAGGAGCATAGGAAGAGGTGAGACCACCATTTTTAGGAGCCAAGAAAGAGCTAGAGTATAGCAACCACCACATACGAGCTCAAGAGAAAAGTTAAACAAGGAGTGGAGGAACAGAAAGGAGAAGAGCAGGCCACCAGTGAAGGAAGGAAGACCAGGATCAGCGAGGAGTAGAAGAGAGCCACAGCCATAAGGAGGACCAGCAAGCCTAGGAGCTAGATCAAAGGAGCAAGTTCTTGTCCAGCTCAGAAACAAGGTAATACCCCATCTAGTTGGGGGAAAAATAGTAGCAAGGGACCCTTAGAATTCTTTTCTCATCATAGGATTTTAGTTGGAGACTTGATAGTACCTGTTCTTACCAATTAGCACCATAGTGTCTCAAACAAAATCCTCAACTTTGTCAGATTCATCATTGGGTTTCATAAGGCAACTAGTGAAGTATCTGTTCTTATCAGGTTTCCTAGTACCTTCTTCAGAATTTTCTTAGGAAATCAGTATAGCAAGTTAAGGCAGCAAGTAGGCATCTGTTGTAGCATCTGTTTTTCAGTTTAATAAAACTGATATTGAGATATGTAGATGCATATAGGCAAGAGAGGGGAGCTAAAGAATCAAGTATAGTAATCTGTTCTCATCAAGTATATCTTATCTCAAATTAACCCCAGGAAAAGAGCATTTCAGATTTAAAACTAAGAATCAAACACAGTATCTGTTCTTATCAGTTTTCATATACCCATCCTCAGAGTCCTTCCCAATTAAAATATCATAACCAATAAATCAGATCAAGTAGAACTCTGTTCTTTTAGTTTAAGAAAACTGACATGCATACATAGGAGGGAAATAGAGAGGGACTAGGATCAAGTGTAGAGCATCTGTTCCTTTGATTTAAACGAATTGGCACATATAGAAAAGGAATACCGATATTGACTAAACAACTCATCATAACATTAAGGCTGACATCAAGCAACACATCTGTACCTTCCATTAATAACTAACTTAGATATGTGCATAATGGAGTCAATAGATAATTAAAACCAAGTAGTAGCATCTGCTCTTACCAATTATTAAGGGATCACACATATATACATATATGGGAGAAACAAAAGATAACTAAGATCACTTGATCATCTGTTCTTATCAGTTCAGTTATCTAGTATTCAAACACCGAATCAATACAAACTGAGCTAATGGCCAAGTAAGTATCTGTCCTTAACTTAGCTAAATTGAGCTTAGGCATGGGTATAATAGAGGCAGCAGAGAACCAACAAAGTCAAGAGAAGAATCTTGTCCTTTCAGTTAAGGAACTGACGCAAATATGCACAAGTAGTAAGAGACTCATTTCCACAACCAGATCACTAGTTAAGGTTATAGGGGAAGCTAGAGAACTTAAGTATGCATGCATAAAAATCAGCTAAAGGACAATTGTAGCACCCGACCTTAGGAGTTCTGAACATACACATATGTATGTCAACCTCCATAAGCTAAGGTCTAAGGTAGAAACATGCTCTTATAAGATTTCTTCCTCAAATTTAATTATTACCAAAAGAAAGATAATCATATCAAGCAATATATGCTCTTTCAATTTGATAATTGACATATATATATGCATGAACCCAAATGCAACCATTGTTCTATCTCTGACTAAGCTAAAATCAACTGGGACATCTGTTCTTTTAGTTAATCAACTGACTTTGGTTATATGCAAAAGGGAAGAGATCAGGCAATAACTAAGGGTCCAGGGAGAAACGCGGCAACGCCGTGCCAAGGCACCGGACCAGAGAGAGGAGGCGCATCTAGGTGGCGGCAGTGCTACGGTGCCTGGGAGAGATGGAGCCGGTCAGGTGCGGTAAAGGGAAGGAGAGAGACAGAGCTGGGTTAAGGGACCGGAGTTTAAAGAAAAAAAGGGGAAAAATGGAAAATTGATATAAGAATCAAATGAAAGTATATATTAAAAGTATAGATATACAAAAGTGTGTTTCTAGTTCCTTTTAGGCAGAAAATGAATTGAACTAATCCTTTTCCTTTTGAGCTTTGAGATAAAGAAATGATGTATAGTATATATATATGTGTATACATAGATATATCAAGAATTTGAAATCTTAGTAGCTGCTTGAAAAAGATCTAAACCTATTTAAAATCTTAGATTGCTTTTCTCTCTCTAAATTGAGTAAAAATGCATTATTCTTTTTTAGGAAAGTTAATCCTTGAATTAGTTCTTAAATTTTTAATCCCATACCTAAGCCAACTAGAAGAGTTTGAGAGGGAAATATTGAACTCTAGGTAAATCTAAACCAAAGGTTAAGTTGATTAGGGTTATTATCACGAGAGGTTAATATCGAATGAAAATGATAACGATGGCTAAGGCTTGGTTATCCCTCTAGTTGTTTTTAAAACCTTCTAAAGAATGTTTAAGTAAATCATATTTAGTTTCTATTAAATCATGTTGATAGACGCATCATCGCATGTATGCATACTGCCATGTCATTCGCATTCATGCTCGAAAATCTTCTAGATAAGTCCTTATCGGATTTTATTATTTTCTTTGCCAGAAGCCGGAGTTCCACAAGTAAACCCTTCGAACTCCATTTCCACTCCGATACCAGGCAAGTCCAGTTTCTTGTTCATGTCCGTTGAGAATGCTTTACCAAATTTCCTTCTTGTCTACAACATGCACAAAATCTATTTTCTAAAAGATGAATCAATTGTTGTTTTGTTTTGGATCGCCGGTTCTTGAGCGATGACATGGTGGGTGATGAAATCCTGGTATGGGTGCCAGAGGGCACATTTGGGAAGGCGGATTTCATCACACGGGAATGTTTCATATAAGGTTAATGCAACCAATGATCGATTGTGCTTAAGGGCCGTAGCGACCACGCATACCACATACCCTGTATGGGCGGGGCTGAGCTAAAGTACCTTTGCCCTAGGTTCATACTCCCCTGGGAACGCAAGACCTCGGCAGTGGGATCGACTGCCGAGAAGGCTGTAGGTTGGCTAGCCACAAGTGATCTGGCTGTGGGTTGGCTAGTCACAAGTGATCAAGTCTGTGCGTCGACTTGTCACAACATGTTGGAAGAAGTGGCACTGGCTGTACGTTGGTTAATCCACATTAGGAATTGGGACCGGTAGTCCTGTACAGACTACGACGTGGAGTATGACCGAGCGGGCGGCGAAACGGCTCTGTGACCTCGGGAGTGTAGATGAGGTTCGGCCACCTCAGATACATGACTGTAGTCGTTTGTGGGTACAGTTGCGCACCTCTGCAGAGTGTATAGAATTGTGGCATTGTCACTCCGTGTTCCCGGTTTGAAACTGCGAACCCGGCAAGAAAGGGATTCATCGGGAATCCTAGCAGCTTGTGAGACAGGAGATCATTAGTCTCTTTAAATTAAAACTTGACTCTCTTACGTTTCAAACTGCATTGCTTTTGGAGAACATTGCCGTTCTCAGTAGATAGTGCATTAAACACCTCTTTGCTATTCCTGGACTTGTTGAGTACCTTCTGTACTCATCCCTCTATCTAATTCCTTTGAGTAGACTGTGAGCCGATGACAGAGGAGGTGGTCTACATCGAGATCGACGACGAAGTTCCCGAAGAGCAAGCGACGACAAAGGAGGACGAAGGTGTCAACTACTACGTCGAGTTCCACGACGAGATCAACACCGAGTAGTTAGTAGGTCGAGTGAGCCGAGAGTAGTAATGAAGACTTTTGCTGTAGCCGAATGGAACGGTTTTAAATTTCCCGTACTATTGGGGACATGTTGTAAGACTTTCTGTTGTATTTCGAGTTTGTAAATTAAGATTGTAATATTTGAACCACTGCAATGCTTCTGTCGTGCCACTCTGTCACAACCATACTCCTAGCCATGGCCTCTCGTCTAACCTAATAAATATTAGTCAAGTTCATTAGTTGATTCCCGGTGAACACGCACCTACCACCTAACCCATCCAATTGTGTTGATTCATCTGCCATCCAAGGAATTACAACTTTTACATGTCTAAGCATGTGTAAGCATAATTAACATAGTAAACAGCATAAAGGTGCACACTATACTACTCTAGCTAGGTTGGGGTGGTAGTGGAGTTGATTGAGCGACAAAGTAAGTTCTATGCACAGGAATAGGGTTTATGCTTAGCGGAAAGTAGGATTTGAACGCATGCAGTAACGAATTTGAAAACAACTAATACTTTGCAAATAGTGGGTATCTGCAATATGTTCAAAGGGGTTGCTTGCCTTGTTGCTCTGCAACTACACTCTGCTCGTGATCGAGATTGTCCTCTTCGGGACCTTCTGGCTCTATCGGAGAAGAACAAAAACATCAAAAAAATGGCATAAACATAAATATCAAAATGCTAAACATCAGCATGGGATGAAATGCATGCCATGACATAGAGGATGCAAAATAAAGACTAATGCAAGTGGAATCAATTTAATCAGAGTTCGGACGCTCGAGATATCGCGATCTGACGACTTCCGGCTCATCGGGGAAACCCTAATTTGAGTTTTTAGTCAATTATGTTTTTCGTAGCATGCAAATATGGATTAAAATGACATATTTGAATAGCTTTTATTTTTTGAACATTTTGATATATTATTTGCATTTTTCTGATTAAAAATGAATTTTCTAAGATTTAATCAATTTAAATACTTGTTTGTATTTTTCTCAGTAAATAAAAATAAAACAATATTATATTAGATTTCATTATTTATTTCGAAAATAGCCTGCAGAGGCTAACATGTGGGCCCTACTGGTCAAAGATTGACCAGTCTATGACAGGTGGGGCCCACTGTCATGAATTCCATTTTGTTTTATTCCTTTTTATTAATAATCCGACAGGTGGGTCCCCCGTGTCATTCGGACATAGTTAATGAGCTCATTAAATACATTGTTAATCATTGATTACGTCATTAATGTGTCGGTTAACATTGATTACGTCATTTAATGAACAATCATTAGCAATAATGGTGTCGGAATAGAAATGATGGTTATTAAGTACAATAATTAAATGCTAATAATTTATTAGGCATTAATTATACCTCGTTAAACACTACACATTTAATTAAGACACTAATTATGTCTTAACGGTCGGTTAATGGGCCATTAATGCCCCACCGACCCGGTCGGGAGCTCAGTCCGGGTGGGCTCGGTCCGACCGTGGTGGCGCCGCTGCCGGTGGCGAGGAGGGGACGGGGAAAGGGCGACGGCGGGGCGGGGTAAAACAAGGCGGCGACGGCGGGCCTTTCCGGGAGGCGGCGGGAAGCGATGGCACGGTGGGACGGAGGCGGCCGGAGGCGACTCGGGAGCAGCTGGGGCGGCGAGGTTGGAGGTAGAGCGGCGGCGGGGGCAGCTCGGCCGAGGTGGCGGAGGCAAAGCCAAGGCGGAGCAGAGCGGCACCGGGAGCTTCGGCGGAGGCGAGGGGCGGCGAGTGCTGGGCGGCGAGGAAGCGGCCGAGGCGAGGCGGGAAGGGCGGCTACGTCCGAAAGAGAGAGAGAGAGAGGAAGTCGGGGGGACAGCGGTCAGCCGGGGCTGCTTTATAGGGGGAGGAGAGGGGAGGGAGGTGGCGGAGTGGCGGCCGGGGACGGTGGGAGGCCGAGGCGGAAAAGGTGGTGGCCGGGGTGAGCTTAGGGCGACGAGAGAGAGAGCGAGAAAAAAGGGAGAGAGACAGCGGCCGAGGTGGTTTTATGGGGGAGGGGCGCCGGTATCATGAGGTGGCCAGGGAAGCTCACCCGAGTGCTGCCACCACGGCATTCCCGGAAGCAGGAGGTGGCGGACGGGGCAGCGTGCGCTGGCGGGAGAGAGAGAGGGTGGCGGCGGTGGGGAAGAGATGAGGACGGGGTGGGGGCAGGCCGGGCCAGGAGCGGGACGGAGGGAGCTGGGCCGAGGCCCAGTCGGGGAAAGGAGGGCAGGCCACCGGGAAAAGAAAGGAAAGAAAAGCGGACCGGGCCACGCGGGGAGGGGAAGGTGGGCCAGGGAAGGAGGCCCGTCCGGGAGGGGGGGGTTTTTAGGTTTAGGTTTGATTTTTGCTTTTCTTTTGAATTTTTGTTTCCACCAATTCAAACATGTTCAGAGCCCTTTTTCATATTCAAATTTTTTTTGAACCATGCTTAGGTCACGATGCACAATTAGAGAAACAACGAATCTAGAAAGAACATAGTGGCATTCCATTCGTCAATTTTAGAAACAATGAATCTATCGTGAACAACTTAAGTTTGGCTTCGGAAATTGGGGGCCGGCGTAGAATTCACCCATTGGATTGATGACTTCAAGGTTGATGACTTTAGCGAAGATTCTTTCGATGCGGGCAAAGTCCTGACGCCAGTCGTACAGGTGACTTCCCAGCTCAGACCAAGTCTTTAGTTCTTTCATATCTTTCCAATGCTCGTTCTTGTACCGGACCCAGCAGTCCATATGGGCACAGGTGTAGTACCCACATGTCACGCTATTTTCTGGCTGAATTCTGCAAGGGAATTTGTAATGGTGTACCATTTTTGTCGGTTTTGAAGGTATTTTACTATAACCCGTGAACTTGGCTTTGAAAAAAGCTGTATCCAAAATATTAGTGATATTGCTGAAGTCCGATCTCTTGCTCTCGTCGGAGTCAAAGTAAAATGCCTTGGCCCAGCATGGAACGATCACAATGAGGACCCAGTGGTCGCTGCGTAAATGTGAGCAAATGGACGTAAGCGGGCATGCGGAGATACGTGCGTACAAAACAAAAAAATTCCCACGGTGCTAAGTTAAAGGACTTACGGAGGGTTGTAGGGGGCTAGTAGGTAGTCCTTGTCCTTATGAACGATGAACGCACGTGTAAGGTATTCTTCCAGAAAGACTCGACCGTTCGGGGGTCACAGCATAGCCTTTGTTCATGCATATCGGATCGATTATTCTAAGATTAGAGTCGCGTAGACATCTGCACTCTTGGGCTTGGTAGAGAGCCCATAGCCTGACCATCGTGGTGTCGAGCCTATAGAGGTTGTACATGTTGAAGAGGTCTTCAAAGTTGTTGTCGAAGGTGTCCTGATCGTTCTCCATGAAGAAAATTGTAATCTCTTGGCACCTTGACCTTCCAATATTGGCAAAATGTTTGCGGATCTCTGGACATCTTTAGGTAATCTTCATGCAGCGCCTTCATGTCCTCCGAAAGATTGTCCAACTCATCCTGCGGGAGCAAGTCTTGACCTGGATAGAAAACCTCTCGCCAGAGACCCATGCTCCGTGTAGATAATTTGGATGATGATGTTGAGAATGATAAGGATTTCTTCATCTGCTTTTGCTCCTTCCTTTCCTTCTCGCCGGTGCCGGCCCGTCTCTTTTTTCCTTTCTTCCTCCTGTGTAGCGGCTCAGGACTCTTGCCTGCCGCCATCGCTGCTTCCAGTGTTCCGGCTAGTGTGGCGGGAGAGATAATCTTCCCTCTGGGTTGATCCAGCGGGTCGCCTTGAGCCTCGGAGCGCCTTTCCGGTGGATCGTTGTTGGGTTCCTCCGGCGCCTCCCGGGACTGGAAAACCGGCTCTCCGTGTTCGGCGTCTTGCTGTAACACTTGATCTTCCTCCTCCTCACCGTGACATATCCAACGTGTATAACCTGACATGAAACCCTTAAGCGCCAGGTGTACCGTCACCCTCCCTCTCGTATCGAACATTACCAAATTTTTGCAATCGCGACACGGACAACAAATCTTCGTGCCACCTTTTCTCCTCATATCTCGCTCGGCAACATCAAGAAATTTATTCAAAGCCATAGCCCAACTCTCTGTCGCCCGGTTCTCGTACATCCAACAGCGATCCATCGATTGATCACTACGACATGAGATGGCCGGCAATCACATCAAATACATATACAAGATGAAAAGAACACTTTTGTATCTCATTCATCCAAAGAGAGCATTATTACCGATCTTTTCAGCGAGGGAATGGAACTCCGGGGAGGAAAGAGAGATCTATGGAGAGAGTGAGAGGAGGGAGAGATGAGAGACCTTGTTGGGTTGGAGAGAAAGAGAGATCTAGAAATAGGTGGAGAAAGGGGAGGGTTTGGAGAGGAAGAGAGGTTTAGATCTAGAGAGATCTTGTTGAGTTTGGGGAGGAAGAAAGAAGGGAGAGGAGGAGGGTTGGGGAGAGAGGAGTGTTTGTAGGTTTGTTGAGTTTGGGGAGGAAGAAAAGAGGGAGAGGAGGAGGGTTGGGGATAGGGGAGTGTTTGTGGGTGGGGGGGGTGGCGGCGGCGCTCGCTGCTGGCCAGTGGGCGCGCGAGCACTGGCCAGCAGCGAGCGCCGCCACTGGTGTTATATAGATAGGTTACCACTGACGGGCACACAAACAGAGCCCGTCAGTGGTTAACCAACCTGCCCAGTCAGCCCTGGAGGTATCACCACTGACGGACAGAAACAACGCCCGTCAGTGGAGACCACATCTCCACTGACGGGCTCATAAGTCCTGCCCGTCAGTGGAGACAACCCGTTATCTATGGCACCCTGGTTGCGTCTCCACTGACGGTCGGCTTATTGGCCCGTCAGTGGAGGTCCTCCCTTCCGGCCTGCCAGTCACCTCTACCGACGAGCCGCTAGGTGCCCGTCAGCGGTAATCCCCTCCAACGACGGTCCTGTGCGTGCCCGTCAGTGGAAGGGGTTCAGCAGAGGGTCAATCTGCAGTAGTGATTGTTGTCACAATTCTCCAACTTCAAGACTTCGGCCTTATTCGATACGGATGACTAATGGCTTCTTCATCTCACGAAGAACGACCATTGCTCCTTCATCACACGATCCAGCTGTCGCCCGCACTTTTTAGATGGAAAGTTTCACCCAGAGTAGAATAGGAAGAGTAGAGAGAGAGGGAATCATCGGGCATCCGGCCCTAGCTCAGCGAGCTCATCAAGTTTCAATTCAAGGATCATTGATCCGATATTCATTCCTCTGTAGAGGCAATTCGAAACAACCTAAAGATATATATAAGCATGGCTAAGCATTTCTCTACTCTATTCAGAATAAAACCTATTAATCTACTCAGGGTATCAAGTATTCAGGGCGACAAGCGAAAAAGGTAATGGTGTGTCAATCGACACGCTAACTACTGGATTAAAACAGCATGCATGTTTGTAAATGACAAAATATAATGACTTCAAAAATATAGGATCAAATATGATCAAGAAAAGGGGGCATACCTTCGTGGTAGTACTCTCCTTCTTTAGCTGCTTCGGTCACCTGGTCGGCCTCTTCACTCCCTATCGTCGTAATGCAGCAAGAGCGAAACAACTAAATACCGACTCTAATAAAGCATTCCGAAAAGCAACACGAGAGAGAAGCACGATGAAGATAAGATACGGGTGGAAGGGAATGATGGCGCGATAGCGTCATCGCGAAGAAGATAAAAGCTAGGACTACTAAGATTGGCCATAACCGTATATACATAACATATTTATAGATTATATCCCTTACCGGGTATTAGTATACATACTTATACAACACACATAGCATACACCTTAACATACTAGTTATCATGACAAAAGGGATAACAACTTAGCAATTGACCACAAATAAATATTTAGGTGAATTCTAAATATTTACAATGGTTAATAACAGCAAAGGATAATTATAACATCTAACCACAATTACACATGCATTTCTATTATTTAAAAACTAGGAATTAATCACAAAGCTATTCCCTACCATTAGCATGAGCTAACTAAGCATGGAACATCTTGGAATATGTTAACAGTACTGGAACAGTACAAAAAAAATGATTTAATATTAATTTTTAATCTAAACATTACTTAATTAAAACATTTTCTAACATTTTTAGTGTAACAATTATCTAGAAAATAGTAATTAACATTAATAAATCACACAATTGGGTTAACATGATTTAATAGCAATTCCAGAGACATTTTATGTTTGGCAAAGTTCTGGAAATGTATTTTAAATAATTAAAACCATTATTCTAAGCATGAAATCTACCCTAAAAACATGGTAAAACATTATTTAGTTATGCTAAATGTGTTCTCATGACTTGACACCATTCCTAGAACATAACATGATTTATTGGGTACTGGAAATGCATTTTTAATAGCTAAAACAGATTTATAAATGCACTATTACTAAAAACAGGATTTAAATATCAATTTTAAATGGATCTTGAACATATCCTGATTTATAGCTCAACCCATTGCAGGAAAAATGTTTTGGTTTACATGGTAAATAAGTTCTAAGGTTCTCTGGTCTAGACAAAAATTGGATATAAATAACAGAGAGCATTTCTATTTTTAATAATTAAAATAAAGCTTATTTTAATTCTAGGAAATTCTACAAAAGTCCAAAAATTATGAAAATTTACAGAAGTACTCCTAAGCATACTAGTAATCTACAGAAAAAGAATGACTCCAAAATAATTATTTAGCATCAAGTTATCCCAAAATTTGGTCAAATTTCATCTAATTACGAATATAATTTAAAATCTAGCGGTTGGATGAAAAATTCGATCGCACCATTGGACTCGTGGGGTTCTAAGGGTTCCATTTTACTCCTAAGATCAAGGATTGGACATAGATTAGATGGATCCAAAATTGAACAGAAGGGTGTGCAAAAGGACTACGGTACATATGCTACAGTACCATGAGCTACTGTAGCAGAGGGCAAAGCAGTAGAGAAACAAGGATTAATGGCTGCACACATGGATGAACATTGGCCCAAAATTGGTGGAGAGGAAAAGATCTAGAGGTTATTGGGAGTCTACCTCGGAGAGGGTTTGGAGAGAGGCTCACCGTGGGTGGAGAAACCGAGGAGAGAATGAGTTCACTGGAGTTGAGGAAGATGTCGCGGTACGGTCGATGCAGTGGAAGAAGCTCGCGTCCGCTTGCGGTAGGAGATGCACGTCGGCGTGGGGAAGCTCCTAGTAGCAGCGCCTCGGTGTGGGGTGCGTCGTGGTTGCCGGAATTGCTCGCCGGAGTTCCGCCGGAGTTGGAGAAGAAAAAGATGTGGAGGAGGGAAAATTTTGGAGAGGAGACAAAGGGCAAATCACAGGGGAGAGGGGGCTTTTTATAGGAGAAATAGGGGAGATGAAGAGGCACTGATTAATGGTAATTAGTGGCCAAATTAGAGGGGAGGAATCACCGGAATTAAATTCCAAAACATCCGGCGGCAGTGGCGTTACGCGCGACGGCCGCGCACGCGTGCGCGCGAGGCGCCTACTCGGCTGCCAGCCGTGCGCTGCGCACCAGGCAGCCTAAGGAGGCGGCCTAGGCGGCAGCCCAAGAGGGGAGGGGTGGCGGCCCAAAGGGGAGAGGCGGCCTGGCAGCCGGCCTGGCCTGACTCGGCCCAGGCGGTGGCTTGGGCAGGCCGGCCTGGCCTGGCCCAAGGGGAAGGGGCACCGGGTGGGCTAGGCCCAGGCGGAGGGAAGGAGGTAGGCCGGTGGGTCGGCCCAGGCGGGGAGGCGGGGCAGGCCGACGGGGCGGGCGACAGACAGGCTGGTCCGTCAGCCCAGGCGGGGCCCAAGGGGGAGAGGGAGTGGGCTGCCGGCCCAAGAAGCCCAAAAAGATTAAAAACCTTTTTTGAATTAAAATAATTGCAAAAAAACAAAAGAGCCTTTATAAATACCAAAATGCTTCCGAAAATTTCAGAAAAATTTCAATAAATCAAATTAAGCATGGGGAATTCAGTAAAAATACTTTTGAGGCAAATTTTCAAATGATGATCAATTTAAAATTCAAAAATACACTTATAGCTCTCAAATTAATTCAAAACCTTGAATTAATTTGAAATAAAATCCAAATAAAATACATATTAGCATTTTACATAGTTGCACATCCTCTTTCCTTTAAAAAAAGCCCTCAAAAATCGAGGATGTTACAGCAGTGAACCACTGAGAGGAAAGATTTGATACTACTGTTTGAAATGTGGCAGCCATTTTTTCCAATGTGTATAATGGTTTGTGTATTATGTACTTCATACACATTTATACACTAGTCACCAAGTGCCATCATATGTGATGCAGTTTGTAGGTTTGTCACTATGCCAATTGTTTGTAGCCATGAACTATTATGAATTACCCTTTTATTTTGTTAACTGTGGGTCTTTATCATTCAATAATTATTTACTACTTGGTATGATTTTTTACTAGTAGCTTATATGTTGAAATTGTGATTGCGTTAGATGGCAACTTCAAAGGCAGTTTGGGATGCTTTTGCAACTAGGGCGTTTGTTGAGATTTGTAAGGATGAAACCATAGCTGGGAATAGGCCTAGCGGTTGGTTGAGTACCATTGGGTATAACAATCTAGAGGCCAAATTCTTTGAGCGAACGGGGAAAAAATTCACGAGGAAGCAATTTAAGAATAGGTGGGATTTCATGAAGAAAGATTATGTCCTATGGGTTGAGTTGAACAATGCAGCAACTGGTCTTGGTAGATGCCCGATAAGGAAGGCTGTCGACGCATCAGAAGAGTGATGGAAAATACAGATTGGGGTATGTACATTTCCAAGTTTTATTTTGCACATGATCAGTTGGTAAGATATTAAAATCATTTATTTCTTGATTTTCAGGTAAACAAGGAGTTCGCGAAGTTCAGAAATGGTCCATCGGCGAACTTGGAGTGCTTGGAGGTCATGTTTAATAAGGCATTTGTTACCAGGGATACTGCCACCGTTCCAGGAATGGTGGCAGGTGGGGAGGCAAGTCCAGTTCTTCTTGAGGGTTCAGGGTCTAGTATAGATCCAGCTGAAGACTCTTTGACTGGATCAGGGTCAAAGAGAAAGAAGAAAGCAAAGGGCAAGGGGAAAGCAAAAAATAACAAATACTTTCAAGAGTACAAGAAGGCAGCACGTGCTATCTCCTCTCAATGCACAGGATCCATCCAATCAGGAGCTAGCCCAATCCCTACAATCAAGGAGGTCATACAGTTGATGATTGAGTGCGGTGCTATACAAGGGACTCCTCTATTTTTCACGGCATGCAACCTTGCTCTAAAACCAGAAATTAGAGAGTTGTTTGTGGCAATACCTAGTAATGAAGGAAGGTTTGATTACCTTGAGAGATCACATGCCAATGGTCTGTAGTACTTGTAGTATTTGTACTATTTGTACTATCTGTAGTATTTGTAGCAACTGACATGTATTTTAGTTGTACTATTTGAATGTTCAATTATTTGTAGTCACTATGGATTATTATATGATATTTACGTGAGTTTCTATATGTATGTTCGAGTAGATGAGTGATGAGAAAGATTATGATGTTCAAGATGATGATGACAATATTGAGGAAGAACCTACACATGCAGTTGGCAATAGTGCTGAATGGACAGCTCTTAATCAGTTGCAAAATTTAGAGCAATTGAGGCAACTAGCAATGTTGGGTGAACAATATGAAACAAGGTACTTGAGCAAACAACCTTATCAGTGTCCTATACAAACTGGCTATTCTTGGACAGTTGAGAAGCTCAATCATAAAAGATCTTGCTATAGGATGTTTAGAATGTCTAGGAGAGTATTTGATGCATTGCATCAAACTCTAGTGCAGAGTTATAACTTAACATCAACTAAGGACATGACATCTATAGAGAGTTTGGCAATGTTTTTGTGGACGGTTGGAGGACCTAATTCCGTTGGTGATGCTGAAGTAATATTCTACAGATCTACATGGACAGTGCATACAAAATTTTATGGAGTGTTGAATTGTCTATGTAGTATGTCCCATAATATCGTTAGACCAAAAGATCCAACATTCAGCCAAGTCCATTCAAAGCTACTAGAACCCCATTTCCATCCACACTTCAATGGTTGCATTGGTGCAATATATGGCATGCATGTGAAAACCATTGTCCCGGTAGAGAAGTCAATTGAGTATAGAAATCGCCACGGATACACTTCGCAAAATGTTATGGCATTTTGTGACTTTGACATGCGCTTCACATTTGTTGTTGCCAGTTGGCCAGGATCGGTACATGGCACACGGGTTCTAAACAATGCGCAAGAGAAGTTTGTTGATGTATATCTAAAACCACCTCCGGGTAAGTACCTTATTTTTTGTGCACGCAACTCTATTAATTCTACTAGCATATAGATTCTTATGTTGTCGTATTTGTTATGTGTAGGCAAGTACTACCTTGTTGACTCAGGATATCTAAACAGGACCGGTTATTTAGCTCCTTATAAGGGAATAAAATATCATCTACCGGAGTTTCGCATGTCGCGCGCGCGCCTTCGGGGAAGCGTGAGGTGTTCAATCATGCTCACCCATCGCTCCGGAATGTGATTGAGCGATTGTTTGGAGTCCTAAAGATGAAATGGAGGATCCTCTTACATGTTCCAAGTTACCCAGAGGAGACACAAACCCGTATTGTTCATGCTTGCATGGCTCTTCACAATTTTATACGTGAAAGCACACTAGCTGATAAGGAGTTCGATAAATGCGTTGCTGATGAGGACTACATTCCTGACGTGGGACAGGCAGGGCCGAGCCGGTAAAATCAGGGGCCCTGTGCCAAACTCTAAAATGGGGCCTACCTCACTAGAAAAATAGAACTATAATAATGTATAGGGCTATAGGCCATAATGTCTTACATAGCAATGAGATGTATCAAGAATTATATAACTATTCAACGCTTTGTTGCATAGTCTTTACTGAAAAACATCATTCTTTTAGTGTTCTTTGGAATGAAATCTTCAATGGTATCCTCATAATCAATCTTCTCCAACACTTCACTCTCAAGTGCTATTGTGGCCAAATTAGTAAGTCTTTGTTGTGTCATTGTAGTACGCATATAGGACTTCAATTTAGAAAAACTTCGTTCCGCTGATGCAATAGTCACAGGAATAGTCAACAGAACTCTATATGCAATACTTGCATTGGGAAAACAATCATGCCGCTTTAGAAACTTTAGAATTTCAACAGGCCCCATATTTTCTTTTGGAATGAAATCTTGAAGAAATGTCAACTCCACATACAGTTCATTGGCATCAATGTCAGATTTACCATCTTTTTTAAGGGCAGCCTCAAGATTATGACAAGAAGATTTCAAGCTCTTATTATCCAATGATTGCAATGTTTCGGAAGTAAATAAGAAACCAAATTTTTTTTGGTAACCCTGATATTGTTCAAATCTGCTTGTAAGTGAGGAAATTGCTTGATCAACAATAGGTATAAAATAGTTGATTCTAAATGATTCCTCTGCAGACTGTGTGGCAACATTTGTGTCATCTGGGTTCTCATCAAAATGTCTCTTTCTTTTAATTTCTCGTCTCTTACGAAATGTTGTACCAATATCCATCTCAAGTGCAATTCCTTTGGCTGTCTCCAATGCTTCTAAAAAACCAGTTTCCCTATACCCCTTGAAGAAAGAAATCAGCCCTTGCACTTTCTCAATAGCAACATCAATAAGCATATCATTTGTTTGCAAGTGTTTGCTTACTAAATTAACAGCATACAATACCTCGTACCAAATGACTATTGCCACGATAAATTCATACTCTCCCAGTTCATTATTTGCCAAACCTTTAGCCTCACTGCTCGTTTTTATATCATTATCAGTATCGGATACCTGAAATGAAAAGAAAGAAAATATATGTTATAGTTGGAGATAGCCAAAGGAATTATATCATTATCAATATGATAATATTGGGTACCTGAAGTAGAGCCTCCCAAATGTCTGCACATTGAAATCTGATAGCTTTAACACTTTCAACACGACTCTCCCAACGTGTAGCTGACACTGACTTGAGAGTCAATCCTGTTATGTTATCTTTCAGAATCTGCCATTTCTTAGTATAATTAGCAAAAGTTGTATATATGCGTTGGATGATTCCAAAGAAGTCTTTAGCTTTACCAAAAATCTTGGCCATATCACAAAGTGTTAAATTAAGGCTATGGCAACCACAAGCAGAATAGAAAGCTCTAGGATTTACATTCAAAAGTCTCTTTTGGACCCCTTGATGTTTTCCTTTCATATTTGACCCGTTATCATAACCTTGTCCTCTCACATCATCTATATCAAGATCAAAAAGCTTTAGTTCATTCTCTAGCACATCAAAAAGTCCTTGCCCAGTCGTATCATTTACATCTAAAAATCATAGAAAGGATTCTTCTATGCAAACATGACTTGAAGATAAATCCACATATCTTATAATTAAAGACATCTGTTCTTGGTGGCTTGCATCAGGGGTACAATCAAGTATGATAGAGAAATACTTTGCACTCTTTATTTTCTTAACAATCTTAGACTTAATAGCAGAAGCAAGCAAGTGTATCAACTCATTCTGAATCTTACAATCAAGATAATGAGCATGAGTTTCTTCATTTGTAATACGGCGAACATGCTCTTGAATAACTGGGCCAAATTCAGCCAACATCTCTACCAAACCCAAGAAATTCCCATTGCTATCTTCATATAGTTTGCTGTTAGTACCACGAAAGGCTAGATTATGCTTGGCAAGAAATTTTACAATGCAAACAATTCTGAACAAAACTTTTCTCCAGTGGTCCTTTTCATTCTCAAGTTGTCGCCGAGTAGCTTTATCAACAGCTTGATGCTTTGGCAATCTAGTACGCAACTCATACCAAGTGGTCATATTCAAAACATGATCTGTACTTGTCTCATGCTCGTTAAGTCTACTGCCAAGATGTATCCAATCATTATACCCCTCATTTGCCAACTGACCTTTTTGATGCCCTTTTGTAAATAATTTACAACCGAAGCAAAAGACTCTATCAACTTCTTTAGAATAGACAAGCCAATCCCTATCGCAATGCTCCCCATTTGATAGAATTCTAGTGTAGAATAGAGCAGAAAACCTTCTAGAATATCTATCCTTAGGACCTTTCTGAATTGATAAGTCTCTTCTAGGGCCCTTTTGTGCTAAAATGTCAATCTGTTTAGGATCAAGGGAATCCCAATATCTTGGATCAAATATATCAGGCTGAAAAGAATCACCAACATCTGCAACAGGTGAAGTATTCAAATTAACATCAATACTAGTGGCCCCGATGTTATCACCATTATTATCCATGTCAACGTTTGTGTTATCAATAAGAACTTCCTCAACCTCAACATTATTTTCTGTCTCCGTCTGACCATCTCTAGGATCATTGCCAGCATTATTATCAAGTGCAGGGCCTTGATCAAGTGACTGATTATTGGAGGACACTTGTGAATCTTTTATAATAAACCTATCCATTGCCCCTTTCTGAGATTGAGTTAAATCCTCCATTCTTAGTTTTTTCTTACACTTTTGCTAACCAGATTCATATTTTCTAGACCGATTTGTAGAAGACATGACTTGGATCTTGGAACACTAGACGTCTAGGAAATTAAGTAGTCTTATCAAGATAACATCTTAGTTATCAAATCATGCTGCAATCTTGATATTTGATGTAACAAACCAAGTATGGAACTGCAATGGAAACTTCGGAGGAGAACAAAATCCGGGGCTCCTACCTTCAGAGTTGCGAATGTAAGGTTATTAGAGTATGACCTTGTATATCTGCATATAAGATAGGGATGTGTGGTCAGACTGTTGCACAAGTGAGCATCGGAATTTTTGTTGATGTTCAGGTTGCTGCAAGCCATAAGATAAGACACAATCAGTGCTCAAAGTACTCTAGTATGCAGGACAAACTAGATTTGATTTGATGTTCAGCCGTTCAGGCAGTAGTTTGCATCAACATCTAATTAATTTAGAGGTTATTGGATATGGTTTGCATCAACGTTGTTAATTAAAAAGGACTAAGGAGCGAAATACATGTACGCTAATGAAACTTTGCTCTTTCAGTCTAGTTTGTACCTGGTAAATGGTAATGTCTGCAAGTTGTTTGTATGTGACTCACCCTGCAACTTGTGCGTCGACATACCAGTAGGTTGGCGATCGTCCGTACTCCATAATTCTGTATGCAGCAGCCAGCAGGCGATACCTGAATGCCTGATGGGCGATGGCTTCTTCCACGCCACGGCGCCAGGGCCTGGCGCTTCTGAGTTCTGACTTCTCCAGTTCTCCTTGCGGGCTTGCAGCGGCGGCGCTTCACACTAGGAATTCAGGAAAACGAAGAAGCGCAGCCGTGCAGACGAAAACGAACTAACGATGAGGCGGCGATCGCGCAGACCGGCAGACGAAAAGGAAGTGCTGAACCAGGGCCTGTGCTGAACTGCTCAGAAATTTGAGGCCTTGGAAATTGGAGGCCCTGTTCCGTCGCACGGGCAGCACGCCCATGGGCCCAGGCCTGGGGACAGGCAACCTCCACAGGAAATGAAGATAGAAATGGTGTTGCGATGGATGGCAATAACATGAACATTACTCGAGAACAAATTGATGATTTTCTGTATGCTGCAAGAAGGCGTTAGCTTGTGTTTTTTATTCGTAGTATGGTTTGTATAACTTATCTCTATTTACGTACATCTAAACATGTAATTTGAATTTTAATTAAGTCAAAAACAATTGTTTCGTATTAATTCAGGTTGAAAACACATCGAATATGTTAAGTCCATACTAATAAACTCATTGTAGGGTAATTATAAGCATCCCCTTCATCAATATCCGAGAGAGGAGAGAGAGAGAGAAGAGAGAGTGAGAAGAGAGAGAGGAGAGAGAGGGGAGAGAGAGAGGAGAGAGAGGAGAGAGATGAGAGAGAGAAGAGAGAAGAGAGAGGAGAGAGGAGAGAGGAGAGAGGAGAGAGGAGAGAGAGGAGAGAGAGAAGAGAGAGGAGAGAGAGGAGAGAGAGATGAGAAGAGAGAGAAGAGAGAGAAGAGAGAAGAGAAAATAAATAATGTAATTTGAATTTTACTTATGTTAAAAATTATCGTTTCCGTATTAATTCAGGTTGAAAACATATCGAATATGTTCTGTCAATAAAAATACTCATTTCAAGGTAAAAATACACTCAAATTAGCTCATATACATACTATCAGCACTCTAGGGGTAAAAATACAATTAAATCAGCTCATACACATACTCTCAGCACTCTAGGGATATGTCAGACATTTTCTCATACAACAGCCAACAGCCACAGCCGTATTTCCAAACAGCCAGCCAACAACCGCTTTTCCAACAGCCACAGTCGTATTTCTAAATAGCCAGCCAACAACCACTTTTCCAACAGCCACAGCCCAACCAAACGGGCCCTAAATACGATGCTGATGAGGACTACATTCCTGATATGGGACAGGCAACCTTCGCAGGAAATGAAGATATAAATGGTGTTGCGATGGATGGCAATAACATAAACATTACTCGAGAACAAATTGCTGATTTCCTGTATGCTACAAGAAGGCGTTAGCTTGTGTTTTTTATTCGCAGTATGGTTTGTATAACTTGTTATCTCTATTTACGTACATTTAAACATGTAATTTGAATTTTAATTAAGTTAAAAACGATTGTTTCATATTAATTCAGGTTAAAAACACATCGAATATGTTAAGTACGTACTAATAAACTCATTGTAGGGTAATTATAAGCATCCCCCTTCATCAATATCCGAGAGAGGAGAGCGAGGAGAGAGAGAAGAGAGAGATAGAGGAGAGAGAAGGGAGAGGAGAGAGAGAAGAGAGAGATAAGAGAGAGAAGAGAGAAGAGAGAGAAATGAAGAGAAAATAAATAATGTAATTTGAATTTTACTTATGTTAAAAATAATCGTTTCCGTATTAATTTAGGTTGAAAAAAATATCGAATATGTTCTGTCAATAAAAATACACTCATTTCAGAATAAAAATACACTCAAATCAGCTCATATACATACTCTCAGCACTCTAGGGGTAAAAATACACTCAAATCAGCTCATATACATACTCTCAGCACTCTGGGGTATTTCAGACATTTCCTCATACAACAGCCAATAGTCACAACAAAATCAAACATGCACAACCACAGACTCACATGCCAACAGCCACAGCCGTATTTCCAAACAGCCAGCCAATAACCTCTTTTCCAACAGCCATAGCCTAACAAAACCGGCCCTTATTCCAACAGCAAGAAGCCGCCCCAGCTAGCTAGTGAGGAAAACGTCATTTACTAATAGAAACCATGGCTGCTGCGTCAGTGCTTGATCAGCCGCTAAACAAAGGAGGATAAGACGAGTACCTCAGCCTGAGCTGTTGTCCCTTGCACATAACTCCACTTTCTCCCCGGATCCAACTACCAGCTAGCTATGCCGGGCATGGACCATGCGTCGCGCATCTGAGTCCACTCGGTCCCTCGTGCACTATCTCATGTTGTGAAAATAATGTATTAAACAGACAGAACTGCTGGTTAGTGGATCAATTGTGCGTCATGCGTCTGCCATTGGTTTGCTAATCGTGGAACAAATTAAGCTAGGTCAGTGCAGGATGACATATTGACAGAAGAATATATAGAAGAAAAAGTTGGAATTAAGTGGTGGATTAAACAAGACAATCATGCTAGTCAATGCAATAATTCTAATCAGCTGTTTTTTTTTGGCGGCGCTAGCTGTTTCCAGGAAGCTAGTTTTATTTTCCCTTAAAAATGCAGGAAAGTTTTTCTCAAGTTAACGTGTTATGCGTGCATGGTTGAACAATTTCTGTAGAAAGCCATGCTGATTAAAATACCTTCTGTCATATTTTGTCTGAATTTAGCTCGTGTTTTGTCCGGGTGAGCTATAGTCTATTCTTGTAATATCTGAATTTAGTATATACCAAACTATTTTTGTTGTAATTTAACAACAGTTAAATTCATTTGCTCCCGTAGATGGTACAATGATATACATATCTGTCTCCACAAGATATTAGAATATTCAGATCTGCCTAATAATAAACAAGGTCAGTAGTCTAAAAAAAGCGAACTCACAGTAATGTACTCCATGAACAATATAACTGTAAAACGGCATTTAGTTTAAAAAGAAAGGAAAACATGCCTATCCGTCCGAGTCTCCTACCGTCAAAATAGCTCGAGTTCGACGAGCGATTCAAATCGAACTCGGCCCGAGCCTCTAATAAGCCGAGCTCAAGCCTGTGACGAAGCTCGCGAGCCCTGCCGGGCCGAGCTCGAATAGCTCGGTAGACCTAGACGACGAAAAATGCCTCTGCTTCCCTCCACGTGATTTTGCAGTCCGGCCTTCCCTCCATTCGTTTGCAGTTTTTCAATGGCCCAACCCAAGTCGACACGGCAAAGCACGGCAGATGTTCATTCACCTCAAAACAAGAGAAATTTTTTATTTCTGCCGACCCCCCAATCCTCTCCTTTCACTTGTCAAGCATCGCCTTTGATGTCTCATGGCCACCAAGGCCGTCCTACTCCTGTCCACTACCGCCACGGTTGGCGAACTCCGGAGACCTCCGTGGCTCCCCTACGTGCTCGACGTCGCCGCTCTGGCCGCTGCCTCCGAGAAGGATGGTCCTGCTCCTGCAACAGCTCTCCCTTCCTGTTCCTACCATGTTTCTCTGGAGAATACGGTGATGTGTATGCAATTTTGTATGCGATCTTGTGGTCAAGATGTTTTCTCTTGTTCTCGTGATGTTATTTTGGTCTTCATGTTCTTGTTCTGTCAGATCGGATTGTGTATTATTCCTTTCACCCGAACCCCATTCCTTTGTTCATGTAAAGTAATGGTAATTTCTTCAAGCCTGGACAAGCCGAGCTCGAGCCCAACTTCAAGCTTGAGACCCAACTAGGCTCGCTCCAACCTATATCAAGCTCGAGCCGAGCTTGCCTGTATTTGCTCGGCTCGTTGACAGCCCTGCCTATTAGCTTGCTTTGCCAATTTTTGTTCTTTTTAAAGTAAATTGTTTGCTTCGTGGCATGACTCACGCCGTATGGTTCAGGTACCTGAATAAAAAACTCACGCCATATGGTTCAAGTACCTGAATAAAAACTAAAAACCGCCTTTCTACCCGTGAATCCTGTGCGTCTCCAGCTCGTATCCCTTATCTTTCTTCACTCTCCAATTCTTCATGGAGCTGAATTGGCATCGATGAAGTTTTCTCTTCTTCCCTACGGGGATTATAGATTAAAAAGTGACAATCGTCACTCTCCAATCTCATGAAAAAGTGCAAAACTCTCTAGGCTCTTGCACGAGCAGCTTATCTTCTTCCGCAGGTGAATGATCTAGATGTGACCCTCCCACTGGGGTCTTCAGGACAACTCCCTTTACATAGCGAATCGTCTGACCCTTGCAAATGGTCCTTGTCATCATCGATAAAGTTTGTAGTGTACAGTGTACTTACATGTACTACGGAAGTTGCAAAACGTTAAATCTGTCTGGGATGTGTGTTTCCTAGACGGGGAGGAAGTGATTTCGAGATAAAGGCCAATGGATACTGTGGAAGTGAATTTTCGAGATAAAGGCCAATATTTATTTCACACGAATATTTTTACCATGAATATTTACCGACACATAATGCTGTTGTGGTTGATGGCACCGTATACTTTTCTGGCGAGAAGATGGCATTGTATTTTTTTTTAGTAAAACAAATTGGAATGCACCTGAATTCTTTTTATTCGACGCTTTGGGATATCTATCAAGGGGGTTCATTGTTATGCCGGGCAAACAAAATATATTGACGGATTTAAGGATCTCTAGAGCATTTCTTATAGAACCTCTATATGGTCATTTATCTTCGTTTCGGTTTAGAGACTAAAATTTGCCTTCTAGTAGAGCATCCATCACATCATCCAAAAATAGAGGGCTTCGATCCTAGGCTGCAGAGCCTCCAAATTTGGAGGGCCTCCATCCCAGCCGCTCCATATGGCTATGAAGCAGGACCCACCCAACATAGAGAGAGAGTGGAATATGGAGGGTGAAATATAAATGTTCTGTTGAAGTGATGGAATGATACGGAGGAAATTTATTTATTGGATAACCCTCTATATGGTGATATGGATCTAATCTTCGATGTGGCACCTGACCCGGCTACCTCACATAAGACAAATTATAGTCACAATATGCCGAATTAACAACTCAATTTGAATTAGCTACTATTGGTAGCTGGATCTATCTTTTATTATTTGATCTGTGAGTCAAATTTAAAATTGAATTTATTAACACCATAGATATATGTTGTGTATATGTACTCAATTTTTTCCGGGGTTTTTAGAACTCTTATAAGAATCGAACTGGATCGAGTGTATTGGATACACCACAAGGGCCGATAAACCTGATACTTTTCCTTATATATCAAGATCCAATGGGTAAAGAAAATAACACTTTTCTTGACTAAATATACACGATGTATTTCAAAAGGAAACATATACACGGTGTCTAGTTGTCTACCAAACCCGATGTGATTTATTAGTCAAGAAAGAAAAGAAGAAATGGAGGAGAACGGAAAGTGGACAGGGGAGAAGAACAATAGGACAGGGAAAACGAAACTTGTCCAGAAGGCGTGCCCCCTATCGAATATCCCGGAGGATAAACCCGAGATGACCATTGACAACCCCGGAATATTCCCGCCCCCGCATCACATTCGATTTCGGTCTCCTCCCTCTTTATAAGCTCCCTTTCCTTTCCGCGTCCGTTGCAACTCGCCGGACATTGAACTCCTCGTCAATCCACCCCGGCCCGCGGTGCCCAAATCCCCACCAATAAGGCGCACCCATCCATCGTCGGGACGCACGTACTATATCTGCTAATCAATTATCCGATTCCTACACATCGATCCATCCATTGATCAATGGCTCTGCTCAAGGCCTCGCGCGTCGCCGACGTCCCCACCCTCGACGTCGTCGTCCCGGACCTCGCCTCCACCGCACGCATTCTTGGTACGTGCACCGCCGTTCCTTCCTTCCCCTGCGTGCGAGCTTCTTTTTTCGGTTGGCCAGCTGGTAAACGTCGGCCGGTGGCGTACGTGTGCAGACGTGGACGCGGCGGTGAAGCTCGCGGCGTCGCCGGCGGGGCGGTTCGCGGTGATCGGGCACCGCGGGAAGGGGATGAACGCGCTGGAGTCGCCGGACCGGCGGCTGCAGGAGGTGAAGGAGAACTCGGTGAGGTCGTTCAACGAGGCCGCGCGCTTCCCCGTCGACTACGTCGAGTTCGACGTCCAGGTAAAAATCAATCTCGTGTTGCTCGAATGAACAATCTCCTCCGGCTAAGTTGGGCTTGCCGCTCGTGGCTACGGGGGTAAGGATGCGTTGACGTATGCGGTTGGTCTACGCGGCGGTTGTGTCCCGGGTCGGTTCCGGCCTGGTTGGGGTTCTCATCGGTGTTGTGGGCTAGGTCTTGATGGGATGCGCGCGGGGCGGCTCGGGCACGCGAGACGGGTTTCGGTGGAGGGGGAGGAGGACCGCGTAGCGAAGGGAAGGATCAGGTGGAGGGAGGGGAGCGGCGACACGTACGTATGTCGCGGCGGCCTCCGAGTTCGCCTCTCCTCGTGACCTCGCCCTGGTTTGCGTACGTGTTCCACGTGACCCTGGGCCCGGGCACCGAGGAGATGGTGGTCTCCCGATCGTACTGTCTCGAGCTCGGACTTGTATACGCAGATTTGGAATCGGAGAGCTAGTCGGATGAAGAGCTTATTTGCAGTTACGGCCGGAAGGGGAGAAAAGGCCAAAAATAAAAAAAAAGTACTTTTATGTAAGAAACATATCAAGGACCAACTAGCTGGTCTTGTCTGTATGATTTCTGCACAAGCTGAGATTAAATCAAAAGATTTTCAATTCACCAAGGTGAAGACCGGAGATTCTATTAGTATATCGCAATTCACCCACCACTATGGCACTATATTTTTCTTTTGTTGACAAATGATTAACTTTTGTTTGTCTACCCTAAGAAACTTAGGTAGGTCTACACCTGATATGACGCAGAAAACTAGACTTATGGAAGGTGTAGTGGTTAATCTACAGAATAGATCGTGCGGTACAGTAGTTGGTACGCGAAATAGATCGTGCGGACATCCTGAAGAAAGGGACACGGAAATCTTGTTAGTTTGTGACAGGGACACTCACCGGAACGTAGGTGAGCCCAATAAACTTTAATAAGGACAAATATAATAGGTCCACCTGTCTAGCCTTGTCGAGGAATTTTGTGATAAAATTGCCGAGGAATTTGTGATAAAATTTCATTTGTATATGTAGTACCTGTGTAATGGGAACACATCATGCTGTGAGCTAAGATGACAATTGTTTTTCTTAGAGATTGTAAACGCGTAAAAAAAAGGAGAACATTTTTCACGAATATACATACGGAGGACCACTTTGGTTCCGTGGTGACTGGTGGCTTGAAAGTGTCAAGATTTTGAAGCGCTAATGCATTACTATATTGTAGAGGTTAAATGTAGCTGGCTATTGCAAAAAATATCATATATCTTGCTCTGTAGCTTAAACATAGAGCAAAACATGGTGGAGACACTTTACGGAAAATGATAGGTGTTATCGGATCCATATATCCTTCGTTTCAGTCCATGGGCCTGACCTTCTGCTTTGCTGTCATTTTCTTGTTTATAATATAGAACACACTGAGAGTAAAATTTGTTTACCGTGTCATATTTTGAGTTTTCTCACGGCACTAGGTACTGAACGAATGTTTCCATTTGTAGTTATCTTAAATGCGAAGCTTACTGAAAGTGTTGAAAGAAGATACTGATTTGTGTACTCTGGTTCTTGTCCTTCTCTCTTTGACTGTAAAATAATTCAGTGTGCAAAGATGTTGAGAAGAGAACGGTGAATATCAATTTTGTAGGTGACCAAGGACGGGTGCCCAATCATCTTCCACGACGACTTCATCTTAACTGAAGAAGATGTAAGTTCATACCCGTTTTTTGGTCAAAAAGTTCATACCCGTTTGCTTTATATGCAAATTGCTTTCAATCCTTTTTTTTCTGCACTGATAAATTCAAAAGAAACTACAAAACACACAAAATTATACTATTGGGCATTTTCTCATATGGCCATGGCGTTTGCATCACTGCTGTAAACAACTAACCTAATCCTCATGATGATTTCAGGGTAAAATTTCAGATAAGCGTGTCACAGATCTTCATTTGGAAAACTTCCTCCTATATGGCCCACAAACTGAGCAGGGAAAGGTATGGAAAACACCGCTGTGCTAATGTGCCCGTTAGGTTACGTAGCATGCTCTGATCAATTTTTCTGTTTGCTGCTGAATTCAGATTGGGAAGCCTTTACTGCGGAAAATGAAGGATGGCAGAATATTGAATTGGAATGTGCAATCAGATGATCCTCTTTGCACGCTTCAAGAAGCATTTGACAAGGTCAATCCAAGATTGGGCTTCAATATTGAGCTAAAGTTTGATGACTATCTTGTATACCAAGAGGAAGAGCTCACTCGCATCCTCCAGGCCATCCTGAAGGCACGTAATTACTATAGTGCATGATTCTTTCAAAAGTTTGCAGATTAATATCTGTCTAACAGCGACATACGTTCGATTTGCACCACTTACAAACAGGTGGTCTTTGAGTATGCCAAGGATAGGCCTATTATTTTCTCTAGCTTCCAGCCCGATGCTGCACAGTTCATGCGAAAACTGCAAAGCATATACCCTGTAAGTACACTATTACCTGACACATTGCAAGTACCGTGTTCATACCATGCCATTACAGATCATGATCACATCATCCATGCGGTGTTCAGGTTTATTTCTTGACAAACGGAGGGACAGAGATCTACACTGACGTGAGGAGGAATTCGTTGGAAGAGGCCGTCAAGCTATGCCTTGCCAGCGGCATGCAAGGAATCGTGTCGGAGGCCCGCGCAATATTCAGGCACCCGGCCGCTATACCCAAGATCAAAGAGGCTGACCTCTCCCTACTGACTTATGGAACATTGAAGTAAGTACCGTAATTTACATATTTTTGTGCCACCGCACCGCCTAATTAGCAAGCTATCTGAATTTAAATGCTCTACATTGTCCATCCTTGTGGAAATGCGCAGTAATGTGCCGGAGGCAGTTTACATGCAGCACCTGATGGGGGTGAACGGGGTTATCGTCGACCTCGTGCAGGAGATCACCGAGGCCGTCTCGGAGCTCATCGCCGTCCCCGAGCCTGACCCGGAAGTGGATGATTTGAGCAGCCAGGTGGCGAAAGATGCCGCGACACCAAATTTCACGCAGCGCGAGATCTCGTTCCTGCTGAGGCTGATCCCTGAGCTCGTGCAATAATGCATTGCCTTGCTTGGCTTCGAATGTAGCTGATTATCGTACAGGAAGAACCCTTTGTAGTGGAGGGTAGTACTAAGTCTACGTAGGTTGATGTGATGTCCTAAAGCGAGCCCTGGTCCTGTTTTATTTCTCCTGGGAGAGTTGGGGATGGATACATACATGTTGTAGCGAGGGGAGGGGGTCCAACTGAAACCATCTGACAAATGTTTGAACCCTAGGGAGGAGTACGAGTGTGTCTTATCTGTAACGACGCGTGTGATTGAAATTACAATGTAATATCGAACTGGGTATGAGCAGTTCACAGCAGTACAACATTCTTAAGATGGCTAGGCCACTTCAAGAGCAGAGATTACATTTGTTTTGCACTACCGCTCAGGTAAACATCATACAAATCCTGGTGATGCGCCATACAAGTTCGAGGGCTCATGATCTCATCTCCCTTGGGGTGAACATGTCTCTGTCGTGAACACAGACATCTCATGGGGGGTGTATTGGGTGCAATCTGCTCTTTCCGTGCAGAATCTCCATGCAATCCACTAGAAAAAGTTATAAAAAAAATCTGAAAAAGTATATACATATATTTTTTCTTATCTCACTCTACGTATGTTTAAAATTTCAAGCTCAGATACGAACTATGTTAAGAGCAACGAAAAAGAGAAATTTCTGACAGAACAAAATTTGAAAACTTATCAATTTTTTCCTTTTTTTGTTACACCTAACACAGGTCGTATTTAAACTTGAAATTTTAAACATAGGTAGAGTAAGTTAGTATATGCATAATTTTCTGCATAACGTTCTATGGTGGATCAAATCATCAAATTGTATTTCTTCGAAGAAGATAGTGATATGCGATTTGTCTTTTTGTGAAAAATCTTCACCCGCTTTTAGTGCATGCATGTTAATCCAAAATTGCTGATGTCATAGGAGATTCCATTATTTCGGAAATTCAAAATGTTTTAGTGTTCAAACCGATAATTTAATTGATGATCCGTTTTTATTTTTGTGTTCGTTACAACGAGGCTGTCAAAACTAGATCACATATCGACATGTTTCGACAACTTTTTATTGGAGCAGTAGTTACCAAGCAATAATGTACAAGTTAACATGTTGTTAGTGACAAACTATCAGGTTGTAGTCAGTATGTTATCAGGTCGTCAAACTTTGCTCCCACTTCTAGGATATTTGATACCGTCTCTCAAACAGATTCGCCATGCTTTCACACTATACTTAGGTGGAAAGTGGTGACTAGTTAGATTTCATAACTTTCCAGACAGGTTCATCGATCCACCTTCGAGCTTCAAAAAAGTGGAAGGATGACGTTATCTCTCACTATTTGCTGCGTAGGTTCATCAAATATGGTGAGAATGCATTACTATATGCTGGTAACTATAGTTAATATTCTGATAACTATAACACTATGTTGGCGCTACTTTTAAAACGGGTTCAACATTCCTCCATCACACTTACATTACAGTGCATGAATGGTGTAGTTACACAATAGTTACTACTTGATAATACTTCACCACTTCCTCTCCGAGCTTAATAGTAGAGCAATAACGATCTAGTAATAGATCTACTACCTGACAACCATATCTGGTAACCGGCACATTACTACCTGATAACTATTGATGCCAAAAAAAAGCCGTTAGTACGTATCAATATGGATCTAGTTATGAAGCTCTCGTCGCGGGGAACCTAACGGTGAAAACAAATCATTAATTGTGAAGCAACCCTGCACACCACTGCATGGTGTAGTGTGCTAGTCTTTGACATAAGATAACGAAATCTCATCTCATTATATTACATTCATCAGAATGTACAACAGAAGCATTGATGGTCCAACAACTATATTATTACAAACTTCAATATATAAAAATTTACAATTCAACTGAAATACAATAAGATACGTTCGGTTGAAAGTAACAACTGAAATATAGAATTGAAATTAAAGGCAGAAAACTGTATGAACAAAGTTTTATTTTTACTATGATTAGTTCTATACTATTCTACTCTTGCTCTATTTCTATCACTTCTTGTTCCCCGTAGTAGATGTAGTAGTTGACTCCTTCGATTCCTCCAGTCAGGTCCAGCTCCTCTTTTCCTTCTTGGACTTCGACTTCCTCATTTTTGACTTCTAACGGTTCAGAGTCTAACAAAGGAGAGTTTATGTAAAGGATGAGTACAGAAGGTACTCAACAAGTTCATGAATAATAAAATGTGTTTGAATGATTATTCCTACTAGGACATCAGTCCTCAAGAATTTGCAGTTTTCCAATAGCATTTCTGGACAAAAGTCAAGTTTTAATATTCTATGTTCAGAAGGCTTCACGGGTCATTAGAACCTCCGATGGTTCCTTTCCCACCACGATCGCAGTTCATACCCAGAACAGGGAGTGACAATGCCATACTTCAATACACTCTGCAGAGGTGGGAGACCCATCACACTCCCATCGGTGCGTGGCCAGGTCTAAGGTTCCGAGTTTTTTCAGCCTTCCCCTAGGCAATATCTCCCCTTGCATAGTCGATCCATTACCGACTATCCACCTCGTCATTATAACGTACTTTTTTGAAGATTTTCGGGGACATAACATCTCCCCAAGCGTAAATTCAGAGTTTATCGCTCCCCTGGGCGAGGGACATAACACTTCCCCAGGCGTTATGATACATACGTTCCTGGGCGATATGCAACAAGAAGGTGTTATTTGACTCGCCTGTCCCATAACAGGTCTTGTGGTTAACGCTATCTATACGGCGTGAGAATACCAACTGACATTTGTTATTAACCTTATTGTGATACCATATGCAATGGAACCCTAACCACCCCAACAAGTTCCATACCGGGGTTCCACTGCCCACCAATATATGATTCAACGAATCATAATGCAGTCCATTTATTAATTATCACAAGCCAGGTGATAAGAAGAAAGAAATTTGCATATACGTTGGTAGAAATAATTCACAAACATGGACAAGAAATGAACTTGCCTTGAGATGGATAAGAAGTGTAAAGAGAGGTCCCTTTGGACGAAATCGACAGAACTTCGGGATCTGAAGTGGAATAATGGTTCGATAAGGACTAAATCCAAAATTTGCAAATGCATAATGTTGATGATGCATATAATTGTAATAATTAATTTCTCCTTTCTAAATTTAATTATGAGCCTATTGATCTAAAATTCATGTGAATTTAGAAATGATTTATTTATTTATCTTTTTGGTGAAATTTATTTTTAAAGATAATAGTTCTATTGGAAATTTCTAATACTAATGCATATATGTGCATATGTAATCATGCAAGACAATTATACTTCTACTAAATTCAATTATATGTTATAACTTAATGTATTTATAGTAATAGTTAAAAGTAATAATTAAGACGATTTTGTTAACATATTTATTTTTATTTTGATCTAAATTTTATTTTCCATATTTTTGTTTAATTGTTTCTACAAAGAAAAATAGAAAAACTCTCATATATACACTCTAGATGTACACGTACATTAGATTTTACTTTCTAGCTAAAGTACTAATTAGCTCATGTTACCACAGCATTCACACATGTCGTACTTAACTAGCATATTCTGTCTCTCTCTTTTATTCTCACACGCGAGCTATCTCTGCTTCGGTCTTACACGCGATTCTTTTTCCTGGAGCCCAACGCCTAGCGTGCCACCTCCGCCGATTACGCTGCAAATAGATGTCACCGGCCAAATCGCCGCCGTCTGCAGCATCTCTTCGGCCTCCTCTTCTTTTTCCTCAAATTTTTCCTTTCGATTACGTCTTTAATTTTTCATTGACACCAGGAGCACGTCATGGTTCAGGACACCACCGTTTACCCCTCAGGTCACTGTCGTCTACTACTCGGGTCACTACCATTGGGGGAAGGCGGCGAGCTCACCACACCGTAACTACAGCGGTGGTGCTCTCCATGGTATCAATGAGTTCTTCTTTATCACCAACTCCTTCCATTGCTCTATAATGTCTATTACTCGCTAACATGGGATGCTACGGGTTAATGGTTACTTTGTATATTTGTGTTTAAGACTCTCCTTCCTTAGCAATTACTTCTTAATTGTGTTGTTGTTGTTGGTGATTGAGGTTCGGCATGGCTTAGTTTGTACTGTTCTAGGGTTCTATAAGACCTCTCTGCCATATTCATGCTAGATGTCTGATTTTTCCTATATGGCTAACACTGATAAGAACAGATACATATGTATATAGGAGTTGGCAGCCTTGCTTGATTTTTAATTGATGACGACATATACTATACTTGCCTTAGTCTGAGTATTTGATTGGTATTAATATTAATAGAGACTACACTTGCTTCTTAGTTAATCTTCTGTGTTTAAATTTTTCTAGATGCTTTGGCATTTGGATTATGATCTCTTTATCAGATCTTTAAACTGAAAGAACAGACCATATGTACTGTTGGATGTTAAACTTATAAGAACAGATTCTTAGCTTGATTTGAACTTTGTACTAATTATGATGAATCTTTTTGATTCTAAAATGTTGAGAAAAGGATAAGAACAGATCCTACACAACTAACATCTGTGATTAACGTTAAAGCAATTTAGGTTGCTTAAATCTGAGAGTACTATATGATATATACATATAATTGATTTTTAAAATTGGTAAGAACAGTCTATTGTACTCCCTTCTTATTCCAATTCCCTTGATGGTTTATTCCTGAAATGGATATATATATATTATATATACATATATATATATATTATATATACATATATGTATATACATATACATATATATATACATATACATATATATATATATACATGTATATGTATATATATATATGTATGGGGGGAGCATGAACATATGCTATCTCTGATCTTAGTTTTTTCTATTTTAATTAAGAAACTGATAAGAACAGATTCTATACACTTGGATTAGCAGGTATTTTCATTTATCCTAACGCAGGTTATCTCTATTGAATTAAAGCATTCCTTCTCTTTTGCTAAAACTTCTGTCTCATCTATTTCTTCCTACCTTAAGCAAGCTGAAACTTTGTCTTGAGGTATTTTGAACCCTGCTTCTTCAGGCTACGCCTGCTCCTCCTTGCTGTCTTGCTTATCTTTCTACTAGTTGGTTCCTTACTACCGATGTGGTACTGTTCTTGGGTGGTGTTGGACTGAAAATAGAGCACATAAGGCTCTATTTATAGGCACTGGAGTGCTGGTATGCTAGAATTTCGAGCTGGGCTTTGTTTTGACACTTATTGAGCTGATTCACTTCATGGCTGGGTGAATAAGGTGGTTGGTTGTCATCTTGGCATTTATCCCTTTCCATGGTTAAGCTGGAGGTGGCCAATTACTTATATACTGCTGCCATGCAGCTGCTTACAAGGCATCCCTCTATTGATCCCTATCTTGCTTAAGTTTGAGATGGCATAAACACTACCACCAGCAGCTTAGGGCTGATTCCTCCCTCTTGGACATGTTAATGCTAATGCGGATTTGGTCACATGTTGCCTATTATTGACGGATGTCGGCTGCTGCTAAATTTTTAAATGTTTAACATTTTGGTTGGCTTAGTTTTTACTGGATTAGTACATGAAAGCAAAAACTTAACTCTTTTCCAAAATCGGTTGCCTAATGGAGGTTAGTTTGAATAAAATTGACTTAACGAATTAACGTTTTGCCTCAGTTGCCTAATCGTATTCATATATCTATTTGTTGCCTCATGTTACATGGTATGTTGCCTTTAAGAATCGATGTATGTTGCCTAATTGAAAATAAATTCATAAGTCCATTTTAACTCGCTTGAGTCTAGAACCAACTCAACATTTTAATTTTAATCAACATTTCCCTTTTTGGAGTATTTCTTTTATTTGTGTGCAGGTTGAAGAAAAGAATTAAAGATGAAGAGAAGAAAAGAGTAGTTTCATAGGATTTTTATTTCCTTTGTAATATATCATTACTTGTAATACAATTCTTTTGTAAGATTTTTGTATTGGACACTTGTAATTGCGATTGAATTAATTTGTTATATATTGAGCTTCTGATACTCCTGTATATATATTAGAAGGTACCACTTATTACCTATTGCATATATATCTTCTAAGTGTTTTATCCAATGTATCAAAAAAAATTACATTTACTCCAAATTTTAGATATGCATGAATGAATTCAATCTCCTAATCTCAACATTTAGGTTTTAGAAAATACAGATCTTCACATCCTCTCCCCCTTAAAATAATTTCGACCATGAAATTCTAACTCTCATACCTGAAAAGGTAAGGGTAGTCTCTACGAAGATCTCCACTGTACCTTGCAATATTTAATGGCTCGGTTTCTGAGTTGTTTCCAGTCCTCTTCCAATATCTTTGTTGGTCTCTCAATATATGACAAATCTTGTTGTAATTCAATTTCTGAATACTTGACTGATTCGGCCGGTGGTTTGAGACATCTTCGGAGTTGAGAAATATGAAAAACATTATGAACCTTAGATAGACTTTCTGGTAATTCTAACTCATACGCAACTTCACATTTTCTACTTAATATCCGAAATGGTCCTATATATCTCGGGCTTAGCTTTTCTTTTACTCCAAATCTTCGAGTCCCTTTTGTTGGACTAACTCTGAAATATGCCAACTCTCTAGGCTCATATTCAAACTTTTGCTGCTTTTTATCGGCATAACTTTTCTGTCTACTCTGAGCTATTTTTAGTCTGTCTCGAATAATATCAATAGCATTCTGCTTCTCATTGATAAAGTCGGGTCTAAAGGCTTTTTGTTCTCCTGTTTCATACGAACACACCGGAGATCTACACTTTCTTCCATATAAAGCTTTAAATGGTGCCATCTGAATACTGCTCTGATAGCTATTATTATATGCAAATTCTGCTAACGGCAAATGTTCATCCCATGATCCTCCAAAATCAAGCACACATGTCCTCAGCATGTCTTCTAAGATCTGATTGGTCCTTTCTGTCTGACTGCTAGTCTGAGGATGATAAGCAGTACTGAAATCCAATTGTGATCCTAAAGCTGACTGTAATTGTTACCAAAATATTGAGGTAAAAACTGAACCTCGATCTGATATGATTTTTTTTGGCACTCCATGCTTGCTAACAATTTCGTTGACATAAATTCTTGCAAGCTTTTCACAAGAATCAGTCTGATTGATAGCAAGAAAATGAGCGGTTTTCGTCAACCGATGAATTATCACCCAAATAGTATCTTTTCTCTTTTGAGTTTTTGGTAATCTGGTTATGAAATCCATTCCAATTTCTTCACATTTCCATTCTGGTATTGGTAATGGTTGTAATTGTCTTGCCGGATTCTGATGTTCTACCTTCACTCTCTGACATGTATGGCATTCGGATATGAACTTAGAAATTTCTCTCTTCATATTATTCCACTAGAATGTGCCCTTTAAATCCATATACATTTTTGTACTTCCTAGATGAATAGTATATGGAGTTTGATGAGCCTCTTGTAATATCAATTCTTTGATATTAGCAACGTCTAGAACACAAATTCTACCTCTATAACATAGAGATCCATCTTTTTCTAAGTTGAACTCTGATGGTTTTCCTTCTAAGATTTTCTTAATTTCTTCTAAAATAAATTTATCCTCTTTTTGTCGGTTCTTAATATTTTCTTGCAATCCTGGTTGTACCAACATTGTTGCTAAATATCCTTCTGCTCCATCCAATACTAATTCAATTCTTGCTTTTCCTAAATCTTGTAGGATTTCTCCTGGAATTTCTTCCATTTTCATCTGATGACAAACTGCCTTCCTACTTAGTGCATCTGCTACTACATTAGCTTTTCCAGACGTGTAATTAATAGTCAGATCATAATCTTTGATAAGTTCAAGCCATCTTCTTTGCGTCATGTTTAGCTCTTTTTGAGTAACGAAGTACTTTAAACTTTTATGATCTGTATATAATTCACACTTGGTTCCATAAAGATAGTGCCTCCAAAGCTTTAATGCAAAAACCACTGCTACTAACTCCAAGTCATGAGTTGGGTAATTTACTTCATAAGGTCTTAATTGATACAAAGCATAGGAAATTACTTTTCGATTTTGCATTAAAACACATCCAAGTCCTGACTTTGAGGCATCACAATATACCACAAATTCTTTCCACTTTCTGGTAATGCTAAAACTGGTGCGGTGGTAAGTCTACGTTTCAATTCTTGAAAACTTTTCTCACAAGCTTTCGTCCATTCAAACTTAACATCCTTTCTCAATAGCTTGGTCATAGGTCTGAAAATCATTGAAAATCCTTCAATAAATCTCCGATAATATCCAGCCATTCCAAGAAAACTTCTAACTTCTCTAATTGTGGTAGGAGGTTTCCATTCCAACACAGATTCTACTTTCTTGGGATCAACTGCTATGCCATCTTTGGTAATGACATGACCCAAAAATGAAACTTGGTCAAGCCAAAATTCACATTTACTAAACTTGGCATATAACTGATGCTCCCTCAATGTTTGCAAGATTGTGTACCGATGTTGGGCATGCTCTTCATTACCTCGGGAATATATCAGAATGTCGTCAATGAATACGGTCACAAATTTATCCAAGTATTTCATGAACACTTTGTTCATCAAATTCATAAATACTACTGGTGCATTCGTTAACCCGAAAGGTACCACAAGATATTCGTGATGACCATAACGGGACAAAAATCCTATCTTTGGAATATCTTCGGCTTTAATCTTAATCTGATGATATCCAGATCTTAAATCAATCTTAGAGAAAATTCCTGCTCCTCTTACTTGATCAAACAGATCATCAATCTGTGGTAATGGATGCTTATTCTTAATAGTGACATTATTAAGATTCCGATAATCCACACACATACGGATTCCTATTAAGATTCCAATAATCCACACACATACAGATTCCTCCATCCTTCTTATCCACAAAAATAACTGGTGCTCCCCATGGAAATACACTTTCCCTAATGAAACCTTTTTATGATAATTAATCTAATTGTGACTTTAATTCCACTAGTTCTTCTGGTCCCATCCGATAGGGTCTCTGTGCAATTGGAGCAGTACCGGGTGCCAAGTCAATAGTGAATTCCACCTCTCTATCGAGTGGCATACCTGGTAGCTCTTCTGAAAAAACATCTGAAAATTCTTGGACTACTAGAATTTGTTCCAGACTTTGGCCTTCTAAGGAATTCAGCGACACCGATTTCCTCGAAATACTTCATATCTGCCCTCCCAAGCTTCTAGGGTTTTGGTCTTATTGGCACAATCGATCTTAGCCTTATAATGGGTTAACCAATCCATACCCAAAATAACATCTAGTCCTTTTAATGGAATAACCATTCCATCAGCGATGAATTCCACTTTATTAATGGATATGACTAGACCTATGAAAATTTGGCTTACCTCAATTATACCCTCCGGTGACTGAATACGTACGGGTTTTGTAAGACGTTGAAAAGGTAAGCGCACTTTGCTCATGAGTTCTTCAGATATAAATGAATGTGTTGCTCTAGAATCAAATAACATAATACCAGTATAGTTTGAGACAGGCAGCGTACCGATTATGATGTCATTATTTGTTCCTGCTTGTTCTGCATTGACGTAGTTAAGCCGGCCGTACGGCTTTCCACTTCCCTTTTCCTGCTGATTCCCTACTCCCTGATTTGAGTTCTTTTGCTGTGATGCAAGGTTTGGCGGAGTTGGTCATTGGTTTCCCTGCTGTGGTTGTCTTGGTAAAAATGGATTGGGACATTGATTTCTCATATGTCTAGGTTGACCACATCCAAAACACATAATCCTTGACCTCCTGCATTCCTTTATGGGTTGATTATTCCCACAATTTGCACACTTATTAGGGTTATTTGCTGGTCTAGTTGGTCGGAAAGGTGCTGGTGCTTGGAAAGGTGCTGGTGCTCTGAAGGGTACTACTGTTGCTGGCCTAAATCTGGACTGAAATGGCACAGTTGGTTGGGGTCGAAGCATCTAGAATTGACGTGGTCCAGTTCTAGCTTTCTTCCTCCTATCTTCTTGCACTTCTCGATAATCATTCTCTAGTGTAATTGCCCGATCTACTATATCCTGGAATTCTTCTGTGCGAACAAGTCTGAGTTGCATTTTTAGAAATGGTTCTAGACCGTTCATGAATTTCTTCTGTCTTTTGGTCTCAGTATCCACCTCTTCTTTTGCATAACGAGAAAGGCGATTGAACTCATGTACATATCTGACCACAGATAGATTTCCCTGTACCAGATTCTGGAATTCCTTCTTCTTGAGTTCCACGATGCTAGATGGAACGTGTGCCTCACGGAACTTTTGCTTAAATAAATTCCAAGTGATCACACGGCCAGTAGGTTGAACTCCTTTAAAATTTTCCCACCAGGCAGCTGCGGGTCCTGTCAATTGGTGGGTAGCATAATGAACTTTTTCTTCATCATTATAGCCTACTGTTTCCAACTTCCTCTCTGTATCCCGTAACCAATCTTCTGCTTCCATTGGTTCTACCGCGGTCGAGAAAGTCAAGGGTTTTGCCTGTTGAAAATCTCCAAGACTAACTCCAGTCCCTGTTGGAACATCACCAGTCCTTCTATTCATTTTATCCAAGAGTTCACTGAAGAATTTGTTCTGACTTTCTTGTGCTTCCTTCCTCCTTTCCTCCATCATCCGCATAAACTGAAACATAGCTTCTTCTGTAGTATATCTTGGTGGTGGTGGTGGAGGTGGTGGTATTCCTCCACGGGCTATCCTATCAGCTTCTTCCTTTGCCTTTGCTTCTGCTTCTCTTTTAGCTTGTTCTTCTGCCTCTCTCCTAGGGTTCTCATCACGTGTGAAAAGACCAAAGGAGCCTACTAGAGGGGGTGAATAGGAGGCTAACTAAATTCACTTCTTTTAGTTTAGGTTATCAAAATTAAGTCTTAGCAGATTGCAAGGTTAAGTTAGCTGTGTGACAGGTGAACAACACAGGCAATATATGTTATGTAAATTAACACGTAGCTGTCACACAGGTATGTAACACAGGTGAGCTAATAACTTAAAACAGATAAGCAAAACAAATAGCTGTGTAACAAGTAGCTGACACAGGTAAGGGATATGATATACAGCAACTGAGGTCCTGCTACGCTAACACAGGTGAAAAGTGATATATCACAGATAAACAAGGTATATCTAAGAACACATAAGTTCCCTACTCTTTTCAGAGAGGTACGTCTCCGTTGGAGAGGCTACTCTGAAGAGATCACCAGCACTGAATCGTGCTTGTTCTCCAAGTACCTGAGTAATCAGGCCTCTTGCTTTGCTTGTGGAAGTCCTTTAGCTTTGCAGCAGGTAGACTTCAGATCAACTTCGCAGACTACTGGTTCAGCCCACACAAGTTTGGGTGATACCAGCAACTCCTACGCCCGTCTAGGAGTAGACACTCCAAGAGTAACAGATTCAGTAGCAACAACTCTTGGAGCAACAAATGCTCTTTGCTCAGAGGCTCTAACTCTCTTGAACTAACTCTTAGGAAGTTTGGTTTTTGTTCAGAGGGTGAGAGGCTTGCAACGGTCGAATATGATTCACTGGGTTGAGCAAGGTTGAGGTCAAAGACCTCCTCTGGTTCCCTATTTATAGGATTCATAGGTACCTGACCGTTACACTCATGCCACGTAGGATTAACCATCAAAACCAACTAGGGGCCTAGATGATCTTTCAATCTCCCCTTTTTTGGTGGTTAGTGGCAACCCATTCAACAATTTCAAACAAAGATTTGAATGAGTGATATATGTGTAGGTCGTTACAATATACTCCCCCTGAAGCTGTGCACTAAAGATTTGCTTTTAACATGCAAATGCACAGGTTTTAATTTTAGGTGTGAGTAGTATTTTCTTACAACTTACACTTTTATCAGTTCAGAGAATTTGATAGATCATAAGAGATTGATTTAACTGAACTGATATTGATGCAGTTAGTATGATTAGAGAATAAAATTTCATGGTCAGAGCAATGCTCAATTTGATCAACAGGTTAAAGCATGTTTAGAGCATTTACTCATATTTACTATGATCCGAGCAAACATATGTCTATGTAGGCAAGATATGTGAGGAGAATTATATCAGAGTAAACAACATCCACACATATCAAGAACATCACTGCAACAGAACATAAAACACTGATTTAATATTATCAAGACATAAGAATTCAGAATAAACAGGTCTTGATACACCAAAATATATATAACACTCCCCCGATTTCCAAAAATACTCCATAGGTACTTTCCCTCTTATATTTCTCCCCCTTTGACACTAAAACACCAGAAAGGAGTTAAGAGAAGAAACATTCAGGAGAGCTTGGTCTTTAACAGCTGGAGAACCTCTGAGAGCTGTGTCTGCATTTGATCAACCTTTGAGTGCAAACTGGCCATTTCTATTCGAAGCTGGAGATTCTCTCTGCGCAAAGCTGCAAACTAAGCAGGCATGACTTTGTTTTGATATGCTCTGGCTGCTGTTGAGGACATCAGGGAGGTGGATAGGGTGCCATCTTCAGCCACCTGTGTCACAGATACGAGTTCAGCTGGGTCAGCTGCAGGAAGATCAGTGGTGACACCGGTAGACACTTGAACTTGAGGTGATGACATCTAAGGAGCTGGTTGAGCAGCTGTGTCACCGGGGACAGGCACAACTGTGTCCGGGGAATCTCCAAAGAGAGCAGGAACAACAACCCATTGAGATGTCAAAAGTTGATTATGGAAGACCTGTTCATTGAAGGATCATATACACGATGTAAGACCCATACCTCAGCTTAGCTTTCTTATCCTTCTGAATAGCATCTATTTCATGAAAGATGTATCTTGCTATATCAAAATGCTGATTCTTGGCTATGTGCACCAACACCTGCCATACTAGATTATATACTGCATCTGTGTTGCCTCCCTTAGGCTGAATGGTGACATTTAGAATCTTCACAAGATGCTTGGCAATAATTGTAATCCCCTTAAAGTAAACATGATCTGCTGGGGCACTGGCAGGAAATGAAAAGTTCCTTGGATAGAACTTCCTTCTGTCAGCATTTGAGACTAGTTCTAATTTGAACAAATTTGGTATACCAGGCTCCACAGGTGCATGAAATAGACTGTTAAACTCTGGAGCTGTTATGGATAGCAGCTGACCTCTTGTTCTCCAGAGCATGGCATCCTGATTGCTTTGTTCTATCCACACAGTGGCATAGAACTCTTTGATAGCTTCTGGGTCATATCCTTGTTGTAGATTGCATATGAATTCAAGACCTGAGGCTTGAATCAGATATGGTAATGTCCTCAGTCTTGTATCAGTCAGAGCAGACCAATCAATGGCCTTGCAATCTACAAATCCTTTTGAAGATAGGATTTCATGATAGACACCCCTTTGATGATCATTGTGAAATCTGGGGTCTGAGCAAACTGGATCCAAAAATTCCTTATCTTCACTGAAATATGGACAGGTTGACCTCATCTTGATGAATGCACTTGTGCTCATTGAGGCAACCTTGCTCTTTGACCTCTTGGGGTCACTCTTTGGAAGCTTCTTTGCTACAGCCCTTGAAATAAACTGTATTTGATTTGCCTCAGTCCTCAGATAATAAGAGAAGATGTAATGATATTTGGATTCCAAATCCTCTTCTCCTATTGAGGGCTGGGCGAGCTATCTTCTTGTTCTTCTTCTTTCTCCTCAGGCTCATTAGCTGATTCTGCATTAGGGAATGAGCTTTCAGCTTGGTAATCTTCATTAGAATCAACTCTTGGTTCTCTTGCCCTGGGTGGAGTCACTGACACTCCCCTTCCATCATCTGATTGGCTTTCTGAGCTTGCTTCTTCTTGAGCTAAGCCACTTGCCTGTGCCACAGGAGAGGACACAGGGGCATGAGCAATAGGAGAAGCGACTGTTGGGTCAGTTGGCGGTGACACAGGTGATGGAGGCAGTTAAGGAGCTTGGACTTGGACTTCTTCTGCCTGAGACACAGCTGGTTGGGGCAGCTGTGGACTAGTTGACTTGACAGCTTCAGAAGGCTTCACTGATCCAGCCTTTGGAGATGAAGAAGGCACATGGGCCTCTTTTATAGCTTGTTCTTCTGTCTCAGACACAAGGAATTGTGAGGGAGACATGGGATTCTGAACATCCAGAGAGGAAAGTGTGTCAACACTTGTAGAGCTTAGGGTTCTTCTACTCCTCCTCTGATATGTCTGCAGATCTGACTTGGCTGGGCTAGCCACCTGTGACACAGGTGGTGGCATCTCTTTCTTTAATTCTTTGAGAGCTTCCTTCTGTTGGTCAAGCTGATCTTTAACTGATAGCCTGGAGCTCTGAGAGGTTTCTGAAATGATTTCAACTTCTGCCTCTGTCTGCCTCTTGGCTTGAGGTTCTTCAATAACCACAGCTGTTTCAGACCTTTTTCTCTTAGAGCTTAGTGCAAACAAGGCTGCAGGATCTGGTCAAATTGCATCAGAGATCAATCCTGGCTTGACTTTAACTTCAGCTAGCAAAGCTGTTTTCTCAGCACCTCTTGGCATGTTCTTTGTTCTGCCTAGCAGCTCATTTATCTCCTGTACAAGAATTCTATCTCTGTCATCTGAACTTTGACCTTTGAGCTTTGAGCTTTGAGCAGGAGCAGGAGCAGGAGTAGGAGCAGATAATCTCTTTGATCTGAACTCAGGTGAGAGCAAGCCTTGCTTGAGTCTGATCTCAGCTTGCATGGAGCTTCTCTCAAGACCTCTTGGCAGAGAGTTTACTTTCTTCATCAGCTCACTAATTTGTTGTATAAGATGACGATCTCTAGCATCTGAGTGTTTGATCTCAACAGGTTTATGAGAAGGAGCGGTCAGACTGCTGGTTGAGAAGTTCTTCTGCTTCTCAATGATTTGCTTTCTCAACTCAACCTGGACAGAATGCGAAGTAGCTGACTTTATCTGATGGTGCAAATCTGCAGTTTCTCTCATGAGAGCTCTATTTTCTTTTGTGGGTTCTGGAATAGCCATAGATACTGGCCTAGACATCTCTGAGAGTTCAAAACTTTTAGCAGTGTATATTGTTGTCAGCTGTTTCTTCACTGTCTCATCAGTTTCTGCATTGATCTGCTCTGCCAGCTTATCCATCTCATCCAGAATAAGCTTGTCATATTCAAGGTCATCTTGAGACACTTGAGAATCAGGGACAGGCTCTCTAATTGAAAGTGTGCCCCTAGGCAACACTACATCTGCAATGGAAGGCTTGGAGTCTTTCTTTACTACTTGCTTTGGCTTCTTAGCAGCTTCTTTACCCAGAGATGTGTGAGCAACAACAGATGAGGATCTTGTCCTCTTGGCTGGTACACGCTGACCTGAGCTGGACTGACCTGCTTGAGAGACTGAAGCAGCTGCTTTTTTTTAGCAGCTCTTCTTTGCCTGCAAGCTCTTTGATTTGCTCATCTTTTCTCAGCTGTCTCTTCCTTCTGTCTCAACCTTTCCCTTTCTTGATCGGAGTCTGAAATGTTTATCTCTTTGTTTGACTCCTCTGGATCTGACCACTTAAGCCCACTGTCTGCTCTCTCAGAATCTGAAGACATCTGGAGAAACAGGATAGATAAGAAAGAATGTAGGAAAGAGAGGTGTTCCTAAGATGCAGAAGATAGTATCTGTGTGAGACACTTGTGTGAGGATAAGGTGACACAAGTGAAGACTTAAAAACAACCGAGATTTTAGCTTGTTGAATAGGCATGCCTGTGTGACAGGTGAGACCTTAGCGGTGACACAGCTACGTGCGAAGGCGAACGGCAGATTTAAGAAAACTAGGGTTTAACAAGGATTTGCCGTTCAATTTCAAGCTAGATGTATTCTAGAGGATGAACAAGAGCTAAACCAACCCTAGACAAGAACAATGTGCTACTGGATTAAGCTTTAGAGCGATTGCATGGACACGAAGATAGGGCGAACGCAAAGAAGGCTTGGCAGAGGCTTACTTTGATCAGGAATTCGATAATGCGCGAAGGAATTTGTGCTGGAGCTCCTCAGAAAGTTTTCTCTGATGCGTTGAAAAGTTTTCAAAGGCAGAATCCACGATTTCAACGAAAACTCGAGAGTTTGGCACATGGTGGAAGTTTGGGGTTTTGCAGTTGTACATGGATTATGTGGAAAACGCAGCGACGCTTTATATAGGCCGAAGGGTATAAGGTGGCTGTGTCATAGCTGAGTTGTTGACCTGTGACAGTGGTGAGCGAGAAGAGACCCTATGACCTATGGAGATCAAAAAGCATTCACCTGAGACGCAAATGGATGACTCAGGTGACAAGTATTTCATCTAGAACACCACGATAGAGAGAGTTGGATAAGAAAGAAAGCACTTGAGCACTAACAGAGAGACCTTATGGAATCTTCTCAATGTCAGTTTGCCAGAAATTCAATCAAGCAAAGCCAAAACTGACATGAGTTGATTTGAAAATAAGTACATAGGAATATGCACAGATAGCTCAAGAATTATTTTCAACTCTGAGCATAGAACACACCTGTGACACAGGTGTCTGACTCAGATGAAAAATATAAGCAATATAAATAGCAAAAACATATGAGCTAGACACCAAACCAAACCTTTTATTGTAAGTTAGAGACACCAATGATATTCAATTCACTCCTCATAGCACAGAACCTAGTCTCATCTAAAAGCTTGGTGAAAATATCTGCTAATTATTTTTCTGTTCTTACATGACACAGCTGTATATCTCCTTTCTCAACATGGTCTCTAAGGAAGTGGTGCCTCACTTCAATGTGTTTAGATCTTTGGTGGTGCACTGGGTTGTTGGCTAACTTAATTGCACTTTCATTATCACAGAAGAGGGGTACTTGATTAAAAGATATGCTGAAATCTTTGAAGGTCTGCCTCATCCATAATAACTGAGCACAACAACTACCAGCAGCTATGTACTCAGCTTCTGCAGTGGAAAGGGCTACTGAGTTTTGTTTCTCGGATGACCAGGACACTAAAGAATATCCTAGGAATTGGCAAGTACCAGAGGTGCTTTTTCGGTCAACCTTACACCCTGCATAGTCACTATCAGAATGGCCAACTAGCTCAAAATTTACACCTTTAGGGTCCGCAAACCAAACCCTGAAGTTTGAATTAAATATCTCAGAATCCTGCGTACTGCCACTCTGTGACAGTCTTTAGGGTTAGCTTGGAATCTAGCACACATGTATATACTCAACATTATATCTAGCCTAGATACACACAAGTATAGCAAGGAGCCTATCATGGATCTAAATTCTTTCTGATCAGCAGACTTACCTTCAATGTTTAAGTCCAGATGACCATTTGTTTACATGGGAGTGTGAATAGGCTTTGCATCCTTCATGCCAAACTTGGTGATGATGTCCTTTGTGAACTTTTCTTGAGAGATGAAGGTTCCTTCCTTGAGTTTTTTGATCTGAAGTCCTAGGAAGTACTTGAGTTCACCATCTAAAGACATCTCAAACCTCTTGGTCATCATCTGGCTAAACTCATCACTCATGGAACGGTTAGTACTGCCAGATATTATGTCATTGACATAAATTTGGCACACAAATAAATCCTTTCCATTTTTCTTAGTGAATAGAGTTGTGTCTACTAAGCCCATTTTAAATCTGTCGACGATCGGTGAATCGGCGATCTTACGGTATTCGTGGAGTGATGATTACTGGGGGGTAGGGACCTCTAGGGCCCAAGTGCCAGGAGATCTGACAGCAGGGGACAGCCGTTTTTATACAGGTTCAGGCCTCCCTCAAGATAATAACCCTACGTCCTGTTGCTATATATTAATGGAGAACACACTTTACAATTGGGGGTGTATGTTAGTGGCTACCCTAGACCTAATCGTAGACTAATCTAAGCTAACTACCGGGCTCGACTCCTTCGAGGCAGCAGGTCTTCTAGGGCTTCGCCTCCTGGTGCTGCGACTAGATCGGTCTGTTGGACCTTGTAGAATCTCTTCAACCTATCAGGATCTGTCCTCCCCTATGGGATTGCTCATCCTTATATAGGGGGTTCCCAGGGTCGTATTGGACGTGGACTTACGCCCGAGTAGGACTCTGGCTTCCTTAAACGTCGGGATTAACTTCCTAGTTTAAGGGGAGTCTTCCCTCCTCTAGAGGGGTTACCTTATCGTCCGGGGATCCTTCATCGGATACGCTGTACCTTCCTAAAGTCCCGGGGAACTGTATACGGATACCCCTAATACGCGGGAGAACGTACTATACATCATCAAGCCCCCCATCAATACGTGAAGTGAGGTCATGACGGTTTTGTTGGAAATCTGCCCTTATCGGGGAGGAAACTCTGAGTAGGCAATCCGAGTATGCCGTGTCGACGACTTCCCCGAGTAGGCTCAACTCCTACCGAGTAGTCGTGAAAGCCTTATCGGAATAAATCCTTGGGAAAAACCCAGAATACTCTCCGATCTGATCTGATCCGTTGATCACGGACACGCATCCGCCTGGCATATTTCTAGGAAACGGAACCATCGTGGCGGAAATTTCGCGTGGTGATGAAGAATCTTTTCTCTCTCTGCGTCGTGGTGCCGTTAGCATGCGCTGAACCACGGCGCGCTTGTCTGGGTCGTGGGTTGTCAGACCCTCTTTTTCCCGCGAAACGCCCTGTAAGCGGAAAAAGCAACTGCCCGCATTAAATGCGATGGAACTGATCGTGCCGAAAACCGCGCTCGGCTCCGGCGAAAGTTTAAATCTTTAGGAGCCCATGAATTGGGGTTTTTGCACGCACTGTCTCTCTGCCACCTTGGAGTTCTTGAATTCAGTCCCATTGTCACTCCTGACCTTGACTAGGTTTACCTTCCACTCATTTTGAACTCTAACAATGAGATGCTTGAATTTCTTGTAAACCTGTGTCTTCTCCTTCAAAAAGAACACCTAAGTATAGCGAGAAAAATCATCTACTATGACAAAGCCGTACTTGTTACCTCCCAAACTTTCATATGTTGTAGGACCAAAAAGGTCAATGTGTATTAGCTCAAAAGCAGTGGTGGTGGTCATGATGGTCTTGGGACAATGGGCAGCTACAACTTGTTTGCTAGCTTGACATGCACTGCAGGGCTTGTCCTTCTCAAACTTCACCTTTTCTAAGCCTATGACATAGTCATGTTTGCTCAGTTTGTTGAGAAGATTCATCCCTGCATGTCCTAGCCGCCTGTGCCACAGCCAGTCAACACTGGTCTTGGCCATGAGACACCATGGAGCTGCTGTAGGGTGTTCATTGAAATTGACAATATACAATTTTCTAGACCTGCATCCTTTGAATACTTGAGAATCATCAGATAGTTTGGAGGCTATAACCTCATCAGGATAGAAAGTAACTTTTATACCTGTGTCACACAGCTGTGACACAGACATTAGACTATAGCCTATCTGATCCATAAGCACGACATTAGATAAGGAGTGATGTTCAGATATGACAACTTTACCAATGCCATTTACCTTTCCCTTGGAGTTGTCTGCATAGATTACATATTTGCTTGGAAGATTTTCATCAGTGATCTCTAATACAAACTCCTCTCTGTCTTCTGTCATATGTTGTGTACATCCACTGTCCACAACCTAGTTAGTTCCACTGGAGGCAGTGTCTTGCAAGATTAGTTATGTGATTTAGGGACCCAAACTTGTTTGGCTCCCTTAATAGTTTTACCATAAGCAGAAACAGCAGTTAATGAGTTAGTAGATCTGTTTCTAGAATTGACAACCTTAGCAACAGATGATATAACATGAATCCTTTTTGGCTATCTATCACCTACAACCTTAGACAAAAAGGTTAGTTGGCTGTGTGAGTTACTAGTGACACTGGCAACTGTTACCTTTGGAACCCAGATGGCAGGCAACCACTTTGTTAAGTGCCTGCGACCTACATACTTGGCCACTATTTTTCCTTTTATGTCCTTTTGCAGAACATAAGATGAGTTAGAAGGAATGTTCACCACATTCATATTTCTCTGCATATGACCAACAAAGTTGTTGTCATTTGTACCTACTTGTCTCACAAATTTTGTTGCAAGATTAGGGTTAGTGACAGCAGGCAGTTTATCTTTATTTGCAGGAGAAATGTAACCCAAGCCTTTTCGGCCATCATTCTTCCTGAGCATCTCAGCTCTAATCAACTGATAATTTTGCATGCCAATGTTGGCAGTGCATAGGCCTTTCCTCATAAGCCTTTTAAGCTCTTCTAGCTCCTCCTTGAGCTTGTCATGCTCAGCTGCATCCACAGAGTTAATAGCAGTAGAGGTTGAAGCCTCTTTTGAATTATCAATAACTCCACTTGTGGATGTTAGAATATTTATACGACTAGCACAATTTAAGCATGATTCAATAACAGCCTGAGCAGGCAAGGGTGCATCAGTAGATATAATAGAGGAAATATCAGTGCACTTAGAATGCTTTGCCTTAAGCTCCTCGTGCTCCTTAATGAGAAGCTCATGAGCTGCTTTGAGCTTTTCATGAGCTATTTCCAGATTTTTTCTGGTCTAGCCTGAGGTTTTCCCTATCATCTGCAACCTCACCACATGTTTCTCTCAGCTCCCTGAGTTTATCCCTTAAGGATATATTCTCCTTCCTCTCCTTGCCATAGGCCGTATTTGTTCTTTCTAGGATGCCCATTACTTCAGCATAATCAGGAAAGTCATCTTCAGTAAGTACCTTAGATTTTTTGGCCATGAGGCACAAAGGAGCAGAAGTAGATGACGTCTGATCAGCCTTAGCGTTGATCTTGGAGCTGTGTGACCTAGCTGTGTCACAGCTGGGCACATCAGCCATGCTAATGGCAATCCCAGCAACCTGACCTTCATCTTCAGACTCTTCCTCTGAGCCTGAATCATCTAATACCCAAGCTTGTCCAACATAAGCTCTAGCAGTGGCTTTGTTCTTGGAGTAAGTTGGATGCTTACTGTTGAAAATCTTTTTCTTTCCATTTAAATCCTTCTTCTTGTTGTATCGACTGTTGTCTTTCTTCTTGTTTGGACAATCAGCAGCAAAGTGGCCTTCCTTGCCACATCGAACCACTTGTTATCTTTGGACAACCTCTTTCCTTTCAATCTGTCACTTGACCCAAACTGCTTCTTCTTGTAGAACTTTCTGAAATTTCTCATGAGGAGGATAAGTTCACTCTCTTCTCCACTAGTCATCTCCTCATTGAGTTCTTCACTGCTATCATTCTCAAGCTGTGAAGTTGAAGCAGTGGTCTTCAAAGCAATGTTCTTCTTGACAGAGGGAGAAGATCTTTGCTTACCTTCTTGCTTGATTTCCATCTCATGTGTTAGTATCCTTCCTAACACTTCAGTGGGCTTCATCTGGTCGAACCCATCTTTCTCTTTCAGCATCAGAACAAGAGTTCTATAGGCCTTAGGAAGCACTGATAGAAACTTCTTGATCACATCTTCATCATCTACCCGATTGGAGCCTAGAGCCTTCAACTGGTTGGTAATGATGGTGAGTCTTGAAAACAGGGAGTTGATGTCCTCACCATGCTCATACTCAAACCTCTTCAGCGTTGATTCCAGAAGGCTTCTCTTTGATTTCTTCAGAGTGTTGCTGCCCTCATAGATCTGCTCCAGGGTATCCCAGATATCCTTGGCAGAGTCCATGGTACTGACTCTGTTGAAATCATGCTCCTGTAGACCCATAAATATAGCTATGGCAGCCCTAGCATTGTTCTGAATGTTTCTCTTGTCATTTATGCTAGGGATGATAGTGTCTTCCAACCTGTAGCCTGTACACACAACTTCCCACACATTTGGATCAATGGCGATAAGATGCATTTGCATCTTTCTTTTCCAGAAAGCATAGTTAGTTCCATTAAAGACAGGTATTTTACCCTCATAGCCCGACATCCTTTAAACTCTAGCTGTTAGGCCAAATCAAAGAGCAACCCGCTCTGCTACCAATTGAAAGGATCGAAGGAGCCTACTAGAGGGGGGTGAATAGGAGGCTAACTAAATTCACTTCTTTTAGCTTAGGTTATCAAAATTAAGTCTTAGCAGATTGCAAGGTTAAGTTAGCTGTGTGACAGGTGAGCAGCACAGCCAATATATGTTATGTAAATTAACACGTAGCTATCACACAGGTATGTAACACAGGTGAGCTAATAACTTAAAACAGATAAGCAATTAGATCGTTGTGTAACAGGTAGCTGACACAGGTAAGGGATATGATATACAGCAACTGAGGCACTGCTACGCTAACATAGGTGAAAAGTAATCTATCACAGATAAATAATGTATATCTAAGAACACATAAGCATGCAGATCTAATGAGTAACTAAAAGGCAATATAAGAAGTACTCAGAGAGACAAGGTGTTTTTCACTGAAGTTCCCTACTCTTTTCAGAAAGGTACGTCTCCGTTGGAGAGGCTACTCCGAAGAGATCAGTAGCACTGAACGTGCTTGTTCTCCGAGTACCTGAGTAATCAAGCCTCTTGCTTTGCTTGTGGAAGTCCTTTAGCTTTGCAGCAGGTAGACTTCAGATTATCTTCACAGACTACTGGTTCAGCCCACACAAGCTTGGGTGATTCCAGCAACTCCTATGCCCGTCTAGGAGTAGACACTCCAAGAGTAACAGATTTAGCAGCAACAACTCTTGAAGGAACCAATACTCTTTGCTCAGAGGCTCTAATTCTCTTGAACTAACTCTTAGGAAGTTTGGCTTTTGTTCAGAGGGTGAGAGGCTTGCAACAGTCGAATATGATTTACTAGGTTGAGCAAGGTTGAGGTCGAAGACCTCCCCTGGTCCCCTATTTATAGGGTTCACAGGTACCTGACCGTTACACTCATGCCACGTAGGATTAAGTGGGTCACTGGTGACAAACACCGGTGACACAGCCAATCACAACGCACAACGGTAACTGGCTCAGGCAGATCGACACCTGTGTCACCGGAGGCACACACAGGTGAACCCTTAACTGACGTAGCCTAACTACTTAGCCTGATCTTGGCACATTACATGCCCTTAGCGCACAACTAACTCTAATCCCTAATAAGGAGAGAACCTCCAACAGTCTTCTAACTCGACAGACAAACTATTGCAGTGCCGGTCTCTTTGCATTTACAAGCTCTCCCCTGGTACAGAGATGTACCTGAGTCATAGAGCGGTAGATCACCTGTGACACAGCTGTGTCACACAGGTGACTCTAGGCTCTAGGGTTTTTCTACCGCTAGCACTGCAGAGTGCTAGCACAAACCAGTTTCTCACTTGTGCAAAACTGTTGATACAGGGCCACTGACCTCAAAGCATCAGTGCCACTGTCCCACACTCTGAGCATTGAGCAAAAGAACCTCCATAGATCATTACTGCTTCATCTCTCTTGATAGTACGGGTGTTTTCTATGGACTCAAGGAAACTAGCAAATCTAGGCTTTACCTGCCATCAGCTGCAGTCACGGCCCTTGACGCATCAAGCCACCATCACCTTGCTTGCAACTCCTTGCACAGCACTGGCTTCTTCACAGCTGTGGCACAGCTGCCTAGCACAGCCATCCCCTTGTCCTGGAAACCACCTTTGTACTTTTTGAGTGGTCATCCTTTCCTTGATGACACTTCTTCCTGGAACATATTAATCCTGCTTACACTCATTGTAAACATTAGATTCCAGTTTGAGTTGCCATTAACTATCAAAACCAACTAGGGGCCTAGATGATCTTTCAACGTGTTCCCTCCATTTCCTTAGCTGTGACATGAAGAGAAACTCAATAATACATTCCTCATATTGTATATTAAGTTTGACACTTCATGAACACATCTAAGCAATCAGAAATTCCAAGACAAAGATCAACATAAAATATACTTGTATTATACAATATTTTAATTATACATGGAGTATGTATACAAGGCTATAACACAAATATACCTTTAAGTAGTACACACTGATACATACCTCTAGCATTTCAACACCTATACTAATACAAGAGCGGTACAACTCTTTATACATAACCTGTACATTTCTACAACTAGTTTCTGCTACAGTCTCAAAATCTTTTGGGAGTCCATTTATTTGGCCTTGCACTTCGATGAAGTGGTTCAGGTTCTGTGCTTGACCAACCTGTTCCCGTTGGATAATAGTCACTATCTGAAGTGTAGGTGGATGATAAGTTGGCCTTCTCAAAATAAGCATCCCAAAGGTCGTTACTATAACTGCCATAAGATCCTTCAAGACCATCTGAGCTAATGGTAATAGGGTTTGAAAACCCACCATAGTTATAGGGCTGATAGGATTCTACAGAGTACTCTGAAGGTTCTTCTTCTGACCTAAAGGCTATGGGATTAATAAGCCAACCATAACGATAATCTAATCCAACAGGTCTCATGAAAGTATTTTCTTCTGTTTGTCAGAAAAAGGCTGGAGTTGGTGGTGGTATAACTCATGCACTCTATCAGGGTCACAGCTTCTAGCTATGTGTACTCTGAGTTCTCCTACTAAGGACCTAATGGTTCCTAAACTTCCACACTTTTCTTAATAAACCAATAAGTTTCTTCTCTACTCTCCTTAAGAGAAGCTAAGTAGGTGGTTTCTAACTTATCGGACTCCGAGTCAAAAAGTATTGCCATATAGGCAGTTCCTTGCAAGTCTGCAGCTCGTGTCTCTCTAATAGCTACTGTAGCATTTAATAATGCCATTTGCACTGCTACTTGTGCAGTAAAGCCTTCTATACAGTACTTTAGTTGTTCAACCATGGTCTACTAGGTATCTGTACTTCAACTCTATAATTTGCTAGCAACAGACCGTCATAGAAACTGGTTATGACTAATTTAGGTTTTCCTTGGACTCTAAGGGTGATTAAAAGGTCTAGCAAGCTATCAAGCTAGGTACAAGGAAATTCTGAAAGCTTCGCCTCGCGGGTACGGCTAGTACGAGGGAAGGTATACTCCTCCATTCCTAGCTGAGAAAAAAATTAGATTATTAGTATCATCAGGTAACTTTACTTAAAGCAAAGTACTGACCAGCAATTGGAAATTCCTATCATACTAGTATGACATGATATTCTTATTTGAATATTCATCATTTTCCAAAAATATTTACTCCAGATAAGATTATTATAGTATAAATTCACAAGTCTCCTATTTAGGTTTTTATTCCTAAGGTTGAAACATTTGCTCTGATACCACCTGAAGCGACCCTACACACCACTGCATGGTGTAGTGTGCTAGTCTTTGACATAATACAACGAAATCTCATCTCATTATATTACATCCATCAGAATGTACAACACAAGCATTGATGGTCCAACAACTATATTATTACAAACTCCAATGTACAAAAGTTTACAACTCAATTGAAATACAATAAGATACGTTCAGTTGAAAGTAACAACTGAAATATAGAACTGAAATTAAAGGCAGAAAACTATATGAACAAAGTTTTATTTTTACTACGATTAGTTCTATACTATTCTACTCTTGCTCTATTTCTATCACTTCTTGTTCCCCGTAGTCGATGTAGTAGTCGACTCCTTCGATTCCTCCAGTCAGGTCGAGCTCCACTTTTCCTTCTTGGACTTCGACTTCCTCATTTTCGACTTCTAACGGTTCAGAGTTTAAGAAAGGAGAGTTTATGTAGGGGATAAGTACAGAAGGTACTCAACAAGTTCATGAATAGCAAAAGGTATTTGAATGATTATTTCTACTAGGACATTAGTCCTCAAGAATATGCAGTTTTCCAATAGTATTTCTGGACAAAAGTCAAGTTTTAATATTCTATGTTCAGAAGGCTTCACGGGTCGTTAGAACCTCCGATGGTTCCTTTCCCGCCACGATCGCAGTTCATATCCAGAACAGGGAGTGACAATGCTACACTTCAATACACTCTACAGAGGTGCGCTACTTTAGCCACAAGTGGTACTTAGCCTTCATGCCAGGTACGAGACCCATCACACTCCCATAAGTGCGTGGCCAGGTCTAAGGTTCCGAGTCTTTTCACCCTTCCCCTAGGCAATATCTCCCCTTGCGTAGTCGATCCATTACCGACTACCCACCTCGTCATTATAGCGTACTTTCTGAAAATTTTTAGGGACATATCGCCTCCCCAAGCTTAAATTCAGAGTTTATCGCTCCCCTGGGCGAGGGACATAACGCTTCCCCAGGCGTTATGATACATACGTTCCTGGGCGATATGCAACAAGAAGGTGTTACTTGACTGCCCTGTCCTATAACAGGTCTTGCGGTTAACGCTATCTATACGGCGTGAGAATGCCAACTGACATTTGTTATTAACCTTATTGTGATACCATATGCAATGGAACCCTAACCACCCCAATAAGTTCCATACTGGGGTTCCACTGCCCACCAATATAATGCAGTCGATTTATTAATTATCATTTCCCTTTTTAGAGTATTTCTTTTATTTGTGTGCAGGTTGAAGAAAAGAATTAAAGATGAAGAGAAGAAAAGAGTAGTTTCATAGGATTTTTATTTCCTTCGTAATATATCATTACTTGTAATACAATTCTTTTGTAAGATTTTTGTATTGGACACTTGTAATTGCGATTGAATTAATTTGAATTATACATTGAGCTTCTGATACTCCTATATATATATTAGAAGGTACCACTTATTACCTATTGCATATATATCTGCTAAGTGTTTTATCCAATGTATCAAAAAATTTAAATTTACTCCAAATTTTAGATATGCATGAATGAATTCAATCTCCTAATCTCAACGTTTAGGTTTTAGAAAATACAGGTCTTCACAAATTGGATACAAAGTTTGAGCGTCAGAACATTTTAAATTTTGGAAGTGAAGGAATCTTTGATGACGTCAACTATTTTGGATTGACCTGCATGTTCTTTTAGTGAACGGCACACTCTCACTTCAATTGGAAGGAAATGAAAAAAGAGGCAGCAAAAGAGGAGTAGATATCCAAGTTTTGGATGTAAAAGACTAGTATTTGTTAAGTAAGTGTCTTTTCAAGTTATGGATGAAGGATGGGGTGTGGCAAGATCTACTCCGTACTTGGGGGAGTGTCACACCCTAATTTTCCGAAATCTGAAAATTAGGGTTTACAAAAACTTTTTGTGCTAATAAAGTGATCTTAAGTGAACCTAACCAAAACAAGAAAATGGTGCCATCCAACCTTTACTCCTTTTTCCTCTTGGCACCATCGCTGTCAAGTTACAGTAATCCTTCGTCTTGTCCTCCCTCAACACCTGTTCCGTTGAACTCTTAGTTCTTCCTTTCTCTCGGGGAGAAACCCTGATCCGTCCTGCCAGAACTTTTGAATAACTCCCCCCCCCCATTTCCTTTATGATCCTTCAGGTTGAAACCCTGCACTCCGCCTGCACCCTCAACCTCCGAAACCCTAATCCTTGGCACTCTCTGTTGCTTCTGCCACCAACCCTATACATATATACGAGTACACCAATGGCACCTCTCAAACCCTAGCCCACCATGACCTCCTATGTTTATCATAACTCCATGGCAACCCTATAAATACTTAAATTCTCAAGTGTACGTGGGCACACACACTCTGAATCCTAATATTTTTCTTTTGAGCAAAGGCGAAATCCAAAACCCTAGCTCTATCTCGGTTTCCCTGATACACCCATGGAATCTTATGGACCATATACATGCTTCCACCACCCGTACTTGTGCGTATATGTGAACACACACTGTATACACTAAAATCCTCATTTCCTATCCTTTACGCAAAAGGGTAAGAGCCTATTTCTTCCACCCTAGTAAATCTCCTTCCTTGATGAGTGACATATTTTCTACCATCTTCTCGTATGTCACAATTCTACCAGGAGTTACCTTCTTACCATTTTACCCATTTACTCCCTTTACCCTTCTTACCTTAGGGTAAAACCCTAATTCTACCCTTCCTTGAATTATCTCACCTCTAAAAATCCTCCGCAAAATTTTGGAAACTCCCTACTAATATTCTAAACTCAAATATGCAATAATATGGTGAAGTGTAGTACAAAAATATCAAATCAATTTAAATTTAAAGTTGAGATAGATTTGGGCTTTGAACTACAAAACCTATCAATAATCCTCGGAAAAATCTCAATAAATTCCCTAAGAATATTTACATATCTATTACCCCAAATATAATATAAAGACATCTAATTCAAAAAATTTAAAATAAATTAAATATCGGTGAGCCATTTTTGAACTTTGGATAAAAACCTAAGATTTAAACTTCGGAAATTTTTCCAAAAACTAGGGGAGATGCCTCTCAACATATAGATCTCAAATGCATGCTTACCCATCCCTGCCCAACTAAAATATTCTAAGTAATTTCAAATTTTGAGTGTGACTGATTTCGAAACTTAGCTCAAATCCCTCCGTTTGAGCTTTCCAAAAATTTCCAAAATTTTTGTGGAACAACCTCTTCGTATAAAGGATCAATTTTTACAATAAAAATCCAGTGGTGTTGTTCAAGAATTTCCCTCAAAAATTCAAACAATATTCAAAAGCTTTTGAGTAGTAGTAATATTCTCTGTTGCTTTTCCTTTTCTTTGCTAAGCCTACCCATAGTGTCCCTACTAACCTCTCCCTTTTTCTCTGCCATGTGGACCCAGACCCCACTGGGAAGCTCTCTCTTCGTCCTTACTCTTTCTTCCTTCCCTTCTCCCTCTCTCTTTTCTTCACCACCGACACTGTTCCTCCCATGGCCACGCAGGCCCGCATCGCTACCTCCACAGAAGTCGGTGCCCACCCTGCCACCTCCCTCTCTTCTACAGCACCGGCCAGTGCTCTCCTCCTCTATATCTTCTCCATTTCTCCAATAACGAGGACCTCTTTTCTCCATTCTCTCCACTGCCCCCATAGGAACCAAGCTGCTCCCTCCTCCACATCTCTCCCTCTCCCCTTCAGGTGATCTCCCCACCTGAGCACCTTCCTTCCTACTCCTCTGCTTCTTCAACTCCTTTCCTCGAGCTAGCACAAGCAGAGCTGCCCCATCTTCCTTCCCATTCCCTCCCCTACCTCCTTCTCCTCCCTACCATGTCGAGGAAACCACAACACCACCCCTTTTCTCACCGGTGAAGCTCATCCCCTTACCTCCAGCGGGGAGCACCACATCAACCATCGGGCACACTCCCACTTCTCCAGCGCTCCTCGTCCCTCTCCCGAGCCAAAGCCCAGTGCTACCGTAGTTGTGGAGCGTACTAGCGACTCCCTAGCGCAGCCAAAGGACCAACGCGATCTACACCGCCGGTGAGACGCCACCGAGATCCATTCCACCGCGTCGCCACCGGTCGAGCTCCGGTTTTCACCATTGACCCTAAGGCCGCCGCCCACTGCTGGTACCAGTCTCCTGAGCGCCGTCGCGGTGAGGCCCTACTGTCCAATCTCTCTCTCCCTTCTATTTTTCTCTCTCCGCGGGAAGCACTCGGTTAACCATATCTGACGCGCCCTACTAATGGCCTAAACCATGAGCCAAGCTGCTAAAGGCTGTTTAAGCCTAAGCTGCCACCGAAGCCCCGTTCCATTCGTGGGGACTAGTGGAAGCACACTTCCAAGAATACGCCTTTCCGGTTGTAAACATGCATTCCTACGTCTGCTTAGACCAAAATACGTTTTCTTGGTTAGAAAGCGTAGTTCTTCTGGTTTCCTATAAACATGCATTCCTACTTCTACTTAGACCAAAATACATTTTCTTGATTAGAAAGCGTAGTTCCTCTGTTTTCCTGTTTTCTTCCCATGGCTTCGCGTCTCCCTTGAACCAAAGGCATATTATCATTGTTACACTTCCAACATCACCCCCTAAATCCTCTCTGGTCTAAACAGTGAATATCCTCTGTTTAGAGAAGCTTTGATAGTTGTTTCTCCGTAGATAATCATCCAAATCAAGTCGCTCTTCTTCCTGAATTCCTAGAATTTCATAAGCTTTCCACCAGTATTACCTTTGGAATTTTTGAATTTATTTGAAATTTTATTTTTGAATTAAACCTTGAGTAATTCATAATACGAAGTATTTGTACTTTGGAAAAAGGTGGTCCAGAATATTTGAACTAACCTCCTAAAATATTTTCAAACATTTTTCATCCTCTGATCCCAAATATACTTTGAAATCCCAAGAAATTACTTTATAAGCTATGGAGCATGTGATGTAGGCATATAACTCAAAAGCCTTAAATTAAAAGTTATAACATTCTTGCATGTAATTCTAGAACATTTACCTAGGCTTACCAAATATTTTGTCGCATGTTGGTTCCAGAGAATTAATAAAATCTCAAATCCTCATGAGGTTAGAAACAGTAAGTGAAAGAGAAGCCCTAATGTGCTCAAAGTTTTATAAAATAAATATCTTTTATCGTGCTCGTCAAAACCTACTAAACAAGATTCAAGAAATCTTTTAGCATTACATTTTGCCCGCTATTTTCAAGTGAATTTAAAACTTAAAGTGTGTGCACATTAATGCAAGGGAGTTGAAGGAACCCTAACTTGGTGGTATGCCCTAAAAATAATGGCTGTGGTTATGTTAATTTAAAAAGCACCCATGCTAACCTTCTAAAGGTTTTCTAAAAACCATAGCTAACCAAACACCCATGTTTGTGTGAGTTGACTCTTCTGGTGTTGCCATTGATGTCATTTAGTTTTTTACCTTCCACCTTTGATTTATTCAACGTCATCTTGCAACATGTAGATACCAATGTTCCAACATTTCGTGCGGAGGATCCCGCACAATTGTCGTATCAAGCTCAAGACCGGGACCTGGCTAATATTGCTAGGCAAGCTTTCCCCTATTGATCATGTTGAATCCCATGTTTGCGAAGGAAATATTTTCGTTACAAAACATGCGTGCTATGTGATACAAACCATCATTTTATGTAGCGTTAGTTACGACCCATATCGCATGAATCGTAGTTGCATTAATATTTCCATGTCGCCCTAAGGACTAAATATCCTAGAAATACTATTGGGAGTTTAGAGTAGAGTATATATGTACCATTGCTTAGCCCCACAATAGAAGAACTAGGTTTTAGAAAGAGAAGAATCCCTAAAATTCTCTTTACGAGGAGGACTTGGGAAGGATCATGATTGTTTGATGGTGTTTGAAGGGACAACAATGTCCAGGGAAATGGGATGTCTTTGAAAATATTTTAATCAAAACCAAAAAGAAATTAAGCTGTTTTGGATTTGGATTGGAAAGGAAGAAGGCTTGCAAAGGAGGTCATGGTTGGAATGTGTAGCCCGTCATGGCTCATTTAAACCCGTGTTGCGCGGTTGTGGTGCAGAGTTTATCTCGGATCAATCAAGGACCGAATCTAAGTGCCACTCATCCATGTCCACACTGTACGTCTACATGTTTTTTATGGGAAGGACTTGACCCAATAGTCGGAAGGTGCTGCTGCGCGAACTCGTAAGTAGTGAGTAGCATGTGCGGATGAAATTGTAGGCTTCTATAGAGAGGTTTTTCCGTTGTGGCACAAGGTTACGCTCGACACAAAGGTGGATCAGCACTCTATTTGTAGTGTTGATACGAATCCAAAGTCGAGGTGGTTAAGTCCATCTGGTGGGTTCGTCGTTAGGGCTACTCTGGTGAAAAGTCTCGTTGTAGTAACCTTGCCGGTACACCTCGTGAAGTGTAACTGTTAGTACTTGGCAACAAGAGGGACTTACATCTTGTGGGTAAAGCTATACAATCTCTGCAGAGTGTTAAAATCTATTTGAATAGCCGCATCCACGGTGATGGACAACTTGGTTAGGCCACACCCTGATTAGACTATGTTTTCTAAAAACAAAATGAGATATGAGTTTAAGGACGTAAGCATGATGTGCTTACTGAGGATTTTGTGAGCTTGCAGTGTGGGGCGGGAGTTGTGAGAATGTGAGAACCCGTATTTTCTAAAAGCCTAAACGATAGAATTAGGAGTTGAGTGTAGATATATCATTTACTCATATCAAAAATTGAGAGAAATTTAAAAAAATTTCTTTATATTGGATAAACATGTCACATACATAAATAAAAAGTAATTCGATTTACATATATATATACATATATCCAAGAGATAAACAATTTCATTATAAGTCTATGTACATAAATAGTATGAATTAACTCAAAGATATAAGCATGCACTCAAATGACTCAATTACATTTATAAGAGTTCAACAATTGAATTACAAATATGAGGATTCACAAATCAGATTTACAAAAAGTTCAATATTACAACTATGGGTATTACAAAGTATCTACAATAAAAAGGAATTAAGTTAATGTCTTGTTCTTCTCCTTAGTCTTTTCCATCTTCCCCAATTCCTTTCAACCTGCACATAAACAAAAGAGCAATACTCCAAGAAAAGGGAGTTGGTTAAGGATTAAAATGTTGCATTTCCAAAATGGAAATGCGTTTGTTTAGGAGGCTAGTTTTGTGAATCCAAAGAACTAGTTCTGGATTCAGGTAAAGTTAGAATTGACCTAGATTTAATCTTGAATTAAGGCAACAATCTTTAAAAGGCAGCAAGTAATACTTCCGAGGCAACATATCACAAGGTATTAAGTAATTGAATCCGAGTAGGCAACTGAATTCGAATAGGCAGCAAGGCAACAAATGATTCTTTAGGTCAATTCAAGTTAAACTAACCTCCATTTAGGCAACCGATTATGAAACTAAGCCAAATTGAGGTCTGCTTTCAGATTTAAATCCAGCAAGACCTAAAGTAGCCAAAATACTAAGTCTAGCAACAACCAACGTGCAGCAGTAATGGACAAACTCACTCATTTTTGCCCATAACCTGTCCAAAAGGGGATTGAACCAGCCACAAGCAGCTGGTGGCATTGCCTTGCCACCTCAAGCTTGAGAAAGGGATGAGGATTAACTAGAGGCTGCCAAGCAAGCAGCTCACTCACCAAACCAAGAGATGAGTCACCCATTAGGTGTCAAACCAAGCCATTTTCAAAATTCCAGCACACCAGCCTCCAAACACCTATAAATAGGGCCAAAGGAGCTTCATTTTCATCCAACACCACCTCAGAACAGCACCATATGCATAGCAAATAGCTGAGCAGTAAAACAAGACAGCAAGGAGGAGGAGGCGTAGCCTGAAGAAGAAGGGTTCAGAATACCTCAAGACAAGCTTCAGTTGCTTAAGGTATAGTAGAGGGAATAGGAACAACTAGAAAAGAAAGAAAGGAGAAGTGTTAAAACTCTGCAGAAAATATTCTGCGTTAGGTTGAATGAGCCAACCTTTTAAATCAAGTATAAGCAATCTGTTCTTTTGGGATTAGATGAGAAAGAAATAGAGAGAAGATGAGAAGGAATCAGGTCTGTATATAGATAAAGAATAGAGAGACTAAGATAAAAATAGTATCTGTTCTTCTCAATTCCATAAACATCCATAGGTATAAGCTAAGACCAGTCTAGCAAAACAAACGCATGTGAATATGGATACATCAAAATTACGTCAATAAAGATGTAAAGATCTTTTAAGAGCAGATCAATATTAGCTAATAAGGATAAGGCTAAGACCAGGAGCAAATCAGTGAGTATTACAGAAATAGTTAAGAATGCTAAAGTTCATGCACCGAACTAAGTATATATATATAACATGTAGAAATTTAAGAACAGTAAGAACAATGAGAATTCTTAGCAGCTTTAAAACAGAAGATGGCTAATTTTAAAAGAGAATCTGTTCTCTCAATTAGAAAAGTTGTTAAGACATGTGTGTAAAGAAGACAACAGAGAACAACTAAAGCAAAATAAAGCAAGTTCCTTAAATAAAGACAAATGCTCAGTACATATGGAACCAGTAAGGTGTATATGCTAATGCAGAAACTAAAGTACAGTAAGGTCAACATGTGTTCTTTTCAGTTTTGAAATAACAGATCGAACCAACAGTATGTCCTAATTTTGTTGGAATATGCCAATCAAAAGCAAGCTAAGCTGGTATCCAGGCATCTAGAGAAAAGCTTAATAATCCCCAATGCTATGAACACACATGTAGGCATATCACAGTTAGCTAACATCAGAGTGAGCCAATTAACCAAAACAAGTGTCTCATCTATTCTTAACATCAATAGCTATTTAAAGATCAACTTAGAAGCTATTCTTCAAATTAATATACCATGCAACGAACCCTAGAACAAAAATTTCCCCAATTTCCAACCGTGGCAAACATAGCAAAACCTAGAACAAGAATTGGGGAATAAATGGAGTGAGAGAAGTAGGCATGTTGAAGGGGGACAATAGGGCTTACCATGGGCAGCACCTCGTCGCCGGGGTTGCAGGCGCGGTGAACTCGCCGCCGTCCACCGGCGACGAGGCACCGGGGCGGCGCGGCCACCTGGGCAACCGAGCGGAGGCGGCCGGTGATGGGGACGGGCCGAGGCGGCAGGCGGCGCCCTTGGCGGCGCGGTGAGGCGACCGGCGACGCCAAATCGGGGCAAGGCTGAGCCCTAGGCTCGTGGAGGCGGAGCCGGGTGAGGAGGCGACGGGGCCGAGTGGGGCGACCGGAGCGGAGCAACCAAGGGGAGAAGGCCGGAAGGCCGGCGGCCAGTGAGAGAGGGAGGAGACCGGAGGGCCGGCGGCGACCAAAAGGGAGCAAGGGAGCGGTGGCCATGGGAGTCCAGGAGGAGTCGGTGGCAGAGGAGGTGAGTACAGGGAGAGGGGATTTGGGGATTTAGGTTTAGGGCCATTTGGGGGAAATTGGGAGAGAGAGGGATGAGAATAAGGGGGGCGGCAGTGTGTGAGGATTAGGGGGGAGGCCGGTTAGGGTTAGAGTTTTACCCTAACCGGGTATACCGAGCGGGCCTTAGGCCAGAATAAAGGCTCGTGACCGGCCCAAATTTCAGCAGCAAAGTTTTACTTTTATTTATTTTCCTTCTTTTGTGTTATTAGAGAATTGTCCATAAATCGAAATATTAACAAGAGATTTACATTCCAATTCCAATTTAGCAAATCATAACTCAACTCAAATAACCCATGAAAATGCTCTTTAATTACAATGATATGTATGTACACATATTCATTCATCGGAAACCTAATATTTTTCCTGCAAATTCAGAATTCAGGATTTTTGTATAATTACTTCAAAATTCACGAATTTCAACTAATTAACAACTTCACCACACCGCAAAGCTATTAATAGTAAATTTTATAAGTTCAAAAGATAGAGCAGATAAAAAAATCAAGAAAAACTAATAAAAATATCATCTATTGCATTGTCTTCGACAAGGTAGTCCACATCGTCCAAACAATCCAAATTCTGTAAATCAACCTCATCAATTTGAGCATGCATACATGCATATACAATTGCTATCTTCGAAAATACTCCTTATCGGACGATTATTCCACTTCAGATCCCGAGGTTCTGCCGATTTCGTCCGAAGGGACATCTCACTTCATCTCTTATCCATCTCAAGGCAAGTTCATTTCTTGTTCACGTTGAAGATTATTTCTACCACATATATATGCAATTTCTTCTTCTTATCACCTGTGATAATTAATAAATGAACTGCATTATGATTCGCTGAATCATATATTGGTGGGCAGTGGAACCCCGGTATGGAACTTGTGGGGTGGTCAGGGTTCCATTGCATATGGTATCATCATAAGGTTAATAACAAATGTCAGTTGGCATTCTTACGCCGTAAAGATAGCGTTAACCGCAAGACCTGTTATGGGACAGGCGAGTCAAGTAATACCTTCTCAGTGCATATCTCCCAGGAACGTACGTAAAGTAACGCCTGGGGAAGCGTTAAGTCCCTCGCCCAGGGAGCGATAAACCCTGAATTTTCGCTTTGGGAGGCGTTATGTCCCTGAAATGTGCAGAAAAGTACGCTATAATGACGAGGTGGGTAGTCGGTGCTGGATCGACTACATAAGGGGAGATATTGCCAACGGAAAGGGTGAAAATGACTCGGAACCTTAGACCTGGCCACGCACCGATGGGAGTGTGATGGGTCTCGTACCGGCTAAAGGCTAAGTACCACTTGTGGGTAAAGTAGCGCACCTCTGCAGAGTGTATTGAAGTGTGGCATTGTCACTCCCTGTTCTGGGTATGAACTGCGATCGTGGCAGGAAAGGAACCATCGGAGGTTCTAACGACCCGTGAAGCCTTCTGAACATAGCTAAATTAAAATTTACTCTCCAGGAACAATATTGGATTCATGCATATCTTTTGAGGACTTTGTCCTGGTAGAAATAGTCATCCAAATACCTATTGCTATTATGAACTTGTTGAGTACCTTCTGTACTCATCCCCTACGTAAACCTTTCCTTTGTTAGACTCTGAATCGTTAGAGGTTGAGTATGAGGAAGTTGAAGTCCAAGAGGGGAAGGAGGAGCCAGACCTGACAGGAGGGATCGAAGGAGTCGATTACTACATCGACTATGGAGAGCAGGACGAGGCACAGCTAGAGCAAGAATAGTTTAGTTTAGTATAAGAATAAAATATCAGCTTTACTTTTCTGCAATTTAATCTTCAATTCTATATTTCTGTTGCTATCTTCAGTTAAACTTAATCTACTGTATTTCTGTAATAACTTATGTATATTTTGGAGTCTGTAATATATATATAGTTGTTGGACCATCAATGCTTCTGTTGTACACTCTGATCGATGTAATATAATGAGATGGGATTTTGTTATATTATATCAAAGACTGGCACACTACACCGTGTAGTGGTGTGCAGGGTTGCTACAGGTGGTATCAGAGCAAATGTTCCAATCTTAGGAGTAAAAACCTAAATAGGAGACCTGTGAGTCTAGGTTAAAATAATCTTGTCTAAAGATAGTATTCTTGGAAATGATAAATATTTAATCGAGAATATTTTGTCATGCTTATATGATAGGAATTTCTAATATCTAGTCAGTATTTCGCTTTCAGTGAAGTTATTTGATGATACTGACAAATTAATTCTTCTCTCAACTAGGAATGGAGGAATACACTTTACCTCGTACCAGTCGCACCAGGGCAGCAAATCTGACAGAATTTCCTGGAGCTTGGCTGGACAACCTGCTTGACCTCTTAGTTATTCTGCAGGTCAAAGAAAGACCCAGAATAATTATAACCAGTTATTATGATGGACCTTTGCTAGCTAAATACAGGGTCGAAGTAGAGATACCCAGTAGAACCATGGTGGAGCAGTTGACATACTATGCAGAAGGGCGAACTGCACAGGTGGCAGTACAGATGGCCTTGTTAAATGCCACAGTGGCCATCAGGGAGGCAAGAGCTGCAGATCTGCAAGGGACTGCCTATATGGCTATACCTTTTGATGCAGAATCTGATGAAGTAGAAGCCGGTTACTTAGCTTCTCTTGGGAGGAGTAGAACAGGAACTTCGAAATTTACGTATCTATTTACGTATCATATTATGAAATGTGCATGTATGACAATGGTATTCAGGTTAACTTATGTGTACTGGCTACTGATTATGGGATCAGTATAGGAAACACAGTGATTTATTTGGCTTTAAAACCAGGTACGTTATAGGGACAAACCTTTATTATGTACTCGTAGCAAACCCACCAAATCCTACTTTTGGAAACTCTTGATGAAGGTAGAAAATGACTTCATCTGTTTGGCACCTTTCATGCCAAGAGTGGACATGAAGTGTGATTTTGGGAGGATACTTGGATAGATGCCACTCCTTTATTTATTAGATACCACAGACTTTATTTTAGAAAAAACATGTCACAGTGATGGAGATAACGAGCGCGATACCGCTTAATGTGTCCTTTTGACAAGCTCTTCTAGGCGCCAATTTAGAGGCTTGGAATGAACTAGTTCAGCGGGTATCTACTATTAATCTAACGCTAGAGTGGGATCTTTACATGATTCAGACCTCTTTTCTGTCTAGCCAATGTATGCATCACTTGTTAATTCTCAATTCCGCTTTCATTGCAAACACTTGTGGAAGTTAAAATCCCTTTAAAGATAAAGAATACTTTTATGATACTTGAGTAGAGGGGTTATTTGACTAAGAATAATCTAGCTAAGTGTAATTGGCAAGGGAATAAACAACATTGTTTTGGCAGTGAAGAGTAATATGTTCAACACCTTTTCTTTAAGTGCCACTTTGCTCGTTTTGCATGGCATTTGATCTATATTGCTTTCAATATTTCACTATCTTGTAGTATTAATCATATTTTTGGGAATTGACTATAAAGTGTAGGTCATTGTGCTCTCTCCAAGTTTGGTGGGCTTTATGTTGGCTGATTTGCTATGCAGAAATGATAGTCTTTGATAAAAAGAAATTATCTAATCATGTGCACGTTATCTATTCATGTATTGGCCAGCTACAATCTTGGTCTTCACTTCAACGATTGCAGGACTGGAAACCGATAGTGGCTAGCACTACAACATAAGAATGGGTTATCAGTTGCTTTATGTCTCGGTTTAGGTGGCGACTGCATAATAGGCTATACAATACTTGATATATATTTTTTGGCCTATCACAACTTTTAGCTTTTTTGTTTTTTAGGACATTGTTATAAAGTTTGACAGTACGCATCAAAAGATGCAGAAGTCAGGAGGTACAATTCTACCATCATCTAGAAAAGGGTATCATGTAGCTGGCAAATAGTATTTGCTTCCATGCAAACATTCCACATGAGGCAATCGTGCAGAAAAAATGCACCAAAATGTTGTTCCTAACTATGGATATTCCAATTGGCCATGATCCTCCGGGTTGAAACTTGGCTTACCTATTCTTTTTCTAATGCCGTTTTCCCTTTTCTTTCTTATGAGTTTGAAGTTCGAGAGGTTCGTTTGAGGGAATCAAACAATCTACTGGTAGTGTCTTGGTGGCCTCAAGACACCATGCCAGTTTGATGTGCTGAGCTTAATTCTTATGGTGACAGCAGTGGGAACGCCATTACTTACGCATATTTGTAATTTCTGTCACCATTCTAGACATCAATTTATATACTCTCTTTGGTCCCTAGAAGGAAACACATGTTAGTAGCGGTGTGTTGTCCTCCTACCCCTGAATGTAGTAACAAAAGTCTAGAAAGCTGAAATCTCATCAAAAACCGGAATACGCCAGCTAAACATCCCTCCTAAATTTCCCTCTCTTTTGCACGTGTGCTTGCGTGCGTGCGTGTGTGTGGTCGGTCCGCAACATGACTGCTAAGAACGCGATGGAAGTCATGATCGTATAGCGCGTGCTCTATCGCTGCTTGACATGGCAACCAGGTGTGCATCACTGCAGCCATATCAACATACATGTCCTTCCCTCTTCTTCCTTAGGATGCCACCTACAACAATGTAAACATGACTACTAGGTGTCAAGGTAAGCCAAAATTGATGTGGACTCTACATTGCGAAAACCAGAGAATCACCGCTCGGTGGAGTGGTAAAATTATGAGGCATTGCTCCATCCATCAAATCCACCAAGATTCAAATCCTGATGCTCACATTTATATACACCTAAATGCGTTTAAGTAAAATTTTAGTAGATCCACGAAATTATCTCTGATCTCCATCATTTCTAGCCTGTGATTATAAAGCTTGCTTGTGTTAGTGTATATGCATAAAGTGTGTTCGTCTTTCATGTAATCAGAAAAGACATTAGAATGAAATAGAAGTGAAAGTTGATCGGTTTTGATGAAGAAGTAAACAAATTTTGCACTTAGGGAAAAGTTGATGGTATAACACAGACTTGGACTCCGTTTGTCATTGTGGGATTATGATAATTTTATTTGTTTAACTAGCTTTTGTTGTTCCGCTTGTTTTAATCAACATTTTTTTAAATTTCCGTGGCTATTTTTTCACGACAGATTATAAAATAAGTTTAGTACAGTATACTTAAGCGACCGCAAACTGAGCTTGTTTCAAAAAACAGAATTATGAGCTCATATTCCTTTTTTTTTAGTAATGCTATGCTGGTATAAAACAACTACAAATTCATATGTGCTAGATGCTAGCATGGCTAGGCCGCTGAAATCGGCCGTATCTACCTCTAGTCTTTTGCGAAAACCCCCTCATTGTCTCCGAAAATATATCTTAGCCCACCAACACTCGTCTCTCCCTAGTCCCTACCAACAGGATCCATGGCAAGACGATCATGACCATAAACTCCACACATGCGACGGTGATGACAGGTGTTCGGGAGACGACTCATCAAAGATGGTGGCCACAACACTGTTGAATTCCCCATGCACGATCACCGATGCCATCCGCGCCCTGCACTCTAAAACAACAACGTCTAGTATGCACTCAGGGATTTAGATGCACTCATACACTATGTTACTAATTCACCATTCAAAAAACTATAAGGAAATTTGATTATTTTTTCAACATTTACACAACATGGATCTACTATACCATAAAATTTATATCAAAATTCGATTAACACATCAAGTAACCAAAAAGATAAAATCTATTACGAATAGTACTAAATAGCACCAGCACAGTGTTTATTTAAAATTCATACTATTCACAGGTGAATTTTTATTTTTATTAATTGATGTGTAGATCAAATTTTGACTTAAAATTTTATGAAATGGTTTATCCATGTCATGTGAACATTGTGAAAAAGTTTCAAATTTTTTCATGCCATTTTAAACGGTGACTTGGAGTGCATTAGTGCACCTAAGCTCCTGAGTGCACACAAAAACGGCCAGCTGTATGCACTCAGCATCGTACACCAGATAATAGTCATGAAAAAATCTAAAATAATTTGACAATATTCACACCATATGCATCTAGAATGCTATACAATTTTAGGCTAAAATTTGACCCACATGTCAAGAAACAAAATGACAATTTGGTTGTGAATAGTACTATCACCATAATAGTATTCATTTCAGATTTCTACTATTTACAGCTGAATTTGTCTATTTTATTTCTTACAGTTGAATTTGTTTATTTATTTCTTGATATGTGAATCGATTTTGAATCTGAAATTTTGTACTGTGATAGATTTATGTCATGTGAACCTTGTCAATTTTTTCGAAATTTTTATAATCCTTCAAATGGTGAACTAGAGATCTAGTGCACGATTGCAATCCCTAGTGCACCCAAGTGGTGCCCCAAAAAAACCCTAAACCAGAGCGGCTCCCACCGTCTGCGTGCGGCGGAGAGACGGTGATCACATCCATTCTGGCGCGCAACAAGTTCAGCAGCGACCCTCTCGGTGCGTCTGCGTTGGCGATCACGTCCATGCCGATGACAATTGACAAGTTAAGCGCCGTAGCGACAGCGGCCACATCCAGAGACCGACCATATTTGTTGTTTCCCCACATCTTTCAACTCGCAGGCCATCGATCTTCTCCTGATACTTATGTGAATTAACTTTGATTGCTGATCTACCTGGATAGCTATCAGGTGTATAGCTTCAAAATGTGAATGTCATAGATATCAGGTGTGTAGCTTCAGAATGTGAATGTGAATATCTTTCATCGTTGCTGAATGAAAATTTTCGGGAAAAACTCAATTCTTTGACTTGTTCATGTTGGTGAATGCAACTGTTTCAGGTTGAATGAAAAATTGTTCGATCCTTGTTTGTCATGCCTTTTTCTTGTTTATGACTGCGAAATGAAGGTTTCAGTTTGTATGTATGTCTCAGTTTCGTACCTGAATAGTATCAGGAATTCAGGATTCAGTTCTTATCCTGATATATGTGCGCATCCATTCACGGTGAAAAAAGAGGATGGGCTCAATGCCCTTGATTTTCAATCAATGATATATTGTGGTAATTTTCAATCGCCAAGAATGTTAAGAACTGGGGAAAAGGGCGACATCCAATCTTTCATGGATTGTAAAGCTACAATCAGTATCTACTGGATAACTTTGCTGCTCTAAACAAAATGTAGAGTTTGCTGCTGCACAATACCTTCCCCCTGAAGATCAATAATGGCAGCCCAAAATGCATATGTTCAATCTGGGGAAAATGCATGCATATGTTCCCATAAAAATTCATACTCACTGTACAGCTACAAACTTGGGTAACTTCTTCTCATTCAGTATTGTTAGACATGTATCAAATCCCAATTAAGCAACTGTGTACGGCTGTAACTGATCAATTTTACTGAAAATTTTCATTCAACGGAAGCTCTTAATTCGTATCACATTCTTAAGCTATATACCTGAAACTCTAAAAGCTGTTCGCGTACACCCCCTGAAAGCTTTTTTTTTGAGATAACTTCAAATAGCATTAGAGAAGCCCCGAGGTTTACAAACACGAACGCACACGCGTACAGAAGAAACATCTGGAGATAAACAGCTGTCCCAAGAAAAATGCAAAGAAGCCCCTGAACTAAAGAAAATTACAACGAGGTCCCTGGGGGCTCCCGCACTGTTCCTACGAGGCGTCGGGACGGCCGGGCGGAGCGGAGGAGGGCGAACACCGAGAAGCCTCGCTAGAATCCTCGCAGACCACCAGAGCATGATTGCTCGGTCCAAGCGCCGCAGAAAAAGATCGCCGCGAGAGGCAGATCTGACGCTTCGGTTAAAGGATATCGGCGGGGGCACCGCCCCGATCTGGAGTTGGTCGCGGAGCTCAGACGCTTCGCCGGATCCTCGCCACGAACCAAAGCCGAGGAGGCCATACGCCATGGAACCAAGGGAATCAGCCAAAGGACGAAGCCTGAAAGACGAAGTTGAAGCCGTCGGCCCTGCAAGGAAAATGGCCACCAAACTCCGCCCCGCAAAGCTCCAATCCGACGACCTACAAAACGAAAACAAAAAGACGGGGGAAGCCACTAGCCCCTCACCGTTGCCGTCGAAGGTAGCGGTGAGCCGACGTTGAGGCCGGGTTATCGGAGCTCCTGCCGACGCCGGGAAACGCGACGAACCGACACCGGAGCGGAGGACCAAAAAGGGGCCAAAACCGGCCCTATCTACAAGCCGGACGAAGGCCGCGCTTCTCCCATCATCACGATGCCCGGAGACGACCGAAATCGGGGAGGAAGCCCGGCCTCGCCGGGGAAAACGAAAGTGATTTGGGGGCGCCCTCCTTTCCGCCGCTCTGAACTGTAGCAGGGGAGGGGGTCAGCTCCGGACTACACTTCTAATATAGTTACCCCCTGAAAGCTATTGACACAGAGTAAAACTGGATGTGGCTGCTGTTGCCATCGGGATGTGGCCGTCGTCGCCGCCACATGCAGATGGGGCGCCACGGAACTTGTCATCAGCTTGGATGTGGTTGCCGTCGCTGACGCACAGAGAGGAATCGTCTCGGAAGGGGGCGCCGCTTAACTTTTCACCGGAACAGATGTGCTCGCCCTGCTGCCGCCGCACGTAGAGGGAGTATCTGTGTGCATGGGGACGAAGAGGGTTTTCGCAAATATTTGGAGCCACGTCGGCTGATGACCAGATCATATCCTTGTCAGCACGTACAGATTTTGTAGTTGGTTACGTAGCTATAGCATTAGTGCAGCTCTTCGTACTAAAATTTCTTCGGTTTCACCCTGTTCGGGGGAGTCCAGATCGGATTCGATAGCACTACTTTACATCAGGTCCGTACACATGCTGCTTCAGACAGCTGTTGCATATGCCATATTTATTTTCTGAGAGGGTAATAATTTGGTTAGTTACTAAATGAAAGAACGCAGGCAGAAATTGCAATTCTGCAGCACGAGGAAGCATGCAGTTAAATTGACATCTCCTAGAGTACAAAATCGATCTTGAGCTGGCTCGAATATAATTCCGAGGTCTCTGGGTGGCAGAAATAAAATGATCCCTCAGTTCCTGCGTTTCTGGTGCATTAGATATCCATTGTACAATTATCCCTGTCCTTTCATTTCATATGCTCTGTTGCTCATGCATGGTTCAGTAACCAAAAACAACAGAAAGATCACCTAGGTGGTATATATGCTCCCTCATATGCGCAAATATGAAGATTTTAGCAAAATAGGCTAAAAATTATGGGGTCCTTGACCTTTTTCATGTAGTTCGCATTGGGAGTATCTCAGAAATGCTACGTGGGTATATTCAAGTCATGAGTATATAGACGACCGACATGGGAGTAGCCCAATTGTAAGACAAATTTTCTCATTAATTATAAACAACGCCGGCTTCCCATCCACCAATGAATAAAATGGAGCAAACGCCATGAAATGACCAAACCCACCAACAAAATGATTCTTGCACATGCGGGATCAAAGAAAATGGTGGTTCTGTTCATGTGACTTCCGGTGAACTGTTGACAGTTACTCAGAAAACTCACCAGTTGTATATATGGTGAAGAAAAGATCAGCAGAACCTCTCCATTAGCTGTTATTACAGTACAAATCAACATCAATTTCCTCGATTCTCCTAATGCAAATTTACATCTGCATAGTCATAGTGAAACAGAAGCAGCAGTAGTGACGCACTTGTAACCGACTTTGCATACTTCAGGAGTAAATATCAGAAGTTATTTGTAATTTCTCAGATTATCGTCATTAGTATTCCATCTTCTCAATGGAACCTAGCAAGTAGTCAATATCAGGAGTTACAATTGCATGCTTGCTGACCTCGCCCAGACTGCAGCAGTGCTTCTTTTTTATGTTAATCGCTACAGCCTCTTGAGCAAATGCACAGTTTAAACCAGCTGAAACCTGTACAATTTAGTCAATTTAAGTGCATCATTAAACAACTAAAACAAAAAATGCAGCATAAAGAAGTACAGAATTTTAACCACCTACATCAAAGAGTGCATCTCCGAGCCTCATCTTCACTTTACCACTCTTGTACACAAGTACCTTCCCCATGAGACCACCTGGCAGATCTTTTAGCTTACAACCGTGGATAGGCTGATGTCTCCTCTTCTTATCATTCTCCTTGGATTTTGTGCCTTCTGTTTCAACATCCTCACTGGTGTCTGTATCTGCCTCAGCAACTGATTCAACCTGCATCGGTAAAGGAATAGATGCAGGGAGCTGGAAGAAGAGCAACTGTGGGTTATTCATCATGTCCTCAGTGTCCTGTCAGGGCAACAATAAATATAAGGCAGCAGCTATAGGCTACTATACAGCAGGTATAAGCAGTTCCCATCTAGATTAGATGCAAGACTAAAAAAATGAGTGACTGACAGTTCCATTGGCATGTGAATGTTATTTTTGTTTTGATATGAATACCTGAACAAGAACGGTGTTCCTCAACATGATATCATGCAACAGGATATACATACCATTAGCCCAAATTCCTCAGCTGCAGTTAATTCACCATCTTGGGCTCTGCTGGAAGAAAACTCTCCAAACTCATCTTCATCAAGATTTTCTGTAACATAGATAAGGAATGTTAATGAAAGCGTGATTCAAAGACAAACAGTAAGCATCGTGTGGCAAAAACTGCAAGGATCAAGAACAAGAGAACCTGGATCTCCAGAGTAGGGCCTCCTTAGAGGAAGAGTAATAGGAGGATAGTTGTAGTTGGGATGGGTATAGTCCTGCAGAAGTTACCTGGAGATAAGCCAGGTAAATATCGAAAGAAAATACCCCACATTGTTGTTTTTTATGTGTTTACTAACCTGTGGTTCAGCACGGTCCTTAGGCAACTTTACAACAGAAGTTGAATGTCAGAGAGCATAGGCTTGCTAAAAGGGTGTACATCCTTCTCTTTTTCAACTTGCAGAACACATAATAAATTGCTTTGTAAATATTCATATGCAGCAAATATGAAACAAATGAGAGTGCCAACCTTAAGCTACTACCTGATGAAGAATTTTCAGGGGCGGGGAAGGATCTTGCAATTGAAGGGTTCACTTGTCCAAATGCAACCTGGATACGGGTTTCTGCCATCATAATGGAGCAGTATGTTATTAACAACTTATGTAAAATAAAACAGCATCATTCTATTACTCCAATGGTGTTGATTTATTTATTTGAAAAATGCTGCACATTCATACAAGGCCCAAGGGATAGTATGCTGATCTTTCTAATCCATAACCCATTCCTTCTGGACAAGTCAGTGCTGAGTTTTAGATGGTATTTGGAATCTCTAAATGACATGAATTTTCTAAATACATCAATTTTCCCACTGTGATTTAGAACCTTAGGAAGTTTATTTCATAGCAGCTTAAGTTAACTGATCAGTTGATTCCCACTGGAGATAAGCTATTGAATGCCAGATAGAACATGCACTACATATTGTAAAGCAAATGACAATTAAATTATAAATTGTGTATACTCACCTTTTTTCTCAGCCTTAGCTCTTCTTTCAAGGGCATCTGTGCTCTGCCATATGAAACTAGGGAATAAACCACAACCAACCTAAATCAAGTACGTCAAAAGCTCAGACATACAAGTACCTGTGAGGTTTTAAGTTTGATCATCAAATCCTTATCGATTGTCTGAATCTTGCTGTCCTCTTGTGGTTCCCTGTAGAATACCACCATAACTCTCATTAGTCATTCGACATATATTGCACCTACCAGCCTACTTAAATAGAAAATCTTGAATTGAAAGAAACGGAACATTGATTAATGTACATTACATCTTAGGGACAATTTCCAGGGCTTTCTTACGAGGCACTTTGGGCGTAAATTTAAGTCCACCCTGTATCAGCAAAGTAGAAGAGAAGAAAAGTTAAACAAACACACTAAACTTATATATGACAAAATTAAAGAAACATTAACCTTGCGGGGAGGGGGTGGAGCAGAGTCATCATTCCCTTTCCCCTTTTTACCCTTTTCGTCCATGAGAACAAGTGGAAGATCTACAAGACTGACATAATGCAAGTAAGACGAAATTGATCATTTGTCCCTAGTTTAGTGTAACTGTTAAAATTTCGAAAAGCTGGATGTAACCTCTTTAACGACCTAAAGTTGATAGGTCAACTGATAAGATGTCAACCAAACAGTTTTTCTCAGCTTATTTCGGTTTGAGCAAGAGAGGCACGGGAAACGTCAGTTTTACCACTGGATCCATTTGGATCGATCGGTCTGGTGGCTCTCTGTTACGCTCCCTCTCTGTTAGCTATCTTCACAGCGCAGATGAGAGGCACAGGAAACGTCAGTTTTACCACTGGATCGATTTGGATTGATCGGTCTGGTGGCTCTCTGTTACGCTCCCTCTCTGTTAGCTATCGTCACAGCGCAGATGAGATCCTACAACCAGTTTTAGCACAAAACTGGAATCGCAGTAGGATTGTAGGCCATTTCCGAAAACTCCAGCAGCATTTCTGCTCAAAATTGACATAAATAGGCATATTCATCCCAATTCCATGCGAAAACCTAGGGTTTCAGAACAGAAGGGGCAAAGAGGAAAGGAGGAACTGACGAAAGGAAGAGGAAACAAGGAAGAAGGTTACCTGAGCGCTGCGGTCACCGCCCTTGTCGCGCGCACCGTCGCTGTCCTACTGGGGGTGTTAGCGACAAACAGCGACAGGTGGCCGCCGGCGGGGGGACACCTCCGCTGTCCTTGATTCCTTCTGGGGGGGAGAAAGAGAATGGTGCGGTTGGACCGTGATGGCCAACCGGCCAAAGGGATAAAACTGACATTTCACGTGCCTCTCTTTTTTTTTGAAACAAGGTAAAATATTTATCTTTTTCATTAATTAAGAAAGATTTTTAGAACATAACTGGCCACCAAGGCCAACGAGGAAAAGTCTACTCTCCTGACAAAAAGGTACCCAAGTGTTTCGCCCCGACCTCTGTCCAATTTTCGGCTTCTGTCTTTATTCGCGCAAAAATGATTGTTGGCAAGGTTGATTTGCTCCGGAAGTTCTTCGCGTTCTGCTGGTTTCAAATTTTTCAGGCAATGAGCATGATTAGGGATGCCATTGTCTTTCGACGTATACCCCGGTCATGCACAGCATCGATCCACCATTGTTTCACCGTCCCTGCGCCTTGCCATACGTTTGAGTGGAAACGGGGAGCCCCAATCCAATTCCGGACCATATTCTAAATGGGGATGGAATAATGACACCAAAAAAGGAGATGAGCCGCCGACTCAAGCACCTGCTTGCACAGGGGGCAAAGCCCGCGGTTGGGCCAACCATGACACTTTAGTAGGTCGTTGGTCCATACCCTGTTCTGGATGATAAGCCAAGCGAAGAATTTGCATTTTGGAGGGCCCACACCTTCCAAATGGTGTTTTGCATTCACATTGCAGCAGCTCCAAGGAATTGCACCTTGTAGGCGAAGACACCAGAATACTGAGCATTTGCCGAGAACTTCTATTGGATGACATCAGAGGACTCTAGGTCTAGGTGCACCTTGGAGACATGGCCCCAAAGGGTGAGAAATTTCTGGATGTGCTCAATGAAAATTGCTCTATGGGCATCGATTTGGCTGAGCCAAGCATCTTGATAGAGGGTTTTTTGGACACACCATTTCTTTTTTTCGGAGATAACATGTATCTTGGGCATGATGTCTGTCGGCCTCTCCCCGGCCAGCCACGCCAAGTCCCAGAAACTAGATTTGGCCCCATTCCCAATAGTGATGATGGTGTCCGCATAGAAAAGGTCCATTTTCGCATCGTCACACGGGGTACCCATCCCTACCCACATCCTACCTTGAGCCATCCACTCTAGCCACGCCAACGAAGCCACAGGGCTCGTGTAAATTTATTGTGATGTATAATACCGAGGCCGCCAAGGGTGGTTAGGTGACATACGCTTTCCCAATTGACTTTGCATTTGCCACCCGAAGCCTTATTTGTTCCCGTCCACATGAAGGCCCGTCGTAACTTGTCGATGTTTTTTTTTGACTTGCGAGGGGACACCAAGTGGTGTGAGATGATAAACCTCTTGCGATGTGAGCATAGATTTCACAGGGGTCCCGCGACCTGCCATCGTGAAGTACTTGCCTTGCCAAGCCACCAGCTTTGCCGCAACCTTGTCCTCTAAGTGCTGAAAATGAATACTTTTGAGGCTTTTGATAGATAGAGACAACCCGAGGTAGCGCATTGAGAAGGTGGTCCTTGTCATAGGGAAGGTGTGCAAGATGTCTTGGAGATTAAGGCCGTGACATTGAATAGGGGCCACCAGGCTTTTTTGGAAGTTTGTTGTCAAGCCTGTGACATCGCCGAAGTTATTCAAAATCTGCGTTAGCATCTCAATATCTTCTTTGATTGGCGCCGCAAAAACTACCGCATCGTCATCATATGAGGAGGTCCTAACTTGGGCATCCCTTTCCTGCAAGTGATGTAGGGAGCCATGTTTGGTGGCCATGTCTAGGAGCTGCTATAGTGGATCAATGGCCATGATAAAGGGAAGCAACGATAGGGGGTCCCCTTGGCAGAGGCCATGACTGTGCTTGATGGGTCTCGTATGTACCCAATTGAGAAGGACCCTAGAGGAGGATGTAGTGAGGAGCGCTGAGATCCAGTTGTGGAAGCGAGGCGGGAACCACCTTTTAAGGAGGAGGTCTAACATATAGTCCCATCTAACCGAATCGAATGCCTTCTTATTGTCAAATTTGAATAGGAGGGTTGATTTTTTGTTGCAGTGCAGCCTTCTACTGAAGTTTCGGACGAACATGAAATTATCATGGATGCTTCTAGTATTGATGAAAGCACTCTGTGAGGGGAGGCCAAGGTGTTCATGAAGGGGGCCAAACAAGAAGCTAAAACCTTGACCACAATATTTGCAATCGCACGGATAAGACTGATCGGGCGAAAGTCCGAAATTTCATCAACACCTTCTTTCTTAGGCAGCAACACAACATTTGCATATTCAACCAATGGAAGTTTGCCATCTGAAGCTGGGAGAAAAGGTGCAGCACGTTCATGATGTCCCAATAGGACTTGAAAAAAGCCCCAGTGAAACCATCCAAACCCAATGCTTTGTCACTCGGCATAAGCATAATAGCTGCTTTGACTTCCTCCTCGAAAAAAGATCACCAATGCTCGTGAGGTCGTAGTGGGAGAAATCCATAGCTGGCCAGTTAAAATCCCAAGCTCTTGGAGGGCCCTTCCTTATGATTGTAGTGAAGTACTGCTACACAATGCTCTCTTTTTCCTCATGCCCCACGACCCAACCATTGTTGTGCTTAAGCCTATGGATAAAGTTTTTCCTTCTCTTCACATTCACCCTCATATGGAAAAACTTTGTGTTGGCATCTCCTTCTTTTAGTTTATTGATTCTTTCACATTGCTTTTTCCTGGAGCACTTAAGGACCGCCAGACCAATTACCCTCCTAGCCTGGAGCAGATGTCTCTTTCCTCGGGGAGAGTTGTCGATGCTCTAGTGCCATGTCAAAATGTAGGACAATCTCCAAGGCCATATGAAGTTATAGCTTGGCATCTAAGAAGATACTTTGGCTCCAACCTCTTAGCCTATGACCTAATTCTTGAGTTTGTGGTGAAGGATTTGGCACGGCTCAGAATGATTTGACTCCTCACTCCAGCCCTCCTGGACCACCCGTTGGAAGCTCGGCATGCTTATTTAGAAATTCTTAAAGCGGAATGATTGAGGCCGTTGTGGCCCACGGTCGCTAGCAAGAAGGAGTGGGCAATGGTTCGAGAGGAAAGAGGACAAGGCATGCAACACATAGTCACTGTCGTTGTAGAAAAACTATCTAGTTTGCTTAGCATTGGGGCTTCCTGCTCATTGCTCCAAGTGAATTTTCTATTTTGTAGGTGAATCTCCTTGAGCTCGCAATTGTTATTGCTTCTATCCCTAGCCACTTATCACCTGTCCCCAGCTTTTGGGTAGTAAGCTTTGTGAAAAACTTGACCTTGTGCCTGTAGGCTGTTGGTTCATTGACAAAGGTTACTTTGAAGGTAGTGTCATAGTCGAAAATGTGAACCGTTGCCGAGAGGCAAAAGGTGCTGATGTGGAGATTTGAGACCTACAGAATGTTCTCATCCCATAGCATGAAATTCCACCCCTTGTACTGATTGCTGGCCACTGTGCGAAACTTTTCACTCAGTGGCCACCGAGACAGTTAGTGGTAGACGTGTCGATGTCGTCGAGCTTTGACTCTTGGAGGTAGACAGGTTGGCAAGATGTTGATGCAATGGTTTGGTGCACCACACATCTCCTATCTAGGCAATTAATGCCCCTAACATTCTAGCTCAACACATTTATAAGCTGCTCATACATTTGGAAACTGGGCCTAATCAAGGTACGGATGAGTTGAAATAGTCCAAAATTTATTACCACAGCAAGTCTGGTACATTACATGGATAGCAATTTTAAAACATGCCAAGTGATTATTTAGTAAGTCAGGCACACCCCACACAAAAGCAATGTGATTGAACTCTTGATCATTCATTGGGAAATCTTAGTGTCTCAACTCAGCAAGCAGAAGCTAGGTGGCCGCGTTGACAGTGACCTCCTGCACTTCTAGGCCGGTTTGATTGTGGTCTAGCCCATCTTTTCCACCATGCACGACCAGCGCATCCTCGACCACCATTGCTAGGTCACAGCCTAGGCGGAAGAGGGCATGTAACGTAGCTACCGCAATCGCAGGCAGGCGTCCCTAAAAGAGGCTAGCGAACTTGGCGATCATAGCCTTGTTGACTAGCTTAGCATCCTGGATGATGCCAAGGCACCGACATAGTAGCTTCTCTACCAACTTTGCAACTGGGGTTCCCCTATGCTAGGCTTTGAGGCATGCACTCTTGCGACGCATGGAAAGCCCCCCTCTCCCCCCTCCCCCCGCCAAAGTCTTGTAATGATTTGTCGAAGGTGGCGGCAGCGACCAAGCCGGTGAAGGGAGCAGCGCTTGTTGCACAAGTATGAACATCAGCGACTCCCTAGCATCTGGCGTTGTCTCTTCCACTAGGGTAGGCACTAGTAGTGCTGGGGGCACCCGGGAAGTAGCATGCGGGGTGCGTGGGCGAACAGCGTTGTGCATCATGGACGGGCATGGTAGTGGGGCCCCGGCAAGCTTGGTCAGAATGCTCGTGCTCGCCTTGTGCCTCCATTGGGGTGGTTGGAAAACCGATGCCGTGGTCACGGAAGTTGGGGGGAGGGCTCACCGATGTGTCCCAGTCCGGAACACATAGCTGAGCAGCAAGCACGAAGCTTGTGATGGGGGCGAGGTTGTTGTTGGAGGCGAGGTCGCCATTGATGGTGATGTTTGCGTTGATGGCGTCATGATGGCTGCTTTGTTGAGAAGGCGGCGTGGAGCTTGTAGGCGGTGTTGGGCTCATGAGCCGCGAAAGACAAACCACTGAGGCTAGGTGCTTTGCCTTGCACACCCAGGTTTGAGTGGGTTAGTGACTCTGCTTTGGTGTCTTGGTGGCACAGTAGGGTGAGCGGCCACACGGTGTGCCGTGAAGGTTGTTGGACACACCTCCCTAGTGCCTCTATGGTGGCAAGTCACACGCATGGCAGGGACCAGAGGCGGGGATCACTTCCCCATTCGGGAGCCACTGACAGCGGAGCTGGTCAAGACGACGGCTATCTTCCTCAAGTGCCCGCACATCTCAGCACCGATCGTGCTGAACATCCTACCTATTGGCCCGACGGACGTTGTGGTGTCTCATCATCGTGGTGCCTGCCATCAGGGTGACGCAATCGGCTCCTGAAGAGGCAGTCAGCCCAGGAGGGCTAGTGCTCGCCATGATGGCCATGGTGCTCGTCATTGTCGTCCCAACGTCTATGGTCATTGTCATTATCGCGTCGACGCCCCTCATCACGATGGGCCGGTGAGCTGTGCCGATCTTGCAATTCAGCCTCGCCTTTGATCACCCCGAGTTTCTAGCAGAATTCGGTGCGTTGTGGGTCCTGCGGGTCCTACCCATCGGACTAGGGAGTGAAGTCTTCATGGAGATCTAGGTGCACAAGGATCCTCCCAATGAGCCCATTGAGAGTGATTGCTGAAGATGGCCATCCACATGACTTTTGGAATGGACGAGGGATTGGAGGTCCATGCCCAGACATTGAGAATGGGGGGCATCCTCCTTCTAAAGGGTAGCAACATCAAAATAATGAATGACACAACTCTTACCGAGGATCCTCTCGATGATGTCATTGCTCCAAGCATGAAGGGGAAAGCCCTCGATGCACAGATGGACATGGTGGTGCAAGCCTTCGGCATAAGCGTGAGTGTTGTGGTACCACTAGCTGGTGTGTAGGTCAAGGTTCTCATAGCCAAAGCACCCGACCACTGTTACCGTGTCGTGATGATGTTGATGTGAGAATGTGACAAAGAAGTCCTCGGGGTGGTGAGGGATGACATGGAACAAGTCATGGCTGATGCCGATGTGGGCGTAGATCGTGTCAGCAATGGCAATTCTTGCCTAGCCAAATGACTGCAATGTGGTTGAGGAGGTGCGTAGCCTTCTGGTCCACGGTTGCGGTGGAGGGAATGACAACGTACCCTTTGGTAGGTCGGGTATTTGCTTCTTCCAGGTGAGGCATAGCGGCGGCGTGCAGCGTGTCGTTGTCGGCGTGGGGTTGCTGGACGTAGGCATAAATGGCGATGGGCACTATCGGATGTGGCTAGTGGGTAGTGTGGAAAATCGTGGCTGGTGGGTGCTATTTGGCAGCGCTATCATTAATCGGCGCTACCGTCGTTGCTGTTATGCGAATATGGGTTTGGTTTCCTAAGTTTGCAAGTCAATCAATTCCAACAGTACGTAAGACTCAAATTAGTCTAATAGATCAAAAACAAATAAACTACATGAAATCTTTCACCCATTGATGTATGCACTACAAATATACGTGCTATGGATGGATTGTATGGGGTGGGTGTTGTCCATGCTGATGTTGCCATTGCCGTGAGCAATTGCACCGGAGCAATGCGGAGGTGGATGGTAGAGCAGTGCACGCATTGATTGTAAGGTGGCGCGGGCATCTGATTTGCGTCAGAGGCCATTGCGTCCTTATTTTTACAATTCACGATAGTCTCAACCGAAATATACAAATAGTATTCATGTGGGAACTAGACAAAGTACTTGGATTGGTTCAATGGTAAGCCTAGTGGCGTGCTAAGGTCTAAGGTTCGAATCCTCACCTTTTATAGTACTTTTGGGCAATAAATCCTAGTTCCAACCTGACAGGTGGGTCATAGTAAAACATGGTAAAAAACTGGGTCCGCATGCTAACAGGTAGGACCCGTGTAACTGACATGTGGGTTCCACTATGCTGACATATTGATCCCACAAGCTCACATGTAGTTCCAGCACATCTGACAAGTGGGTCCAGCACAATTGATAGCTGGGATCCGCATATCATCCACTTAAGCCAGTCGATCTCTTATATCAGTCACACAGATAAAGTACAAAAAGTGCCAAATGAGACTTAGAAATGGACTACTTTCAGTGCCACAGTGGTAAGATGCCTTGAGCACTCTGTTGAGGCCTACAGTTTGAACACTCGAGGCTACAATTTGTTGACAATATATAATTAGGCGTAAGAGTGCTTTTTTTTATCGATCAAAATCCCCACTCATGGGCAAGGTCTATGTACGGCAGGCTGACTTGCCTCTTGAGTCTTGATGGACTTGTGTGTAGGGGGTTTGCTTGTGCAGGCTGGAGTTGTGGCAGCCCAAATTGCGTCTTGCGGGCAGGCTGCTTGCAAAAAACATAGTATAGATAAAGTCACAGTTGTCCAATAGCCAGCATACTTTGACTAGCGCAATGGTAAGATATGCATGGCACATCTACTCGGTCTTGGGTTCGAGTGCTCCTGATCTCCATTTTTTAATTTTTATTTCGAAGGGTAAATTCTGACACGTGAGTCCCGCAAACCGACAAGCGGGCCCACACTAACATGTGGATCCAGCCTACTAACATGTGGGACCCACGAGCTCCAGTCAACGAAACAAAATATATTTAGAGGCAATGTCTTCATGAGACAATAAACTTTGACTACCAAAATGGTAAAATACGCACGACACATGTAGGAGGTTTTGTGTTTGAATGTGAAATCCAGCATGTTGTCTAGCATTTTTTTACCTATTTATTGTAGAAACATAGTATACATAAATGAAAATGTGTTTGATAGCTAGCATACTTTAACTAGCCCAATGGTAAGACATGTATGTCACATCCGCTAGGTCTCGGGTTCAAGTGCTCATTACCAAAAAATTTCCTTTTTATTTCGAATTACAAATTCTGACATGGGACCCACGAGCTGACATGTGGGCCCAATCAATTGAAATGTGGGAACCAAGCTTAAATAAGGGTCGCACACTCACATGTCAATCTAGCCTACTGACACGAGGGTCTCCCTTGCTGACACGTTGGACCCACAAACTGATATGTTGGACCGTTCAACTGAATTATGGAGCCCAAGTTGTCATGTAGGTCCTACCTTATTCACACGTGGGACTCGTGGAACTAACATGTTAGTCCTTACTTGACACGCAGGAATGAAACGTGTGCTTGACAACAGGTATGACGAGTACGATACCATCACGGTTGTCTTGACCACACGTGTAACGACCATAAATTGTCACAGCTCCAACAAACTATGTATAACAATTTGACCATCCTCGCAAATGTAACCCAAGTCATCATACGCGTGCCCCAAGGCCAGACACATGCCTTTTATGACAAATTCATCTAGCATTTTGTGACAATTTATTTTATGCGTCACTAAATTTTAGGGTTCGTGTAACGTCCCAAATTTCTTCATCATGTTTATCGTGTGCATCATGGCATTCAAGCATAAATCAAAATTGGGAAGAATTTTGAGCTTTTAAAATGTCAAGGAAAAACCTTTAATGAGGAGAGGGATTCAATTTCCAAAATTCAATTTGGACTTCAAAATTCGTAAATAAATTATATTGGATTGTATTTCAAATATCTCTATATGTGTGATGAAATTATAGACAAATTTTCAAACTATAAAAATTTGGTTTGGAATTGTCTAAAAAGAGTAAAATAGAAATGAAAATAGAAAAAGGAAATTGAGATAAAAACAAAAACAAAAACCTAATCTAACCCCCCCCCCTAATGAGCCATCCCAGGGCCCATTTTCTTCTCCCTCCCCCCGACTGGGCCGGCGGCCCAGTCCTTTTCCCCATAGCCCACCTGGCCTCCCGCCTCTGCCCCTCTCGGCTGGGCCGAATGGCCCAGCATTCTCCCCACCTGGGCCACCTCTTCTTCTCCCAGCCCACTTCCCCACCCTGGCTTGGCCCGCCTCCCCCTCATCCTCATCCTGTCGCCCCCCTGCCTTATCCTCTCCCTGCCGCCATGAGCTGCTCATGCAGCAGCTCACCGCTACCACTGTGGCGAGCAGCCCAGCCACCTCCTCCTTCGGTCCCCGCGCCGCCCTTTCCCCCCTATTTCTCCTTCTCCAACCCCCCTCCCCCCCGGACAGAGCCCCCGTCCTTTTTCCTCCCTCGGCTCCTCTCTCCGCCATACCCTCCCCGTCGCCAACGACGTCCGCCACCCCGTCGCTCCCACCACCGACCACGAAGCGCCGCCGCCTGGGCTCGCCTCGCCTCCACCCCAACGTCCGCTGCCTCGCCTTGACGGCCTCCAAGCCCCGCCGCCCCCGACGCCACCCACCCCGCCACCCGAGCTCCCGGTGATATTGTTCTGCCCCTGCTTGAGGTTGCGGAATTCTTCCTTCTTGATGTCCATTACTCCCTCCAGAATATGAGTTCCGTGAAAAGCAGCACATAACTCTTGCCATGAGATTTCATGGTCCTTCTCCTGCATGGAGAGAAAGCTTTCCCACCAGGCACCTACGGCACCTTCGAGCTGATATGCTGCGAAGTTCACGCGGTCTGCCGCGGATACATGCGTAGTCTCCAACTTGCGTTCAATGGTACGAAGCAAATCATCGACTTCCAGCGGATCATCGGAGCGATTGAAGATTAGGGGTTGAGTTCGAAGGAACTCTGAAATTCCAACACGATCATCGAATTGACGGTTGGTATTCTAAACAAGGCGCTCCAGAAGTCGAGTTTGATCCATACAGTTACGCTCGATTTGAAGTAAAACTTCCGCCATTGTTGGCGGTGGAGGTGGAACATTGTCGTCGTGACCGGCATCACGACCACGATTACGACCTACCGAAGGGCTGGTATGCCGACTGTCAGCCATCCTGAAGTAAGGAATAGAAGTTACTTCAAGATTCAAGATCGAATCATATGGAAAATTTATGGTGGAATGTACTAAGGAAACTAAATAGTGTGGGAACAAGATAGAGTCTAAATATGCCACAAATGGTAGTATTAAAGCCGCAAAGCTAAAATACATCCCATAGAAGACACAGATAGACATATGGTACATAAGATACATGAAAGTAATATTACAAGCTCACAGGCTAGAATATTTATATGATCATGCTATAATACCATACTCACACTCTGAGGTTTAGTTCCTATACATTATTCATCTACCACCCCAGACGGTCACATACTTGGAAAGGAAAACCATACACTGCCATCACGCAGGACGGTCGAGTGTACGCTTTGTACAAATGTACATATACACATCAAGAAAGTGCCTAGAACACTTTACTGCTCTGCGAGCGGAGGCGGGAGGAGCACATGAGGGGTGCCAAATTGTTCAGCTCCTTCCGGTTGTGGAAGATTCAGACAACGGCGAGGTCCAGCAGAAATACGAGCGCTACGGATGGGACCTCAGGCAGGTGTGATACTGCCAACATCTGGATAAGAGATATCCTCAAGCACTGGCTCGATTTGTGCGTTAAACACTCTTGGGTGTAAGTTGTTCATACGAACACTTGGCTCTACCGACACCAGGAGGTTCCACAATCGGGCACGAGTAGCAAAGAGCTCATGCCTAACCGCTCGGTAGTGCTGGTCTAGAGCCTTAATCAGATCAGCTTGTCGACACACTTCAGGATCATCGCTACTATCCATGTCGGTATATATCGCATAATTCACCTGATACTCCTCAGGTGGCAAGAAAGGAAAAGAGCAGTAAGCCGACAAGGACATCAGCGGTAGATCACACCGCAGGCGAGTGAGGGCATAGTAGGCAGCTTCCTGGACTACCATCTCCATAGTTGTGCCAACCCCATAGAAGATGTGCATAACACGAGTATCGAATTCATTATGGGGGTGGATAAGAACCATTGCCAAGTACTGAGTCATAAAGAAATCTTGGAATTGCTCATAAACGGTGTACTCCGGCATCCATCGACAATGATTGCTCCCCAAGGCATAGGCAAGAATCGTGGGGAAACCAGGGGCGTCGATGCATCTGGTAAGACAGACGATCTGCCCATGAGGCATCTAGATCAAGAAACAAGAGTTAGAACTCCATAGTAACTGAATAAGGTGAAAGGGAAGGTAAAGATACCCCAAACACGTGAATTCTAACTTTTGAGTGGAGGAGAAGAGTAACCAATCCACTTTTTAACCAAATGAAGAGGTAAGGAGAAGACTAGGATTGAAAAGGATAAGGAGGAAATAGAACCACTACTTATGCTTTTCACAAATCCTTTTTAAGTTCAAAATAGTTTTCGAAATTCTAGACCCAACATCGACCAAGGTCAACGGTTATCCTATAGACAGTCCTGCTCTGATACCAAGCCTGTCGGGACCCAGAATCCATAACAGAGAATCTTAAGTGAAATCACCCGCTAAGTCGAAACGTCAACCCCGACCTCAACCCTTGGGTATCAATTCCAAGAGGAGTGGAGTGATATAAAAATGGCTTCGAATAGCCCGAGACATCAACCCCAAACTTGCTCTGGCAAACTAATGCACAAATTAAGTAGGGTGATATGGTCTCCTCACTCTTTTCTCACTGAGCCGGAACATCAATCCCAAACTCATCCAGGCAAATGAATGCTCGGCTGGAGTAAGATGATATAGTTTCCCAAGCTCACAATGGAAGAGTCACTTCACAGGGGTGATTAAACCTAACAATTCTATGATATAGACACTGAAACCCTACCCGCACCATGTGCTTCAACAACATACACGCAAAGCACATGACGCAGGTGAGAACAAACAAGTATCACAACAGCAACTCTACGATTGAAACTGCAATAGTACTAGTTGTTCTTTAAAACTTAACAACATAATTCACACAAAGAGTTGATTACACAGTGGAAGATTAACCATGGCTAAAAAGCCAAAACGGTAGGGCCAAAAGTTGGCAGCAGGACAAACTCAAGCTGCCGACCCCTGGGCAGGACCACTGCCTGGGATCCCAGCGACTAGTCGTCGTTGGCATCGATCTCTACAAAGAAACCATCCATTGAGGGGATGATTTTCTCTGCACAAAAATTATCAACGACTACAAGGTGAGTACAAAAATTTTACTCCGCAAGACTTACAAGGGAAATTAGTAGTAGATGCAACAGGTTTCAATAAGGGGATAATTGTGGACTATTTTGCGAAAAGCTGACTATTCATTTGACAATACTTTTTAGGTAGAATGAAATCAACCACTGGATGAATTTTAAAGGAGACGAGCCGAACCTTCATACAGAAATCTATTGCAGACCACCGTACACTTAAACCCTCGATTCTTCCTCAATCCCCAGGGACGAAGCAATCGCTAACACCTCAACCTTAGAGTTGGCATGTTTTAAGGTAATGTTGCAGTTGTCTAATTCGATGTGGATTCTTACCAAGTTTTCCATAACCGCAGACACGGCTATTCGAATAGTTCAAACCCTGCAGGGGTGTACATCTTTACCTACACGTATTGATCAACTCTTAATGCTAGGCCGAAAACACACTTCACGAGGTGTGTTAGTAGAGGGTGATCGAACACGACCTTTATAATGTTTTCGACTTAAGTATGAGCCGCCCTAATGGGCTAATCCGTATACACCAGTCTGGCCGGTACCCCGACACGGTCCCAAAAGTTGTAGCAGGTGATACATCCCCGGTCCTGAACCGTGTGTAACCCTTACACCTATATTGAGGCACCACACACATTATTTTTCACTCACCCAGCAAATGGAAATGGCAAACTATGCAGCTCATAACTCAAGTCTAGACAAATTATTCAGTCGTGGGTGGCCCATTATACCACCCGTGTAGAAGTACGCAAATCTTAGTTCAAAAGGACACCAGGAACTGGTCCTTGTGGGAAAAACGAGACAACCCACCATGCTCCTAGCCTGGCCTCTCGTCTAAACCCAATCATTATTAATCAAATTCATTAGACACTTCCTGATGAACAACCACCTAACCCACCCAGAGTGTTGTGTTTTTTCTGCCATCCAAGAAATTACGACTTTTACATGACTAAGCATGTCTAAGCAATATTAATTGTATAAGTAAATTAGAAGCAATAACTATACTACTCTAAATAGGTTGGGGTGTGGTGGTGTTGATTGAGCGACACAGTAAGTTATGCAAGGAATAGAGCTAGCACTTAACATAAAATATAAGTTGAACACATGCGGTAGGGTTTTGGAAACAATTAATAATTTGCAAATAGTAGGATGATCGCAAAATGATCAAAGCGTTGCTTGCCTTGTGGTTTGGCTATTAAATCTGGTTTCGGTTCGAGATTATAGGCGTCAAGATTTTTCGACTCTATTGGAAAGAACGAAAACACCGGAAAAATGAGGTGCAATAATAAATGTCACAATGATGAATATCAACATGATATGAAATGCATTCCATGACATAGAAGATTCAAAATGAAGACTAATGCAAGTGGAATCAATTTAATCGGAGTCCGGACGCTCAAGATATCGCGATCCGACGATTTCCGGTTAATCAAAAAACCCTAATTTGAGTTTTTAGCCAATTATATTTTTCCTAGCATTCTAACATGTATGAAAATTACATATTTGAATAGATCTCATTTTTCTGAATATTTTGATATATTATTTACATTTTTTGACTAAAAATGGATTTTCTATGAATTTTCTAAGACTTAATCAATTAAAAAACCCTTTTTGTATTTTTCTCAGTAAATAAAATTAATATTAAATAATAAATACTTTTATTACTTAATTCAATACTAGCCTCAGAGACTGACATGTGGGCCCCATGGTCAACTTTGGTCAAAGTTGAGTGAGTCAATGACAGGTGGGGCCCACTTGTCATAAATTTCTTATTTTCTTTTAATCATTTTATTAAATCTGACTTATGGGTCGCACATGTCATACACAGAGTTAAAACCGAATCAATTAGTGCATTAATTACTGTCATTAATGTGTTGGATTAGCATTAATTACTAATCATTAGCATTTAATGTGTTGGATTAACACTACTTACTAATCATTAGCATTAATGATGCCCAAATAGTAATTATTAACATTAATTACACTGTTAGCTATTAATTACTGCATTAATTACACTTTATCACTTAATGCTCATCATTAAGATTAAGCCGGTCGGAACATGCATTAATTATAATGATTAGATTAACATGTCAGATTAGGAAATTAAATGGGTCTTAATGACCCTAACCACCCGGTCAGGACTCGGCCGCATGGCTCGGTCCGACCGGTGGTTCATCCGGCGCGGCGCCGCCGCCGGCGAGGTCCGGGGGAGAAAGAGAGGCGGCGACATGGGGTTTACCGGGGCTCGGGTGGCGGCGCTAGGCGGCGACGGCGAGGTGGGGGCGGGGCAGAGTGGCGAAGTCGAGGCAGTGTCAGGTGGGGCCGAGGCTCGGCGAGGTCGTCGGGGAGTGACGGCGAAGGTGAGGGCGGTGAGACAAGGGGAGGGGGCCCGACGGGGATGTGGGGCGGCGACGGGGAGCGAGAGCCCTGGCTCGGGTCGGTGCGGCAGCGATGGCGAGGAGGACGGGGAGGGTGCGGCGGAGAGGCGACGGGAGCGGTGGAGGCGACGGGGTGAGAGCGGGGCTAGGGAAGGAGGCAGTGGCAACGGGGGCGGGCGGAAGAGAGAGAACCGAGAGAGAGGGAGCGGGAAGGTGAGGCATTCGGCCGGGGGGGAAGGGAGATAAGGGGAGGCGGCACGGGGCTCGGAGCAGGAGGTGGTGACGGGGTGGCCTGGCTGCTTGCCACGGCAAGCAGCTCGGTGGCAGCCCCGGGCGGCGGCGGGGAAGATGGATGAGGACAGAGGGAAGGGATAAGGGGGAGAGGGGGAGCGGGCCAGGCCGGGGGCGGAGGCGGGCCGAGAAGGGGAGGCCCAAGCGGAGAAAGAGCTGGGCCACTCGGCCCAGCCGAGAGGGAGAGAGGCGGGGCGGGCCAGCGGGGAGACGAGGGGAAAAACGGGACGAGAAGGCGGGAAAAAGATGGGCCGGGAAAAGGCCCATCCGGGCAGGGGGGAAGGGTTATGTTTTATTTTTCTTTTTGTTTTTCTTTTGACATTTGCTCAAATTCAAACCATTCAAAGACCCCATTTAAGGATTCAAATTTCCAATTCAAATTTTTTTTGAATCATGCACATGCTATGATGCACCATGAAATGGCAATAAATTTGGGGATGTTACATTTGCATACTAGGAAAAATATAATTGGCTAAAAACTCAAATTAGGGTTTCCCGATTAGCCGGAGATCGTCGGATCGTGATATCTCGAACGTCTAGACTCCGATTAAATCGATTCCACTTGCATTAGTCTTCATTTTGAATCCTCTATGCCATGGCATGCATTTCATATCATGTTGATGTTCATCATTATGATATTTATTATTGCATCTCCTTTTTATGCTGTTTTCGTTCTTCCCGATAGAGCCGGAAGATTCTGAAGTGTATAATCCCAAGCAGGAACAAGATTTAATAGCCGAACCTCAAGGTAAGCAACCCTTTGAACATTTTGCAATCACCCTACTATTTGTAAAATATTAATTGTTTCCAAAACACTATCGCATGCGTTCAACTTATACTTTCTATTAAATGCTAGCTTTATTCCTTGCATAACTTACTTTGTCACTCAATCAACATCACCACACCCCAACCTATTTAGAGTAGTATAGTTGTTGCTTCTAAATTACTTATATAGTTAACGATGCTTAGACATGTAGAAGTCATAATTCCTTGGATGGTAGACAAAACACAACACTCTGGGTGGGTTAAGTGGTTGGTGGGTGTTCATCGGGAAGTAACTAATGAACTTGATTAATAATGATCGGGCTTAGATGAGATGCCATGGCTGGGAGCATGGTGGGTTGTCACGTTTTTCCCACAAGGACCGGTTCCCGGTGTCCTTTTGAACCAAGATTTGCATACTTCTACACAGATGGTATAATGGGCCACCCACAACTGAATAATTTGTCTAGACTTGAGTTATGAGCTGCATAGTTTGCCGTTTCCATTTGCTGGGTGAGTGAAAAATGATGTGATATGGTGCCTCAATATAGGTGTATACGGATTAGCCCATTAGGGTGGCTCATACTTAAGTCGAAAACATTGTAAAGGTCGTGTTCGATCACCCTCTGCTAACACGGCCTAGCATTAAGAGTCGATCGATACGTGTAGGTAAAGATGTACACCTCTGTAGGGTTTGAATTATTCGAATAGCCGTGTCCGCGGTTATGGACAACTTGGTAAGAATCCGCATCGAATTAGACAACTGCAACATTACCTTAAAATATGCCAACTTTAAGGCCGAGGAGTTAGTGATTGCTTCCTCCCTGGTGGTTGAGGAAGAATCAAGAGTTTAGGTGTACGGTGGTCTGCAATAGACTTCATCGTGAAGATTTGACTCATCTCCTTTAAGTAATCTAGTAGTCGAATTTCATCCTACTTAAAGAATATTGTCGAAAGAATAATTAGCTTTCCGCAAAATTGTCCACAAATACCCCTTATTGAAACTTGTTGCATCTATTACTAAATTCCCTTATAATTCTTGCGGAGTACAATTTTTGTACTCACCTTGCAGTTATTGATAAGTTTTTACAGAAGAAATCACCTCCTCGACGGATGGTTTTTATGTAGAGATCGATGCCCACGGCGACTAGTCGCTGGGAATCCCAGGCAGTGGTCCTGCCTAGGGTTCAGCAGCTTGGTTTGCTTTGCTACTATCTTTTGGCCTTACTTTTTTGGCTTCTTAGCCATATTAAACCTTCCGCTGTGTAATAGACTCTTTATGTGAATTATGTTGTTAAGTTTTAAGAACAACTAGTGTTATTGCAGTTTCAGTCGTAGAGTTGCTGTTGTGATACTTATTTGTTCTCACCTGCTCATGTGCCTTGCGTGTATGTTATTGAAGCACATGGTGCAGGTAGGGTTTCAGAGTCTATATCATAGAATTGTTAAGTTTAATCACTCCTGTGAAGTGACTCTTTCACTGGGAGTTTGGGAACTATATCATCCTACTCCAGCCAAGCATTAATTTGTCGGGACGAGTTTGGGATTGATGTTCCGACTCAGTGAGAAAAGAGTGAGGAGACCATATCACCCTACTTAATATGTGCATTAGTTTGCCGGAGCAAGTTCGGGGTTGACATCTCGAGCTATTCGAAGCCATATCACTCCACTCCTCTTGGAATTGATACCCACGGGTTGAGGTCGGGGTTGACGTTTTGACTTAGCGGGTGATTTCACTTAAGATTCTTTGTTATGGATTTTGGGTCCCAATAGTTCGGGCCCCTCGGTGCATGATTGTGACGGTCCAAAAAATTTCATTGTAAAAGAGTGACCGATGAGTATTCCGAACGTCATCCCACTTTCGTCATAGAATAATGGATTTGCTGTAGTGGAGGCTGGTGCAACTTAGAGCCTGATTATAGGCAGAGATGTTGACGCAACCAGAGTAGTTTGCATATCCGGTGGCGAAGGCTATTGGCGAGCTTGGCTTGGCTTGTCTACGGTGACACACTCTCTCGCATGGTGTCCTTCGCGGAGACACAACCTGGACTTGAAGAGGTCTCTACACTGAATAGCAATGCTGCTTCGGCTTGAATCTCTTCCCCCTTTGTTCTCTGCAATTGAACCGTCGGTTGATGGAGGTGTTTTCAATGCTCTCCACACTCAGGCTGCTTGATGTTTCCACTAGAATGGTGGATATACAATCTGCCATTCAAGATCCAATGCCAAGGCCTGGGGGGGAGGGGCATGGTGGCGGTGGCCCTGCCAAATCTAGCTGATTTGAAGGAAAATCCTCCTCACTGACCTTGCGCCCGGGGAGTTGAAAGTGACTACATGGTTGGGCATCTTGTAGCAAGATTTTAGGGCACCATTATTGCAGTGGGTGGCCTGTGAGGGGGGTCGGGAGGCATTTAAAATGAATCTGACCTTGCACGCACCTGCTGTCACCGACTGTGGGTGGCTGATCTCCTCCGGCGGGGATTCAGGGACGATGAAGGCTTTAGAGATGGTGGCGACTTCAAGCAGATATTCAGGATTAATTTCAAGTGAACTACACCCCTGCAAACCGAATAGACCAGTATAACTAAATAATGAAAAAGCCCAACCCAACCTTTCCTACCACCCCAAGCAGCAAAAACACAAACCCACTAGGCCCACCATGTTTTAACAACATCAAAGGAGAGGCAGGAGGCGCGGTCGCACAAACTTGGGGCACAACACCTCAACTCAACCCTGACGCCACACCAAACCCTAAGTGCCGGCAAATGACAGCCTCGACTCGACGCAATGCTCCAACCAGCTACCTCGGTGTGTTTCCTTCCCCTTCCGTTCCATTTCGGTAGCCCCAAATCACCTCACTTGCTAGTCGCCACCACACGACCACCATGCTAGTGAGGCACGGATGCCATGACCGTGAGGGAGTGAGGAGGTGAGCGGCGTGACGATGGAGCAGTCTTGCGATCTGATGAACTTTCTTCTTGATTTTTCCTGAACTTGTCGAGTTGCTAAGTTCATCATACCTCGGGTTAACTAGAAAACCGAGACAACTGAACCGTATTGAAGACTTTCAGTTTATGATATTTCTTTGACTATTTTGGTTATCATTTCTCATAAACCATATTTGTAAACCAAAAAAATTGAATTGAATTTTTGGTTAAAACCGAATGCCTACCCTAGCTGCAGCTGATGCTTGCAGCACTGTGCGCACCATGCAATGTGTCACGTGTGCTCTGTACTAGCGACCTATTACCCATGCCTCTTCATCCTCTTTCTTTTCCTCTTCTCTTCTCCCTCTTTTAGTTGGACAGATGTGAAGCGTTTGATGTAGCTAATGCTCATTGCACTGTGTGCATAGTGCAATGTGTCACGTGCACTCTATAGCAGCGGCCTATTACCCATGCCATTTCATCCCCTTTCTTTTCTCCCATCTCTTCTTCTTTTTTAAATTTCTGCTCTTATAGAGAGGGCACCAAATTCCTATGAATTTTTCATCACTGAATCTAATAGACTGCAAATATCGGTCCATTTTACGGTTTAGCGATTTATGAAAATTTGATGTTTGCATTCCCAATCAAGGAGATGCAAGAAAGATCTTCAATCAAGAAGTGGAAGGTTGAAAGACTCCCAATCGATAAATTACTCAGTGGACTAAAAAAAGGGAGGCAGCAAGATTTCCATTATATCCAATGAAGAATCGAGAAGAGGAAGAGTTAGATCAGTACCACACACAGAACAAAACCAAAACCAAAAGAAAAATCAAGATGCAAATATACTTGTCATTCTTGACAGCCTTCGCCAACTTCTTCATGCAGCAGTGAAGAGCTTGGGAGCAGAAGAGTAGGGAGATGGGAGTAGCCAAGGTGGTTGATTGCGTCAGGGGTTGCTGTGCTAGGAAGGAATGTGGATGAGGTGTGTCGTGCACTTGTAGAGCTTGGAGTTATGGAAGAGTGATAGTAAGTAGGCTTGGGCCAGACGATACTAGTGCTGGCATGAGGTGGACGCGTGCTAATTTTGATGAAATGGATGGTTTAGTTTCTAGATGGTAAAAATGATCTATATATCGAGCACCAAAAAAACCAAGAGAATCGGTTATTCGGTTTGGTTCAATGTTTGGTTTTGGTGAAAAATCTCCCATCCATAGCGCTGCGCTCCTGCCTCCTTCAACATCAACTCCATCACAAATGCATGCCTTGGTCTTCTCCTCTTTCGTAGCTTCCCTCCACCTTCGCCTCCTCCTCCTCCCATGAGGGCTACGTCGAACGGTTGCGTCCATGCCCTTCCTCTCCACTTGACCTAACCAGAAGTGACTAGATTAGGGCTACAGGGCCGGAGGCGACAGTCACTGTGAAGGAGGCTAGAGCTGGCATGTAAGACTCACAGCAGAGAATGCCAAACAGGCACACCTTCTAGAGCTTTGGGTCAGGACTACAAAGCCCCAAATCTGCTCGGTGATAGCTCCGGGTCTGGACATCGAGCTGACGTGGCCACAGCGTCACAGTCTACTCAAGACACGATTTCTACATAGACATCCAACTTGGTGTCGCATTGCTCACCACCTCGGTGAGTGTTTCACAATTCCATTGCGTTATGTCATCTTCCCCAATGTTAATTTGGATATGCTAATTTTGAAGATATTTCAACCGTGCAATTGACGAGGAATGTTGTTCTCCCATTAGTGCCATGAAGCAATCTACACAAGCAACAGATTGGCATTGCATTCCTCGCTTCGCCCCTAAGTATTTCGAGATCCGTTCAAATCACATTGTGTTCCCGAACCTTATTTTAACCTATGTAAATTTTATATCCAATCCATGTGGCTAATCATCAGGAACACCGAGAAAACCATCTTGATGTCCCTGTACAGAACCAATCTGTGCAACCACTGACTCTGTGTCATGTTCCGCATTGCATACTGAGTATTTACCCAAGCCCTTTGGTTAGATTATGTTCCCAAGAATTAGCTTCCATAAACAATGGACAATTTCTGATTTCATGCCTCATGCAACTTGGCGATGATAAGTAAACTGCCAATCTTACATAATACGTAGAGAAGAGAGAGAAAGGGATCGTATCCGGAAGCTGATCATGAATCGGGCCACGGGTGACAAGATTTGTACAGGTTCGGGCCTCCCTCAGGATAATATGTCATATTGCTTTATATTGATCACGAGGGAAAGTACAAGGGGATGTCTAGTCCTAGATGGAATCTACAACTAGTCGGAGGTGGTTGTCGAGGCTGACCTTCTCTTCTACACTGGTAAGCATAGTGTGTGGCAGCCATGAATTTCACGAAAGTTGGCCGTCCTAAGATAGCATTGTATAATGTCTCGAAATCGACCACATCGAACATAACCTTCTATGTTCGGAAGTTGTCAGGTTTCACAAAGGTGACAGGGAGCGTGATCTGCCCGATCGGAGTAGCTGAGGATCCAGGCACAATGCCGTGGAAGGCTTATGTCACTGGGTGGATGGATGAGCGAGGGATCTGCATCGAGTCGAGTGCATTGGTAAAGAGGTTGTTCAAAGAACTTCCTCTGCTCAGAAGTACTCGGGAGACCTTGCAGTTGTTGATGGTAGGTTCGACCACAATAAGGAATTGTCCTGATCGGACAAATTTCTTAGGGCAGTCAGCTTGGTCAAAAGAAATCCTGACTTCCGACCATCTGACCATTTGGCGAGTCGGGGGAATTGTGGCGAGAACTTCACGGGCTACTGTCCTGTATTGCCTTTTAGACTCGTAAGACGCTGAGCTCCCGAACATGTGGTCTATCCTTCATTGTTCGTTCTGTAAAGGGGCCTAGTCGGAGTCATCGCCGGAGTCGGAGTCCGTTCTATAAAGGGGCTTGAGGTCCTCTTTCTCTAAATTTCTCGGTTTCTGCCTAGACGTACTTTTTGAAGAGCTGGCATTGGCGAAGATCATGCTTGTCGGTCTAGTGGAAATCACAACAGATCTTGCCAATCGGCTCCACCTTTCCTTGAGGTTTGCCTTTGTTCCGAGGTGGGCCGGAACATTTGTTGGGGAAGTTTGCCATTACTTCTCTAGTTCTCTATCTCTTGTCGCAATCTTTGTTGGAGGGTTTCTTCTTGTGCTTGCTTTTGGTAGAGTTGTCGTGATGTCCCGGTTGGGGCCGTTCAATGCATTGGTCCCATTCCTTGATGAACTGGAGAGTTTCTTCGATGCTGGTTGCCTCGTCCGCGAGCTCTATTAGTTCTTTTACCGTCTTTGGGATAGTCATGACGACTTCTTCTATACACCTCTGGTCCTGTAACTTCGTACAGAAGCTTGGATAACTTTGTGGTCGGTCACCTTGGGTGTTGTGTTCTAGACATTGCTGAACCGTGGGGTGAATTTTCCCAAGGTTTCTCCTTTTACTTGGAACAGTCGAAAGAGGTCATCAGGCTTACCAGGACACGCGTATGTGTCCTAGAAATTTCCCTAGAACCAGTTGCACAGTTGTTCTCACGAGTGGATTGATCCGGGTTGAAGGTTGGTGAGCCAAGTCCTTTTTTTGGTCCTTTGAGGGTAGTCGGGAGGTAGTTGGTCATAACCTTCTCGTTCCCTCCCACGGCCTCGATGGTCGTTGTGTAGATTTATAGGAACTCAGCAGGATCCTTCGTGCCGTCATACTTCTTGATCGATCCTGATTTGAACCATGAAGGCCAGCGAACCCTTCTTAGTTCTGTGGAAAAGGCTTGAAAACCGTAGATGGCTCCTCGAGTGGTTCCATCATTCGGCGTCGTTGACCGACTCGTTAAGGTATCCGCACAGATCTTCTATTAGGTGTCCTCAAACGGGTGAATACTTCTGACAGCGAGGTGGATCTGTGTCCCTAGAAGATCGTTCCCGATTAGATCATCTATCACGACCAACCTCTTCATGAGAAGCATTGGATCGAGTTCCTCCTCTCGTGGAACTGTGAGCGTTAGTTGCTTGGTGTGAATACCTGGCTTGCTCTCGAGCCTGGAGGATGTGGTTCTCCATGTTGGTTAAACCACAGTTTCCCTTCTAGGGTCGTCAGATCCATTGAAAGAGGTTGTTTGAGCCATTGCCGGATCCCAGACAGGCATTGAGCGGCTCTCGATCTAAACAAATCAGAATCTCGCAGGATTAGAGTTTTCTCTCGGTTGTCCGGTTTATTTTCTTGAGCGGTCCTTGGATCTAGAGGAGGAATTCTTGGGTCAGAGAGCGAATCATCCCCGCCATTCTCCTGAGAAGATTGACGCTGAGACCCGTTTCCTATTGCAAGTATCTCACGGCGGTACTATCCACTAGAGGTATAGTCTAGATCCATCATGGATCTACCATGGGAGGTGACCTCCGGTAAGCTTCGTCAGCCATCTAGGTGGTCAGAACATGCGGGTAATAATCCCAACATGAGGCTTGCGTAGTCCGCGTGACTATGTTGAAGATCGACCCCGTAAGTTCTGGCATACTCGTCCATCAACTGGTGGACATCGTTGTCGGCCTCGTCGTCAGGTGAGAGATCATTGAGATCGACTTGGTCGTGTCTTGGCTCCGATCAGTTGAAGGGGTGAAGGTTGTTATAGAACCCCTCATTCGAGAAGCTAGTTCTTGCCACAACTGGTGGTGAAGACGCCAATGGTGATTCATTGTAATCAACAGTCGTGATCCCCATGGTCGGCATCATCTATTGACGATCGGTAAACCGGCGATCTTATGTAATACGTGGAGAAGAGAGAGAAGGGGATCGTATCCGAAGCTGATCACGAATCGGCCACGGGCAACAAGATTTATACAGGTTTGGACCTCCCTTAGGATAACAACCCTATGTTCTATTAGTTTATATTGATCACGAGACAAATTATAAGGGGATGTGTCTAGTCCTAGATGAGATCTACAACTCATCGGAGGTGGTTGTCGAGGCTGATCTTCCCTTCTACTTGCTCAGAAGTCGATTGATCTTGAGATGTCTCTTCTAGGCTGAGATTCGATATGAGATGCCTTCTCCAAAGGCCATCAGGGTCCTTTTATAAAGGGTACACAGTATCGTGGGAGACACGGACTCATTCCTGAGTAGGACTCCATCATTCTTAAACATCGAGATTGACAGCCTAGTTTAAGAAGTCCCGAATACTCACGGGTGGTTTCCTTATCGACCTAGAGTCCTTCTCTGAGGTACATATCCTCTCGGGTAATTAGGGTACTCCTAGGTCTTTGTTTATTCGTATACGGATACTGTCGTCGTATACAGTAGTTATGTACTACTCATCGTCAGATTGTTTAGCCATTTTCGTCATCAGGATGGCCTCAAATAAAAAAGTTTACAACATTAAAGTGGTTCATCTCATCGAGCTACCCCAAAATTGACACAAGAACAACCCAATTCAGATTCTGGACGAAGAAACCACGAAGAATAAAAAATCAAGCTGAACCCAGACTTAATACTGTCACCTTGAAAATTGCTATGATTGATCTATGCATTTATAGATCACCAATGATGTAAAATTAGGTGTTTTACGAGGAGTGCAGCTAAATGGCTCACGAGGGCATTTGCACCCATTACATTTGATGATTTTTAAAATCACGTAAATATTTTAAATTTTTTTAAAAAAATTCATACCGGTATATGATAGAATAAAGTATACACAGTTAAATTTTCAAAAAATAATATGACCATTTATGACCTATGCAAAAAGAACAAGAACACACCTTGGATAGTCATGAACAGTGTAAAGGGGGCATATGTACAGGTTTTTTTTTACAGGTCGCAAATTAGCATATTATTTTTTGAAAATTTAACTGTGTAAACTTCATTCCATCATAGACCAGTATGAATTATTTCAGAATTTTTTGAAACTTGTATGTGAAATTAAAATTCACAAAGCTAATAAATACACATGCCACTACATGCACCCAGTGATTTTCCGTTTCACGACCTTCAGGCCATACCACATAAGCAATGAGTGAACCAGTGAGAGGTACTTCTTTCCTCTCTGTTTGCCTACTTTGTTCATGTGCCAATCATATACAGTATAGGGTTTATGTAAGCATGGATAAAGCATTTTTCTGTAACCTACTCCAAAAGGAATTTACGAAGCTTCCTATCTGCATATTTCTTTTCACCTGACACGACCGAGAAGAGAAAACGAAGCAAGAAATGGAAAAAGAAACACCTAAATTTGCCTGTAGTTGTGCTTTTTTTCATCACCAAGCCATACAAATAAATATGCTTGTGGTACTAACAGCAAGAGTGCAGTATATAATTATTTTTTAAAATAATCTTTTGACCGGAAACAGTAGGGAATCCCGTAGGGTATTTTATTAAAAAGATTGCAAGAAGCTACCAAAAGAAAGTTATGTACATAAGAATATGTACATGGAGGACAACCTACCCCATACAGGAAACTAACTAGGGGATTTGTGCTGGAGCCCTGCACGGGGAAGCGCAAGGTGATGCCCGTCATTGATCTGCGCAACCTAAACCCCTCCACCCGATTCCGGCTGGCCGGAGCATCTCGACGACAGCCTGAAGACGAAGCAATCGCCGATGGGAGTTTCTGATGCCTGCTTCGCCGGAATTTGAGAAGACCCGCCACCGCCGCCATCGACTTCGAGCTCGAGGTCTACCATGTGTTGCGAGTCTCCACCCTTAGAAATTCAACCTTCGCACTTCTCGTGAACCCCCTCCTTCGATTTCATTGCTCTGGTTTGTCTCTGCATTGCCGGGAGCCTGCTCATCTCGCAAACCGATCCACATTGCCGCTAAAAGCTCGCTGTCCGTCATGTCCTGTCCACCTTCGGTTTTGACATGCGTGCAGTCGAATTCCACGCGGTGTTCTCATTTTGCATCACCTAACTGAGCCAACGCTGTTGTCGTTTGTCGGGAAGCAAGTTCGCCAGAGCAGAAGGCTAACTTTGGGCGGAAGAGGGGAGGAAGAGGATGCTGACAGTGGAACCCATTTGCTAGCGTGTCCCACGTGCCAGCTTTACAGCATATAACCAAAGTGGGGAGAGGTGACAGATTTTGGGTCATTTACTTATATAAGATTTTTAAATATAAATCTGAATATATTAAAAAATATTAGTCATCAAAGTTTCAAAGTTTCGGTCCTCTGCTATCCAAACGTTCAAAATAATGTAATATGAGGATCGATAATCTGGTTCGAAAAAGAAAGTGCTGCACACCTCCTAAAGTTGCTATTTGTGACCCGCCCCAATAACTTCTGGCGATTGGCATTGTAATCTCTAACGGACGTTAAGGCATCTCTAACCGAGTCTCTATAATCCATTCCTTATATCCCCATTTGAGGATTCATCTCAAAAGATTCTTTCTCTAAAATCCCCTCACACTCCAACCGATTTTCCAAATCTCATTCCCTATACTCCACTCTTCCATATTTTAATAGTTTCCACCAACTAACATGTTATTTGTACAGAAAAAAGTAAAACTGCTTTATTAATACGGGTAAAACTATAAGTAATATATTATTTGTAACGGATAAAATTGTGACGGATAAAATTGTAATGGCTAATTTTGTAACGGCAAAATTCGAACGGCTAAATTCGAACGCCTAATTTCCAACGGCTATATTCCAACGGCTATATTTTTGGGTCAATATATACCAAACCTCTATTTCCTCCTGGCACTTCATCCTCCTCCTCTACAACAACACAATGAGTCGTAGCAGCTCATCCATGCATTCTCCTTTCGATTCTTCGTCGTCCAATGATGACGACGAACTCTTTCTTGCCACAACAATCATAATTTAGAAGCACTTCGAGCGTACGAATGCTCGATGCCATGGCGGTTCTCGGCACGGCCGCCAGGTAATCCAACGCAATAGAGAAGCCGGACATTTTAGACTGTATGAAGACTACTTTTCTGATGCCCCTACGTATGGCCCAACAATATTTCGGCGCAGGTTTGCAACCGTTACGAAATTATTTTGTAATCTCCTTAGTTGTTGATCCTCGTTTGTAGCACTCATTCTCCTTTTTCGCCCAGGTTTAGAATGGGTCGTACTCTATTTCTCCGCATAGTTGATGCCGTAGTAAGCCATGATGAATATTTTGTCCAGAAAAGAGATAGAACTGGTCGTCTTGGGTTATCTCCTTTGCAGAAGATTACAGCTGCTTTTAGAATGCTAACCTACGGAGTTCCTGCGGACGCTACAGATGATTATCTCCGGATTGGAGAAAGTACTGCAATTGAGAGTCTTAAAAGATTCGTGAAAGCTGTTGTTCAAGTGTTCGGAGATGAGTACCTGAGATCTCTTAACACTAATGATACCCGCAAGGTTGCTAGCTATTGGAGATGCAAGAGGTTTTCCTGAAATGCTGGGGAGCATTGATTGCATGCACTGGGAGTGGAAAAATTACCCGGCAGCTTGGCAAGGTATGTACACTGGCCATGCGCACAGAGCCGACGATCATACTAGAAGCTGTTGCATTACAAGATCTATGAATTTGACAAGCTTTTTTCGGTTTACCAGGGTCCCACAATGATATTAATGTCCTACACTGGTCCCCGCTCTTTGCAAGGCTAGTGGAAGGGCAAGCTCCAGAAGTTACTTATACCGTCAATGATAATAATTATACAATGGGGTACTACCTTGCAGATGGGATATATCCTTCGTGGGTGACTTTTGTGAAGACCATACCATCTCCTCAAGACAATAAGAAAAAATTATTTGCCCAAACTCAAGAAGCTGTTAGGAAAGATGTCGAACGAGCGTTCGGAGTTCTACAAGCTCGCTTCGCCATTGTGCGTGGACCAGCTCGATTCTGGGATCAAGAAACACTTGGAGATATCATGACTGTATGTGTCATCATGCATAACATGATCATTGAAGATGAGAGGGACGGAGGCCCGACAGACTTCAACTATGAAGGGGTGGGAGAAAGTGTTAGAGTATCCCATGAAGTTACACCTGAGTTATTTGAGTTCATTCAAACTCATTATTCCATTAGAAACAGACAGACTCACTCTCAGCTTCAAGACGATCTAGTCGAGCACCTGTGGCGACGTTATTCAGTGATGTAGGTTTTTGTACAGTTGTTGTAAGCCTTTATTACACAATGTATCATGTTTGAATTATGCAAGCTTTTTTTAAAATTGTTGTAAGCACTTAGTGAGACAATGTATCCAGTTCTACTTTCAATAAAGGAGTAGCAGAATAGTCCACACGACAATCCTTAAAACAGTCCATCGAATAATCCATACAATGTGCCATAAAGGAATAGTACATAGAAATCACTTGCGTCGTCTAACGATGATATCTTGCTGCAAGCTCATATAGTACTCCTGCTGTGGTCTGGACATACGGCTAATGTCCATGCTCATAATTCTTTCCTCCTCCAACACTCTCTTGAATTCAAACTCTCTTTCCCTCACTTCAATCAGTCTTTTCTCATTTGCAATCCTCTGTTCCTCTTGCTCAATTCTGAGTTTGTCATGCGCAATCCTCTCTTCTTCTATTGCATAATGCTGTGCGTACCACTCTTCTTTCTTGAGCTCTTTCTCAGCATCCACCAAAGTCTTCTTCGACCAAAGGGTTTCTAACACATCACTGTAGGCCTCTTCCTTTTCTGGAACAGAAATTTTACCTTTCCGAAGACGTTCTTTCGCCGCCTTCTTCCCAATTGGTCTAGCTGAGCCCTCGCTGTCAGGAGTAGGGGCTTCCATTTCAACATCAACTGGACTTGAGTTGGTGCTAGGAGTTGAACTGCCTCCACTTGCACGGTGGCTTGTCTTTTGTTTATTCGAGAACAGTCTATCGGTCCATTTCTGATGGTGGCGTAAGACGTTCCAACAATGCAAAAAACCGAATGCCTTCTTCTCTTCCGCCGCGTACAGGCTACATGCTTGAACAATCTGTAAACACCAACGTTTTGTTACTATATCTCCAGGCATAAGTTGTAACTTAGAAATAAACAAAATCTGCATACCTTATCATTTTCAGTAATCCCGCTCTGCCTTCGCCGCTCAATACGATCAAAACACCCACAAAACTTGTTCACACTCTCTTGTATAGCGCACCAATGTTTTGTAAGGGATGTTTGGTTACGGTCTGATTCAAATTTTCTGTTCTCGTGGAAGTAAGCATGGATTCTACTCCAATATGTCGTTCGGGACTACTCGTTTCCTTGTGCGGCATCCAAACTTATATTTAACCATACTGATACTAACATCTCATCTTCCTTCTCATTGAAATTCTTTGTTCTCTTGTTCGTAGGTTTAGTAGAAGGATTATGTTGTTCTACTAGGAATTGTAGCTCCTCCATTGGGCTAAAATTTTGAGTATCTTCCCAATTGGTGCCGTCATTTCCATCGCTCAACAAATTAACAAAATACCCGTTCATAATAAAATCTGTGCATGCAAAATATAACATTAACAGAGCATTACCACCAACAACAGCACAAACTAGTTTCTACTCCACAATACAGTAGCATAGCATTAACATAGGTTTACGGTAGTACAACGAAATATGTTCCATACAAGCCAAACCACGATACTAAGCGGCAGTTCATAGTGCTGTGATCTAGTCCATGAAAACATAATACAAACCGCTAGAGTACACTTATGCCAATACTACAACAATACTACATGAACACTGATAACACTACTAGTACTGGAATGTTGTGCAACAAACTAACACTCAAGATCAATGTCTTCCTCATAACAGTACTCGTAGTAGTCAATTTTCCCACTGTCATCAGGAACGTAATCAAATGGGACACAGTCATCAAGGTCTACTAGCTGCAGATCAACATCATCTTGCTCAGGAGCTATGGCATCATCTCCTTCAAGCAACTCCGTTGATTGTGCCGCAACCTGGTCAAGGTTTTTTGTAAGTTCTTCGAACTGGAGAAGCACTAGGTTCATGTCGGCCGAACATGGACAACTCATGGGAGATAAATTTTCTATAGCTAATGTCTTAAACTCAGAAGCTAACTCCTCTATTTGCTTTATTGTCCAGACCCATCCTTCTTTTTTGTCCATCCCTGTTGATCAAATGATCAAACAATCATATATAATTCTTAGAGCTAAACCATAGCAGTAGGTAACACAAATCCATTTATGTTCTGTTGTAACAGTATATATACCTCATATGTATCAATCCTAACATCATATGTATCTCATAAACTAACACTCAAGATGAATGAACCATAGTAGTAACACTCAACAGCAATGAACCATAGCAGTAGGTAACACAAAGCCATTCCATTTCTGATATAAACATCGTATATATCTCATAAATCTCAACCCAAGCAATAGCTAAATAAAAAATGAAGCTCATTTCTGTTCTGTTCTAACAGCATATGTACCTCATATATATCAATCCTAACATCATATATATCTCATATACTAACACTCAAGATCAATGAAGCTCAGCAGTAACAGTCAACATCAATGAACCATAGCAGTAGGTAACACAAAGCCTTTTCAATTTTGTTATGACATCATATATATCTCATAAATCTCAACCCAACCAATAGCTAACAAATGAATGCATAAGCTCATTTCTGTTCTGTTCTAACAGCATATATGCCTCACATATGTATCAATCCGAACATCATATATATCTCATAAACTAACACTCAAGATCAATGAAGCTGAAACTAACACTCAAGATCAATGAACCATAGCAGTAGGTAAACACAAAGCCATTTCATTTCTGTTATGACATCATATATATGTCATAAATATTAACCCAAGCAATAGCTAACCAAAAAAACGAACCTCATTTCTGTTCTAACAACATGTATACGTCATATATACCAACTCTAGCAGTAGCTAACAAAAAAAGGCAGACCTTTTCTGAGCTAACATCAAGAATATGCATACATGAGGATTGCAAAGCAAGATAGCAGATTTAGTCCAATAACATGCATATATGAGGAATGCAAAGAAAGGAAGCAGATTAAGTATAGGGTTTAGGATAGCTAAAAATAAGAACTATCTAATGACCGAACAGAGCACTGTCATGGCATTAAAAAGATAAAAAGACTAACACTAAGCAATTCCAGAGAGCTACGTAGGTGAATTGCACAACAACTATGACCAAATTTCCATTCTCAATTCTAGACATACTCAAGCTCACGAAGTAGCTCTACACGGCACGAATCGCTAGCAGTAACATGAGCTCACACATGAGTATCTCCCAGCATCATTGAATCATATGGAACAAGAGAGAGTACTTCATCCTGGAGGCGAGACCGGCAAACCATACCTTCCGGGGAGCTCGGAGCGGAGGAAGTTGGGCTGCTCGTCCTGGTAGCTCTGGTCGTCACGGTTGTCCGAGTGAATGTCGTCAGCTCAACGCAGATCCAACAGCTCCAGCGCGACTCGATGCGGGCAGTGGAGCTCTCCTCTGCAACGTCTGCCTCCTGCTTCTCCGGGGCCTCACCTTCCTCCACAACCGTCAGCAAGCACCCACGCCCTAGATCTGCGGAAGAGGAACAAATCACCAACAAGAGAACCGAATAGGAGTTTGGGAGGACGATGCGGGTCTTGCGACGAAGGGAGGGGTTTACCGTACCGTTGATGTTGGTCGCCGGCGACGGATCTGTGCTCCCCACGGTCCCACGGCTACTGCTGCTCCAACGTCGGCGCGGCGAGCAGAGGTCGAAGGCCGAACCGCTCCGACCAGGCACGGGAGGGGAGGACCTACTCCGGGCGGCCGCGCGGGAAGCGGTGATGGACTTCTCCGAGCTGGCGCAGGAGCCAGGAGGGAGCCTGGAGGCAGTCGGGAGTTGGGGGATGGGGAACGGAGGTCAAGTGCTCAGATTTGAGGATGGAGGTCGGGGAGATAGGGAAGCAACAGTGATCCGGATCGCGATAGGGAATAGGTTGGAGGGGGTATTTTCACTGTGCTGACCAAAATTAGGTATAGGGATCCATATCTGGACTTGGTTGGAGATGCTATTAGGGTTCCATGTGGGGTCTTCTTATTTGTAGCTTTGCTTTGGTTCCAAACAAAATATTGCCAAACTAAAACTGAGGGAAGCCTGGTTTTGCAAAATATAGTGCAAACAAAAATGTGATGACAAACGTGTCAAGAAAACGTGAGGACAAACATGTGTTTTTCCCCAAATTTAGAGTCAAACCAGATGGATTAAATTCTGTCCTCACATGCATTTGTACGGGGAAATGCTATAAATCTGTAGTTGATCCTTTTTTTTCTTAGGACAATTTTTATTGCACGATAAACATATTTTCTTCATACAGAAAAATATACTTCAATTGCACAATGTTTGTTACGAAACATCTTAGAAAATGATACTGCCATAAAACAATTTTTATGTGGCACGCATATGTAGAAAAACAATATTTCAACAATTTGATTTTTATGTTTCAGTAGAATTAGACTACCGATACCTAGTTCTTTCCTTTTTGTTTTGCCCCACAAATTTGACATCAAACTAATTACGCAGACCCATAAAGCTATATAATGCGTTAAGTAGCAAGGAGTGATCCTTACCTTAGCCGGTGCAGAATTACGCCATGCACTACGCAGTTATTTGAAGTGAAGAAATTTTGCAGCAATTTTACAGGGAACTAATTTAAGAAGCATGCATCGTGGTAGCGAGGATTTTTTCTATCCTCAAAAATTACTATAGAATTCCTACCTTCCAAACAGTGGCGCTCAAAACTATACATGTGCTATAGCTTGCTAGGTATACATACATCTTGTGTCCTAAGTACAATGGAGCCTGCGAATCAAGCACGAAAAGAAGAGCGGAGCGTTGCATGGGCGACAAGAACCACTCCGAATAGCCAAGGAAGGCATGCCTATGCAAGGGTACATGTAGGCAAGTCATCCTTGGCTACCAAATCAGCTCTAGTCCTCATGCAAGGCCCCTCTTCTAAGTTCTAACCCCTTACATGCACTGCACCGTTATGTGTGTTGGAGTATTTATAGCAAAAGAAGTTCTACATTCATGCAGGGAATAATCAAACCCAGACCATCTTTGACACATATACATTTTCTACGACCATACGAATATATTCGGTTAGGTTAGGTCTTCGCAGCTTAAAACTATAAAGTACCTGATCACCAGCTATTTCCTTCAACGAACCAGCTTAATTTGATTCGGCACATGCACAATAGGTCGAAAGGTTGATTATCTGAGTTTATTTTGCGAGTTTTATTTCACGAGTTGTGCGCAAGATTCTTTGTAGTGTCTGGTTACCCGCCAGGATTTTCTGGTTACTGGCTAGTAACCGGACTTACTGGTACCTCTCGAGAAATCTTGCTGCTGACCAAGAAATCATGCTTTTGTCAAATTTCATTCAAATTTTGAAAAAAAAAGATGAACTCAAATGTTTACAGTTGAATTTTGTTTTTTTCGAAAGCCGACGCCCTTAGGTATTTTTTTGCAAACCGGTAACCATAACCTTGCTCTATACCCTATTATGCTTTATGGCAGTCCATATGTGTAAACAGCACATATATGACTGTGTCAGGGACACGATGTCCAAAGTTGTATCTGCTCCCTCTGTTCTCTTATAAATGACATTGTTGACTTACCCGTCTACAAGAGTTAGAACATTTTTCTATAGTTGTATTCAGTATAGATAAATAAAGTTATATTATTGCAGAAGTATTTTCAATAGCAAAACTAATGACATAGGAGTAGTCTTTACGTGGCTGACCTGTATTCCCTAATTAATTGGGGAACTCAACCACGCAAGAAACATGATTTGCAACAAAACACTCAGAATCATGCATGCATGATACCGTAAGGGCCTGTTATCCAAACTTTCCAAACAATAATACCCTTCATCCAAATAGGCCCTAATAAGTTCTCGAGGAATTTACTTGGAGAACTTGTTCGGAGTTTCATTCATGTATCACTGCAATACCATATATTGCGTTTGACATATATAGTGTGAGTGCGAAATTTAAGTTAGGGATTTGGAGTGATCATATGATAGTGTTTTAGTGGAGATGTGTCTTTTATGTCAGTTGTTCTTCCGTTCGATCTTCACGTATCACAGGCATACAAGTGACCCTGATGTTTAGGACTGACGGAACATCACATCCTTTACCATGTCTTAGTTCAATCATGGTTTCTGACCATCCACCTGTTGGGCAATTTTTCAACCCCATTGTTCCCTTTGACATTTTGCCTGCCCTTTCGGCATTCTTCCAACTGGTGCATGCAGGTGAAACCTTTGCTTATTCTGTCATTTTTCTTCTCTTCAGATAGGCATCACAGACTATAGCAACTTTCCATCTGTTTTCTATGTGTGCCAGTCGGAATGATCATGTTTTATTCCGGCGGTGCACGATGCACAAATCAGGAGTTGCTGAATTGGGAATCTGAGCTCCTACCTGATAAACTAGTTTAATTTGCTCGAAGTATTACTCCACTTGTCCTGATGCAGACAAAAGTAGGGGTCTGACTTTGCTTCTCCGGTAGCTTGGATCAGTAACGTGTGACACGTGTGCATCTAGATTGAAAAGAGTTTGAGTTCGGTCACTTTGGCACCGAAAAGTCTATCGACGGCAACCGTTCAGCTCCCGGCGACGGTTTACGTCTTACTGAATTGGACTCGGTGGTCCTTTAATTCTGATCTGTGGTCAAAGCTCGATCGCTAAGTGAATGTACAGTTTGAATTGACCTGGATTCAAATTGCTTTCTCAAGGGCTGCTGAAGTGAATTTGAGCACGATTTGAATTTGGTTTGAATTCGAATCGTCCTCCTAGGTTTTCCTTTCACATTACGTGTATGTAGGTACAACTTGATTTGGTATGTATCCAAGCTGCCTCACAAGATTTTGACTTATGGATGGCGATGGAATTTAAATTTAGCCTAATTTGAAATTATGCTTTCCTGAGCTTTGGTTAAGTGGATTTTAATTACGATGATGCTATTTATGGTATTAATGGTTGAGGATGCAATGTTAACGGGCCAAAAAATCAAAAGTTTTCAGACGTAGTGATTTTTCGGACATTACACGCCGCCTCCATTGTCTTCTCTGTCTCGTGCTGCAGCACCCATCTCATCGCCGCCGCCTGCCCGTCACCTCCGCCTCTCTGCTAAAATGCTGCAACACTGCCTTAGCTCCACGGTCGAGCAGTCGTGGTTGTTTATGAACCCTCAAAGCTAACTCTCATGAACCCAAACCCAAACTTATCGCTGAACACCATTGTGTATGGACAGAAATATGGAATTACAATCGATGAAAGTGAATGCTATGACCACAGGAACAGCCGAGTGACGGAAAAGCTACTGAATCCTCATCAATACGTGGCAATTAAGCTAACCAAGAGTCAAAGTGACGGATGGGCTGGTGTATCCTATTTTACATTTCCCCTGTCTCATCCGACATAATAGAGGTTGAGATTGTATGGTAACCGATCTAACATCTATCTAGATGCCGGTTTGTGAAAGCATCTGCCACTTAATCAGCCGAGGAAACAAAGCGCACTTCCAATGCACCAAGTGCCACCTTTTTTCTGATAAAATGAAAATCAACCTCTGTGTTTCCTCTGTGCATGATACATGGGATTGGCTGTCAAGTAGGTTGCACCAAGATTGTCACATCATAGAATGAGTGCTCTTGACTGTGAAATTTTCATTTCCTTAAGCAATGACTGTATCCATGATGCCTCAACCCTGCCATTTGGTAAGGCTTTATACTCATCCTCCGTGCTTGAGCGAGACAAAGTAGGTTGCTTCGAGCACTTCAAAATATGAGATTAGGAATAAAGAACAACAAACCGAGATTAGGAACAAAGAACAACAAACCCTCCAACAAAGTGATGGTCATCTGCACGCCCAGCCTGATCGACATTGGTAAAAGCACTTAGAAGTGTTGATTGTGACCGCCTTATGCTAAGCCCGGTAGAGACAGTTCTTTTGATATTGCATAAAATTCGCTTAACAGCTTCCCAATGCACATCTGGCGGCTTGACAAATATTAGCAGATTTTGTTAACAACAAAAGAGATATCCGGTCGAGTCAAGATGAGGTATTGCAATCCTCCAACCATATTGCAATACTCCATCCATTCCAAAATGTAAGGTATATTTTATCACGTTGGCTAATTCTCAGGCATTTGAAAAATTTTCTGATCTCAGTCGATTTTTCGTCCGTCGGATCGCTTCTGAGATTCGTGCGTCTGGTGGTGGCTCGGGCTTGAGTTTTAGTTCGGATTTTACCCGTTAAGAAGTTTGGATGGCACCGCTTCGGATTTTTGTCCGGACTCTTCTATATTTCAGTTTTGGGTTCTCGCGCCAGACGTTGTGTGAGAGAGTCCGCTGTCCTCCCTCCCTCCGCCGCGCCTTCCTCCGCCGCACGCCTCCCTCCCTCGCCGCCCTCCCTCCGCGCGCGCCCCGCCCTCGCTCCTCCGCGCGCCGCGCTCCCTCCGCCGCGCCCCGCCCTCGCTCTGCCGCGCGCCTCCCTCCGCCGCGCGGCTGCCCCTCCCTCCACCGCGCCTCCCTCCGCCGCGCGGCCACCCCTCCCTCCACCGCGCCTCCCTCCGCCGCGCGCCTCCCTCCCTCGCCGCCCTCCCTCCGCGCGCGCCTCCCTCCGCCGCGCCTCCCTCCGCCGCACGCCTCCCTCCCTCGCCGCCCTCCCTCCGCGCACGCCCCACCCTCGCTCCTCCGCGCGCCGCCCTCCCTGCGCCGCGCCCCGCCCTCGTCCGCGCGCCTCCCTCCGCCTCCCGGCCGCCCCTCCCTCCGCCGTGCGCCGCCCTCCACCGCAGGCCGCCCCTCCCTCCGCTGCGCGCCGCCCTCCTCCGCGTGCCGCCCCTCCCTCTGCAGCGAACATGTGGCTGAGGCATCTGGAGTCTTTCGCCACCATCTTCTTGTTGTATTTGGTGGGCAGCTCATAGACGTATACCTTCAGCCTCCCAACAGGATCATCCTCCAGCACATCACCAACACTCCCTGAAATTTCATCATAACCAGTTTTTTGAGGTGTTGTCTAATTCTGTGTTTGTTTAGGTTGAATCGATAGCTCTCCATGCTTATTGTTAGATGCTTATCGACACGCATGTGCTGTCGTGATTTGTTTTAGAGAGCATGTATGTGATGGGAGGTTGATTTTGGTTTTGTGCTTGGAATTAGCTGTGGATTGCGATGTGCTTTTAGTGCATGTAGTGCCTGTGCATGTCCTTGTGGCGGTAATGAGGTTTTCTGCACGTAAGATGTAGATTTCATGTTCGTGTGATTAAGGTATAGAGCTTTTTTTTGGATGATATTTGATTGGATAAACCGATTAGTTTGATTTGGTTCTCTTGGTTTAGATGGTTATTAGTTGGTCCAACCAGGTTGGCCATGAAGAAAATTCCTGTTGTTAGTAGACATGTCTTGATTGGCTTGTTTCTATGGTATGATGTATGTCGCTGTAGGGAACTAGAATTTGTTACTTTTGTTTCTGTAGCTCTTTGCTCAATGAATCTCGTAGTTCCCTTTGTGCTAGTACCATAGCTAACGTAGTGTCATGTTTGTACTTAAGCTACTTTGTATTAATATAGTTGATTGATTGATGCTGTTAGTATCTCTTAGTAGGCTAGCACCAGCTGCAAAGACTCTCATCCACCGGTGTTTGATCGATTCTTTTGCTTTCATTATGAATTACATGTTAGATTCAACGTGGAGCAAAGCACTTGAGGGAAGAAAATGTGTGTTCAGTTCAATGCTTTATGCATGCTAACCGTTCTTTTTTATCAAATAAGAGTGAGCTGCGCATACCCAAAGAGACTCTTAGTCAAATTGCAGGTTGATTCTATGATTGGGATGTAGGCATATTTGTTGTTATCGAATGATACAGTACTAGCAGGTGAGCATTCCCTGTTGTAGTTTCCCTAATGCAAATTTTAGATGGTAAGGATTCATGCTCTTTTTATTGAATGCTAGATTTGAGAGTGAACACATGTTGTTGCCTTCTTTCTTTGCTGTAGTATGGCCTTGATTGCATTTTAGTTGCATACCGTTTTTGATAAAGTTGCACGTTTATATACTGTACAATTTTTGTTGTGTTCTTGTGCAACTTTTGAGTTTTGTTATTTACATACTATTACATGTCATCCTTTGTTGCATGCTAGCTGGTTGATGCTTAATGTTGCTAAATTTCGTCATGTATATTTACTTCTTTTTAAATTCCATTCATGTTTTTATTCAGGTCTTCACCATGGGAAGGAGAAGAAAGAGACATGATGTTGATGATGACAATTCTGTGGAGAGCATCAGTCATCAATCAGATTTTGAGAAGTCCTCTTCTGTTCCTGATGATACCGCTGATGATTCTTATGTATGATTACCCTTTTTTCCTTCTTATTGTTGAGTATTTTTTTGGTTTGACTGATTCAGTACATTGATATGTAGGACGAATGTTCTTCGAATGATTCAATAGATCCGGTGTTTTTGAAGAATTTGAGGAAATTGGTGATGTGAATTTTCTTGTTATTTCATTTCAGTATCTAGTTGGCTGCTTTGTTGTATTTGTTTTTGCATTTGTATTGAGTTCTTTTATTTTGACTAGTTGTTCTTACTTTTTAGGTTACACCATCTAAATCAAGTTATTTCGGAAAAGTTCTAGGAATGCTGAGAGAAAGGTTTACACTTCTTTTTATTGTGTTTCATTTATGCATCTTATCTAAATATTTAGATGTTGATGTCAATTATGTGTTTTAAATTGTATATGCAGAGAGTGAATGATGTTGTTCAGAATGTCAATGTTGGATCAAAGAGGACTGTTAATAGATGCAATCTTGGCTATTTTTCTGATATAATTAAGAGTTTGTCAGTGGATCATAAAAATGTGATTAGGAAGTATGGATTTGGTTCTTTGCTTGATCTTGATTGTGAGCCTGTTCCGAGATCTTTTGCCCAATGGATTGCTGACCATGTCAATACTAGAAGTGGTGATATTGTCTTAGACAAAAAGGTCATACCTATGAGTCCGGAGTCTGTCCATATGGTTCTAGGTATACCACTTGGGGGTAAGCCAATGAAATTTAAGCTTGAAGCAACGAAATCAGCTTTTCTTGATGTTATTGGTCAAGATTCTCTTCCAACAATCAAATTCTTTGGGAACAGTGTCATGAAGGGGAATCTATCCGATGATGAGCTTGTTCGCAATTTCTTGGTTGTTGCTCTATCGGTTTTTCTTTGCCCAAATTCAAACATATTTCCCAGCACAAAGTACCTTGGAGCTTTGATTGAACCTAAAGAAGCCAAAAATTTTGACATGTCCAAATTTGTTTTTGAGTGGTTGATTGCTTATATTCGTAAGTACCACCGAGATTGCAAGAAGCCTTCTGATGGACCAACAACTCTTGGTGGATGCGTGTATAAGCTGGCTGTAAGTAAAAAAGTTCCCGTTGTATTTCATTTTTATTTTGTTGCTTGTATTATATGAATATTTTGTGCTTCATGGTGTCGCCTTTATCTGAATCTATGCAATTTGTTTGCATTTATAGGTCATTTATCTAGATTTTCTGGATTTTGGTCTTCGCGCTGTTCCTATTGGGTTGCCTAGGATAACTGTGTGGAAGCATTCGATGATTAAACAGTTTGCTACTCTGGATTGTGACTCGAAAAATCAATTTTCTATGCGTCCTGTAAGTTTCCATCATCCATATGGCTGCTGCTCATTTTGCATGTGTGTTACATTTATTTGGGAATTTTTATTCTGATGATATTTTCCTTACAATGTTCTTACAGGTGAAAGATATTTCTCTGACTGTTTACAAATCTGGTTGTGTTGGGTGTTGTGCGGCCCATTCTAGGCCTAATAACAATTGTTCTGAATTTAGATCTGCACTGGATGCTAAAGCTGGTAACATGATGCCTGATAAGGTCGGTTTCTTTTTAGTTTTTGACTTATCTTTATTCATATTTTTCTAGTTAGATTGTTTTATTCTTGTATGTTTATATTCAGGTTAAGGATGATATTGTTGACATCTTTGCAAAGTTTGAGATGCAAGTTGATAAGAATTCTGTAAAACCAGCGGAGAATTTAGTTCTTGACATTATGGAATGTTTGATAACTGCAAGTGGATGTCGTTCTGAACAGAATGGTCCAAGAGCTAACGATGATGTAGATAATTCTGGAGACAATTGTGACGGTGTTCCAGACCTTGGTGATTCTGATAGGTTGAATTCCATGAATCAACGTAAGTATTTTTGTTTCAATTCTATGATCTTATTTTTGTTGCCAAAGATTGGACCTTCTCTTGAGCTTTGATTCCTGTTGTGTGGTGGATCTAGCAGTAAACAGTAGTAGTACCCCCATGATGCTATTGATTTCTTGTAGCATGTTCTTGCTCTAGCTTAGAAATGACTCCATCAGTAAGTTTGACATGAGCTGTAATTTTGTTCATTGTGTTTTAATGTGTTCATGTAGATGGCGGGAGCTGTAATTTAGATTATTGTGTTTTAATGTGTTTATGTAGATGGCGGTTTTAGTGAGCAGTCAACAGTGAAAGTGATATCTCATGAAGATACTAGTGAAGCCCATCCAGAAGTTGAAGGTTTGTCTCTTATATTTTCAATTTTTTTTGTTTTTGTTGATAAATCGTGTTTTCTTCAATTGCTGCTTTGTATTAGCTTGCAGGCCATCAACGAAGACACAAAGGGCTAGAGTTGATTATCGGCACAATAATAGTCAAGATTCTATTTCTTCTAGAACAAGACGGCGACTGAATTCTTTAGAGTCACCTAGGAACTCACCATCCATTCAAGGGGCGAGTTTTTAGTCTTAGTTTTATTTTGAAACAATCTTTGCTACCTTTTGAATTTGTGTGTTTGTAATATTGTTGAGGTCACGCTGGTTGGTGTGAAATAGTTACTTAGTTTTTCTCAGTTTTCTTTTTGACATGTGCAGCTTCATATTTGTTTTACTAATTTCATGCTTGCATTGTATTGATCTTTCTCATTCTTTGTTGTTTTTACTATTGTATTACCTTATTTGGTCTCCTTTTTTGATGTATGATTCAGGGGAATTCTGGATCTAATGTTGATGCAAGATCTTTAAGGAATACTCCACAACCTCGGGTTGATGTATCAACATTAGAGTGCATTGATAATAACAGTAATGCAATACCTGTTCAGCAAGTGCACACTATGTCTGAAAATCCGATTCAAGAAGTCGGCGTTGGTTTGACTAGTACCCAGGTATTTTAGTTATTTTTAGTAAATTTTGGTTGCCTTTTTTTTCTGTTCCTACATATGTCGTTGTTTAATTTGGTATGATTATATTCAGGGCCAAACAATATTAAATAAGTCTCCAATTAACACATCTTCTCAATGCTTTTCTCCTCATCAGGTTTGTATCATTTTTTCTTATTTGTGCATCTTTCTATTTTAGTTTTTTCAGCCCAATTCATATTGTGTATTGGCATTTTCTACTAGACCTCCACAGTGATGGAACCTTTGGCAATCTCTATTGGTGTTGTTCACTCGCAGAGGCTATCCCAAGCAAAACAGAAATCAAGTCAACCATTGCCTCCATCTATGCCACTTGCTGTTAGAAAAAGCTTTGATATTGTAAGTTCTTGTTTTCTAGACAAATTTTGCTTTCATTTGCTCGCTTTTGCTTTGATTATTGTTCTACAGTTGGGATATTGAAGTGTTCTTTCAGCTTTTTTATCTGTTTTAATGTTGCAAGTAGCTGTAAGTTGTTATGGTATGATATGCTGCAAGTAATTTAGTTATTATGCTAAACATTGTCTATAGTTATGTACATTGTCAGCTTTCTTATATTTTTGTGCATTCTCAACCTGGATAGAAGCTTACTTGCCTTTAATGGATTAGTTTATTTTTTACCACTTTTTTTTGTTAGATTGATTATTCTGATCTGGAATTTTTTTGCTAGACACCCATAGTGATGCAAACTTTGCCATTCACTGATGATGTTGTTGAAGTGTATAACTCACATATGCCGTCCCAAGCGAAACACAAATCAAGTCAGCCAATACCTCCATCTATGCCTCTTGCAATTCAAAAATGCATTGATATTGTAAGTATAGAATCTTTTTTACTTACACTTTCCATGTGTTTATTTTCCTTTGTATGAATCTTGCATGTGGATGTTTGTTTCAGTGTTCTCAAGATTCACCAGAGGTTGTGTTTCGCGGAGAGACAAAATTTATAGAAACTTGCAATGAGATGTGCAATACATCTGATGACTTGTACAACCAACGTAGTGATGAGATGAATTCTGGTAAAGCTTATGGGAGTTCTTCTGGTAAAAGGCAAGCACAGCATGGTCCTAAGAGGTTGCTTGCTCCCAGCAAGTACAAGGCTTCTCCTTATGGTGACAATAAAATCAAGTTTTTTGTTTCCAGTTCAGAAGTGAAATATCATGATGCTATTGTTAGAATTGCTGCTATTGAGCAGTACAGATTGTAAGTATCTTGTACATGTGTTTTGTACTTTCATAATGTGTTCTGTTTCTAATTAAAGTTCATTTTCTTTCAGCAATGACTGTATTGACTATGGCAGAGTGAAGGTGACTTTTAGTTCCTTGGGTAGTTCACTAAAGCGTAGAGGTCTAGTGGACACTTATGTTATCAATACATTCTGTAGAAAGT